>CAUYUJ010018752.1:101883-145122 GCA_963575745.1 Prorocentrum cordatum
CGTGCTGAGATTGCAAACCCCGATGGCAAATGAAACTTTTAAGCTTGGATAGGTCACCTGCCGCACTTCCTTCCACAGAGGAGTCGAAGTACCAGGCGTCATAATATTAATTCAGTGTTCCTTTTATATCCACCGCTGCGCCACGGTTAATTGGAAGAGGCGGAGCGGCCAATGCGACGCGAGCCCTTGCCTCATCGTTTGCCTGTGCCACCGCCATAGCTGTGAGGAGAGGGAAGTGCCATGCACTGACAACTTGCTCAAAGGCTGTGCAGAGCCAGAAGGCCCGTTGACGCAATGCCGCTTTGAAGTTGGCGTCAACAAACAGAACAAGTTGTGCCGGAACGGCTTAGCAGGAGGTGGAGGAGGAAGAGGAGGAGGAGACAGGGGAAAACGAGGAAGAGGAGGAGGAGCTGCAGGAGGAGGAGGATGTGGAAGAAGAGGAGGAGGAAAAAAAAGAGTAGGAGTAGGAGGAGGAGGAGGAGGAGGGAGGACGAAAAGGAGGAGGAGGAGAAGGAGGAAAAGGAGGAGGATGAGGAGTAGTTGGGTAACTATGATACATATTCAAAAGAGGACCGTGGCTGTGCCACGACCCTTCGCCTGTTCGATTACGCACACTCGAGCAAAAAGGGAAGATTAGAGTGAGCGGCCAATCGTGGTCCGCCTTGGGTGGCAGTCTGTCGGAGAGCCGATTGAAACAGTCCCGACCTGATGGGATCAGCAATTCAGAGGATTGCTGAGGGAGGAGCCTGAAATGCCCCCCCCCACCGTCAGCCACGATCGAACCGTAGCGCACACATTCCCAGCACCAGACAAAACCGTTCATCATAGCAATCGAGTGGGAGCAAAGCACGACTCTCTCACCAACGCGCAGCTCTCCGCGGGGGGGGTCTTCAGCGGCGGCGACGATAACGGCGCACCGCGGTGGCCCCCGCGGCGCCGCCAAGAGCCAACGCGCGCACAGGCCGGCGACCAGTGGGAGGAGCTCCAGACCGACAGCCAGGATCCCCGGGCTGCTGCCCGCGCGCGTGCACGTTGCGTTTTTTTTCTCCCCCCCACCCCCCGCGCGGGAGGGTCAGGGGGAGGGAGGAAGAGACGGAGGAGAAGGAGGAGGCACGCAGGAGGCCCACAAGAGGAGGACGAGGAGGAGGAGGAGGAGGAGGAGGAGGAGGAGGAGGATGAGGAGGAGGAGGACCAGAGCAAGTCAAAGCATGCGGGATACTGCAAGTCACCCTCCCGTCCCACGCCCCTTGCCCATGCGCCCCTACAAGGTGTTCCTTTCCATTGCCAGAAGCGCCCCCCATGAAAGACCAGCACAGCAGGGCCTGCCATTTTGGCGAGGACCCCACTTTGAAAAGCAACTACCTCGCGTTCAACTGCCGCGTAATCAGGCAGGAACGCAGAAAACAACGATCACACAGTTCGACGAGGTGTGCAGCAATATCCTACTTTCGGAGAGGACCGCCCCTCCCACCCGTGCACGTCTTGCACAGGCTTGCCCTTGTGGTCATGAACTTCAAGGAATTTTGAAGCGACAGCTCCGCTTTGAAATAGAGCCGCCATGGACCCGCGCAACGTTACGTGCGTTGAAGTTTTGCATCCAAAAACTTACCGCGTTTCTGGCGATAACCGCATTTTTCCAAACAAAGAAAACGTTATCCGTCCGTGAAGCCCGTGCAGCTTTTTTAAACGAATGTGTATGGCGGTAAGGCAGGGGCCGCATTTTGAGAAGGTACCACCTTCCATCCGTAAAGTTGTTGCACATCTTGAATTCGACGGATGGGCGCGACGCTAGGGCGAGAACCGCATTTTGAAAAGGAGCCATTCTCCATCAATGAATCTGCTGCAAACTTTGCAGACGAATGTGCGCGGCGCTAAGGCGAGATTCGCATTGTGACCCCCTCCATCTATCCATCCATACATCCACGATCTTGCTGCAACTTCTGAAGCCGAATGTGGGCCGGTAAGGAGAACTACGTTTTGAACACCGCCCGCACTCCATCCGTGAAATTGCTGTAACGTTTGAAGTCGAATGCACTATTTGAGAACGGCTCCCCCCATCCGTGACGCTGATGCAAATTCTTTACGCTTCGCGCATCCCCACAAGCCCATCTCACAGCAGCAACTCTCGCGAAGCATGCCGACAGTCGTGTTTTTCAGGCGTGTGTCCGCTTGGCCCCGCATTGTGTGTGAGTCGTTCGGGCTCCTCGTGGTGTGAGTCGTTCGGGCCCCTCGTCCTGGTGTGCGTCGTTCGGGCCCCTCCTGGTGTGAGAGTCGTTCGGGCTCCCTCGTGGTGTGAGTCGTTCGGGCCCCTCGTCCTGGTGTGAGTCGTTCGGGTGCTTCCTTGCGTGTCAGTCTTTCGGGCTCCTCGTGGTGTGAGTCGTTCGGGCCGCTCGTCCTGGTGTGAATCGCTCGGGCCCCTCCTTGTGTGTGAGTCGTTGGGCTCCTCGTGGTGCGAGTCGTTGGGGCCCCTCGTCCTTCCCTGTATGAGTCCTTCGGGCCCTTCATTGTGTGTGAGTCGTTCGGGCTACTCGTGGTGTGAGTCGTTCGGGCCCCTCGTCGGTGTCCGTTCGCCCCTCCTTGTGTGCGTCGTTCGGGCCCCTCGTCCTGGTGTGAGTCCTTCGGGTGCTTCCTTGCGTGTGAGTCGTTCGGGGTCCTCGTGGTGTGAGACGTTCGGGCCGCTCGTCCTGGTATGAGTCGTTCGGGTGCCTCCTTGTGGTGTGAGTCGTTCGAGCTCTTCGTGGTGTGAGTTGCTCGGAGCTCTCGTCCTGGTGTGAGTCGTTCGGGCTCCTCGTGGGGCCTCTTGGGGGCCTCTTGGAGCCTCTTGGGGCCTGTTGGGGGCCTCTTGGCGGCCTCTTGGGGGCCTCTTGGCGGCCTCTGGGGGCCTCTTGGGGCCTCTTGGGGGCCTCTGTGGAGCCTCTGGGGGCCTGTTGGGGGCCTCAGGGGAGCCTCTTGGGGGCCTCCTGGGGGCCTCTTGGAGCCTCTTGGGGCCTCTTGGGGGCCTCTTGGGGGCCTCTGGGGAGCCTCCTGGGGGCTTCTTGGAGCCATCTGGGGACCTGTTGCGACCTTCTCAGAAGCGCAAATGAGCGCTGCCCCCTGAAAGAAACAAAATGACGCCAAAACCGTCGTAAAATCAATGATTTTGCTATGAAGAAAGAGGATCGCTGGCCCCTCATAAGGCCAAAATGGGGCCGAAACCGTCGTAAAGTCAATGCTTTTGATTTCAAAGACGAGGAGGGGGGCCAAACGGTGCCCCCCCGTCGGGGCCAGAATCCTCGTGAGGGTCGTCGTTTTTTAGCCCTCCCAGGAGTCGAAAAAGACCCCTCCAACGACCCGCGGGGCCCCCTCTCCAGGCCCAGGGGGAGGGGGTGGGGGGAGGGGTAAACCTCTCCCCGAAGGGGAAGAAGGGGGGTTGGGGGGTTGAAAACAGAGAGAGCTCCCTAAACCACTCACGCCCAAAGGGCTGGTGGGATTTCAAGCTTCAGGATCGTAAATGGTGAGGAACTCTCAGTCGAAACTCCTGGCCCGCCCTACCGACCCGCGTGGGAGTGCGACAGGACCGGGGATGGAGAAAGAGGAGGAGTAAGAAAAGGTTGGCAGACGGAGGTGGAGCAGGAGGAGGAGGAGGAGGAGCTTTCTCATCAATTTCTTTAGCAGTAATTCCTCCCTGTCGCACCACTAGACGTGTCCGGGCGCCAGGCCATGCATTTCTCTCGCGATCTCCGTCCAGTGTGCAACCTCAGAGATTGAAGTTTCCAACAGCTACGCGGGTGGAGGCCCGTATCTTTTCATGATGTGGCTCTGGCTTTGGCGCCGCACACACTCATTGTAAAAGCGTGTGCCAGTTGTACAGACGGAGGGCCGTTCTTGTCAAAATGTGCCTCTGTTTTCGCCGCGCAGGTTCGTCTTCTGCGCGCCGAGCGCAGTGCTCTGACAAGCTAGCAACAGCTACGCGGAAGTAGGCCGGATGGTTTTCAATTTGTCGCTCTCGCTTGAGACTTCTCAGACAAGTCATCAGAAGTGTAAGTTGTATCAGAGCTACGCGGATGGAGGTCGCCTTCTTTTCAACAGGTTTCTCAGTTGAGGCCCTGCAGACTTAACGGCCCAATCCTTGAACATATACAGCTGGACGGATGCAGGGCAGTTTCCCCACGTCGCGTGACAAGAAGTGTAATCCTGAGAAGCAGCTGCACGGATGGGGGGGCAGCTCCTTTTTTGAATGGGCCTCTCGGTGGAACCTTCAGTGAACTTCATGACCCTGCTCGGTCGCATCCCGTATATCCGTAAGGGCTTCGCCCCCTGCCGCTGGTCCCCTCTCTATCAGAATGGGATATATCAGAGTCGCGTCGGTGCGTCTCCGCGCTGCTTTGGCGCTTCTGAGAACATCATGCGGGGGCGGATAGGAATCATCCGCGCATATTGAGACGCTGGCTTTATCGAAGGCGCCTACAGCGAATCACCGCCGCTCCCTGCCCTTGTGGAAGCGCCCATGTGGCTGACAGCTGGGCTAGAGCCTGGCCAAGCTAGCGGGCCAGTTGTTCCCCGAGTCGGTTTGGAGAGCCTTCGGGGAATGCGTGGTGGAGCAAGAGGTTTGAAAGCGCTCATGTGTCCGAGCGTTGTGGCAAGAGCTCAGCCAAGCTATCGGACCATATGTTCCCCCAACCGTTGTGGAAACCCGTCGGGGAGCACTTCTGGGAAGATGGCGGGGGAGATCAGGAGGAGGAGGAGGAGGAGAAGGAAGAAGGAGGAGGAGAAGGAGTAGGAACAGAAGGAAGCGGAGATGAGGAGGAGGAGTCTTGGGCTTCTTGGAGGCCTCTTGGGCCGTCTTGGGGGCCTCTTAGGGCCGTCTTGGGCCTCTTGGGCGATCTTTGGAGGCACTTGGACCGTCTCGGGCCGTCGGAAGGCAGGAAAAAAGCAAATGCCTCAAGCCTTCAAAAACTCGTGGGAAATCCATAACTTGTGCCTTTTCGGGCCTTCCTGGAGACCCTCTTGGAGGTCTCTTGTGCCGTCTTGTGCCATCTCTTAGAGCCATCTTCGGCCGTCTTGGTGGGCTCCTGGCCCGTCTGACGCCGTCGGAAGCCGTTTGGGGGGCCTCTCTGGGCCGACTTGGGGCCCTCTTGGAATGCTCGAGGGCCGTCTGAGAGGCCATCTTGGGCGTCTTACGGCCTCCTGGGCCGTCTTGGGGGCCTCTTGGGCCGTTCTGGGGCCATCTTGGAGCCTCTTGGTCGATCTTTGGATATTTGGGGCCCCTTGGGCCGTCTCGGGCCGTCGGAAGGCTGAAAAGAAGCACATGTCAAAATCCTTCAAACACGTTAGGACAATCACTGGTTGTGGCCTTTTCGGGCCTTCCTGTAGGCCCTCTTGGAGGCCTCTTGGGCCGTATTGGGCCAGCTTCGAGCCAACTTCGGCCATCTTGGTGGGCTCCTGGCCCGTCTGACGCCGTCGGAAGCCGTTAGGGGGGCCTCTCTGGGCCGACTTGAGGCCATTTTGGGCTGCTCCAGGGCCGTCTGAGAGGCCATCTTGGGCGTCTTGGACGCCTTTTGGGTCGTTGGTGTACCCTCTTGGCGCCGTCTTGGGGGCCTCTTGGGCCGTTCTGGAGCCATCTTGGAGGCCTCTTGGGCGATCTTTGGGTGATCTTGAGGGCCTCGTGGGCCGTCTTGGGTCGTCGGAAAGTCGAGAAGGAACAACTACGACACACCTTGGAAAACCTAAGGAACATCAATGTTTTTAGTTTCTTCGGGCCCTCCTGGAGGACCTCTCGGAGGCCTCTTGGGCTGTCTTGGAGGCCTCTTGGGCACCACTTGGGCCGTCTTGGGCCGTCTTGGAGGCTTCTCGGGCGGATTTGGAGTCATCTCCTCCTCTCTTGGGCGGACTTGGATGCCATCTTGGACCATCTTGGAGGTCATCTTGGGCCAACGTTGCCATCTTGGAGGCCATCTTGAGCCGTCTTGGAGGAAACATTGGGGATTTGGGCTCTGGGCAGTGGCTGGCGGGACGGGCCGACGCCCCAGGGGGAGTTCTTTTGGAAAAAGAGCCAAAACCAAAGCCGAAAGGATCTAGCACGCCACGCACCCCTGCGATGAATCGACAGGGGGCGGCGGATCCGAGTGGCCTTCGGCCTATCCCGCCACCGTGCCTGGGTTGTGGCTCTGAGGCCGCTTGTATATGTGTTGGGGTGTCGTGGGGAGCCTCTCGGGGGCCTCGTGGAGGCGGTTTGTGCGCCTCTTGGGGGCCTCTTGGGGCCTCGTGGGGTATCTTTTGGGCATCTTGGAGGCCTCTTGGGCGCGTCTTGGGCGCCTCTTGGGGGGCCTCTTGGGGGCTTCTCGCAGCGCGTCTTGGGTCATCTGCGAGCCCTCTTGGGCCGTCTTGGGGCCCTCTTGGAGGCGTCTTGGTCTGTCTTGGGGCGGTCTTTGGAGCTTCTTGAGCCGTCTTGGAGCGTCGGAAAGCCGAACATGCAAGAAGGCCAATATCCTTCAAAAACCTGGAGTGACATCGACGATGTCGGCCTCTTGGGGCTCTCTCTGGAGGCCTCTTGAAGCGCTCTTGGGGCCTCTTGGGGCCCTCTTGGGTCATCTTGGAACCAGCTTCGGGCGCCTTGGATCACTTTTGGCTTCGGCAATGCGAATCTGGCATAATTTGCCAGGGTGTATGGTCTTAGGGACGCGAACATCGAGTACTTTACTCGGGTTTGTTGCCTTGGGGACGCAGGAATTATATAATTTGCGAGTGTGTGTGGCGTCGGGGACGCGAACACTCTGCACTTTACAAGGGATTATGGCTTCGGGGGCGCGACTCTTGCGTAATTTACTAAGGTTTGTTGTCTCGGGGACGCAAGCATCGCATGATTCACGAGGGTTTGTGGCCTCGGGGACGCGAATATGGCAAAATTCACGGGGGATTATGGCCTCGGGGGCGCGAATACCATGTGTTTTCACGTGTCCCACGCCCCCCCAGAAAGTCAGAGCACGCGATCCGCGAGGGTGGCAGCCGGCCGGTTTGGGGCTCCCCCCCCCCTCGCGCGGACTTCAACACTTCACAGTAGGAAGCAGAAGGCAGGACTGTAACATTGGAGACTTGAAGCTGCAACTGGCGCAGGGAGCAGCAACTTCGTCCTACAGCCTTGGTGGCCCCACAAGGGGGTCCGGCGGATTTCTCCAGCACGATGCGATGCGGCTCTTCTTCAGAGCGGCGTCGTCGCCTGAAGGCAGGCCCATCTGGAGCTCGTCTTTCAACGAGGCGCTTCTGGCAGTAAAGCGGAGGGGGCTGTGCGAAGTCATGGCGAGGGTGTTTGGGACGGCATCGTGTAGTTTTGTAAGTGTACTGCAGCATCGTTGATCCATATTTGGTTCATTCTGGTCCTCCTCCTCCTCCTCCTCCTCCCCATCTTCCTCCTCCCCCCCATTCCTCCTTTCCCCATCCTGTCCCAAGGGCCGTAGCCGGTTTTGGCTCAAGATGGCTTTGTCCCTCGGGCAGAGAACGGACACTTCTGACCCGAGGCTAGACCCAAGTGTTTTTTCTCGCCTCCCCTCGCGAGGGTACCCCAATTGCCCGTGGGGGAGGCCGTCGGGTGACCAGCCATGGCGTGGCGCAGGGCAGCGCCGTGGCGAAAGCATGAGCAACGTGGCAAGCAGCATCCCAAGAAGCAGCCGTACTATGTATGTTCGGTGTGTCGCCACTGGGAGTACAGGTCCTTCGGCAGTTTCTGCTGCTCGAAGTGCGGAGGAGAGTACGTTGGCCACGCTCGCGTTCCAGATGTTGGGCGTGGGCACGATCGTCACGCAGCAGCTGCAGGCGGTGGAGATCCAGGTCATGCTGGTCTTCGTGCTGTTGCTGCTGCTGCTGCTGCTGCTGCTGCTGCTGCTGTTCTTCTGCTTGCTGTTAAGCCCGACCTTCGTGCGAGTCTGGCCCAGTTCGTCGAGGAGAACCCTGCCGTGGAGCCAAAGTGGACTGCGGCGCGGCTACAGGATGCGGCCTCGGTGCAGGATACCGCCAGGGCGGTGCGTTTGGCTAGTCAAGAAGTACATCATCGGAACTCTAAAGTTCAAAAGTTGGAGGAGCAGTTGGTGAAGACTCGGGCGAATTAGGCTAACGACACCGCTGAGCACCAGAAGGCCGCCCTTGCCAAGGACGCCGCCGACCGCGCCCTCCTGGAGTTTCATGAAGAAGCGCGGGTGGAGAAGAGGAGGAATGATCAATTGCAAAAGCGTGCTGCTGCTGAGCGGGCCCGTGCCGCCATTGAGCAAGCAGGACGTGCTCAACCGCATCATGGAGTACCTGGTGAAGGGCATGGCGCTGCTGCGGAGCCTGGTGGCGAAGCCGTTCGGGCTGGTGGTGGTGAACCTCAGAACGTTCCCATGGCTCCTGGGGATGCACCAGCAGACATCAGGGAGATGTCCAATGAGCAGCTGCGGGCCTACGCCGAAGCACAAAGTCCCCCCAGGGCTCCTGCTGCAGTCCCAGGCCATGTCGAAGCTTTTCGCTCAGGGCACCAACGTCGACCTTGATGCTGAGAGTGATGCTGGTAGTGATGCTGGCGATCTACCCAACAAGAGACTGAGGATCTCAAGGCCCTTCGCAAACGCACCTTCTCAGCAGTCCTCGGCCCAATATGGGGAGTCTCGTGGTCAAGAGTCCAAGTCTCGAACTGCCAAGCGCGTCGAGACCGCGACCGACACTGCCACGGCCGACTTCGCGAACATTGCGCGCCCGACGGCGGCGGCCATGCCGCATGTTTAGCAAGAAGAGTGCCATAGTGAGTGGGTCCACCACTTTCCTTTTTCGGGGGGTATTATCACGCAGTGGGGCTCTGTTGCCGAGAGTTCCATCGCGCATTTTCATTGGACAGTTGACGCTTTCTTCTTTGCTGAACACCGCCAGCTCCCCCACCAGTTGAAAAGCTGCCCGGCGGGAGTGTGCTTCGATGAAGTGGCGCCCGCACTCCGTGTCTGCTCAGAGTCCCTCTGCTCTGGATTGGGTGCCCATGGGGGATTTGGGGCTCGTGTGCGTCGTGGTTCGCATTTAAAGAAGTTCCTTTCTCACGATGGGAGCGTGAAAGAGGTGGGCGCAGGACACGGGTGGATGTTTTCCGTGGCGTCGCATTCAGAAGTCGGTCTCCGGCGTCGGCGCAGTCCATATAGCGGCTGGCCTGGGCGTTGCCGGTGAGAACATGCGTGAGATGAGAAAGATACCAATAGTTGTGTTAGAACCCTTGCTGCACCCTGGATTCTCATGGGGGGTTTCAACTTAAGCATTGACGTGATGCAGATCTGCGGTGCCCTGAAGATGACGAGGGCCGCGCCATTTCGCCGTCGAACGCGGCCTTCGCCTGCTTCCAAGGGCAGGGCGCGATGATCGATTGCGTTGTAGCATCTGATTCTATCGCCCCGTTCATCAAGCTCAGCGATCACGGGAGCTCGCCGTTTAAGACCGGGTGCCGGTTGCTTTCTCATGTTCAGCAACATCTCTCGGAGGAGCTTGCCGGTGCGTATCTACTATGGTCTCGTGCTTATGGTAATTATTCGCTCGGTGCTGGGCATGAGTATGAGCACGACGCATGTCAGTATGTGGGCAGTGGGGAAATGGTCGAGACGAGGGGGGCTACGCTGTCTGCTCATAATGGCAGTAGCAAGCCGCATTCCGATCCCGTTCTCTGCCTTTGGCCCCACCTCTTTCAGAAGCTACGCGAGCTACGAGCTGCCCTGGGCAATGGGCATGGCGAGATGTCTCGACCTTGCTCGGCGAGTCTCCTGTCTTGGCCAGAATGTTCAGCAGTATGCTTCTTGTCTGCCGCCCACCCAGACGGAGCACTCGTGGCGGGCTCAGTTAGCCCAGATGGAGTCGGGACAATCGGCTATGAACATTGATCTTTGTGATGCGCTGGCCTTCGAGTGCTCCGCTGCGCCCGGGAAGGCCTGGTCTAACGCTCGACGGAATTCGGCTATGGCGATTGAGGGCTGGCTCGTCGAATCCCTTCCTCGAGGGAGTCAGAGAGCACGTGCGTGGCTATGGCGCGACGAAGGTGATCCGTTAGAATTTGTTGGCTCCCATGGTGCGCTGCAGCTTCCCGATGAGACGACGGCCTATCGGGCTAAGCTGCGGGGGAAGGGCTCTGGGCCGCGGGCCCCGAAAAGCAGCTTGAGTTGGGGGGTGCCATGTCCGAGCTTCGCACGCGAGCTGCCGAGGTGCAGCCGGGGCTCCCCGACGTGAGTGCATCGATGTTTTTGCTGCCAGTATCACGTTTTCTGAGGGCACTGCGGTGGGGGTTGATCGCTGGGGGCCCGGATTTCATGTCGGCCCCTTCCGAGGCGTTGCATTCCCTGGCACAGGTTTTGCTAAGTGCAAGGTTGATGAGAGGCCTGTTTGCAAGTGTCCCACTCTTACGAGTGCACATTAAGACCCGTGCGTCCTTTCTTGTCGATTGGACCTGAGAGCACGTCGCGTTTTGGGGCATCGCCATCAAGGGCAGTTCCGCCTTGCAGGTGGCGTTGCGGCGCGAGGTGCCCCGCGAGCTGGCTGCCTTCGAGGGCGGCGCGTCCGTGGCTCTGCGCCGGGGCCCGTGCGATTTTTTTTGGCGCCGACCCCCCTGTCCTGCTGATCAGTATGGGGTGCAAGTTGCAGTTCCTCCATGCACGTGGGATTGCATATCCAACTCTCTTCCGGGATGTTAGAGACGGGAGGTTCCTGTTTGGGGCCCGTCGGGCCTGGCGCGGATGTTCGCAGAGCACGCCCTGAACTAAAGCCCATCTGTATCAGATGCTTGAGGAACTCCATCATATTACCCCAGTGTTGCGACCCAAGGTCACGTGGGTGATCTGTTTCAGAATTCGCAGGGCAGCGCCGGCGAGGCGGTCGGCGCCATCGCCCCTGCTGCTCTCCACCTGGCCCGTGGAGCCGGGGGCCTGAAGCTTTTGTTTTCCGAGAAGCCAGCCACTGTCAGCAGCGAGCGGTAACCGGTATGTCTCCTTGCGTGTCTCGGCGGATTTCCAGGCTGCTGGAGTGCTTCCGCGGGTCCTGGAGGCCGTTCGGGACCGGGGCGCGGCCGCTGCTGCTGGCAAGGGCCGGCGCAGCACTTCGTTGAGGGTTCGGCGATCCAAGGCCCGGAAGAGGGGCCAAGAAAGTTCAATGCCTGACGGGTATGTGTACAAGTGCGTCCATGCTTTTTACGCTTGGGGTCCTCTCGGTGTCCTCCTGGGGGCACGCGGCCCTCGGGTTGTCTCCCCTGCAGGTTCGTTCGGTTCGGCCTCGGGCGATTGCGCGCTCTGTTTGGTGGAGCCCTGGGTCCTGTACTACGACTTTGTTGTCTATCCTGAAAGCTGTGCCCTTAGATCCTGCGCGCCGATTGCGGCGTGAGCAGCTTGCAGCTGCTTCTTGGGTTTCAGCAGGCGTGGTTCGACGTGGGCCCTCGGGCCAGAATAAGAGTTGCCCGTGCGTGGCATGCTCGAGCTGCTGAATTTGCCCGTGTGTCGCCAGAACGTATTTGTCGCAGAGTTCGAGGGCCAGTTGCAGCTACTGCTGCAGTACTTATCGATCTTGCATGGCAGCCCGCCCCCACCGATCGTTTGGATCGTTCCAGGAGGAGTGGAGCTGCGCGCTGAATCACCTGATTGCCCCGTGCAGCTGTGGGCGCAGTTGCAGAATATTGTCCACAGCGAGTCATGAAGTACGGCCTCTCGTCGTTGCGTGGGGGGTGGAGTTCAGGATGGGCTCGACTTCGCCAGTGTTCATTTTCTATTGTCTTCTATGTGGGGGCTCCAGAACTGACGGCCGACTTTCATGAAAATTGATGTGAAACTGAAGCTCGCGGGCTGCGTCGAAAGTGTGGAGTTGAGCTCGAGGCCCCCCTGCGTCGGCTTTGGAAGTGTGACAGCAACGATCGTATTTCGTCTCCCGTTAGGGAATGGACCCGGTCTCTTTGTGCTTGAGCACTTGCAGAGGCCAGAGGGTGCCCAGCTCCCTGGCGCCGCGGGCTCATGCCCGCGTCGCCCTCGATTGGCCACCCTCCGCCGCCTCCCGATCTGATCTGGCGCTGGGGCGCCCTTTAGGGCGACCAGATTGCGTCGGGCGGAGTCTGGGGGGTCGACGGATCGCGAGGGATGCTAATGGGGGACTGGAGGCTTCGGCGTCGCGGCTGGGCGCGCGCCCGTCTAGTTCGGTCTTTGCAGGGTGCGGGTGTTTCTGTTATTGCAGGCGCCCTCCCCGGCGAGCGCCAGAGTTCCCATTGGACAGAGCTGTTGGCGCTCGTCATGGTGTTGAAGAACATTGCTGGGGGAGTGCTGGTCTTTTCTGATTATTTACCAATCGCCCGTGGGTTTCGCAGTAGTTGGTACAACAGTCAGCGACGCTTACTTTGCGGGTTGACTTGTGGCAGGCTTTGAACGACGCGAGGGGCGCATTGAATTGAGGTGGGCCAAGTCTCAGCCCACGCCGCCCCAGCTTGAGCAGCTTGGGTTGGCCCGCGTCGAGAGGATGTTGAAGTCTGTTGCAGATGCACTGGCGGCCGAGGCCGCCTCCAGAGGCGCAGCCCCCCCAGACCTCGTGGATCGCACCCGCCTCGAGGACGCGCTCCATCGTGGCGTTTTTGTCTCGACTGTTAACTGCCCGGCGCGAGGTGTTCGCGACAACTGCTCGCGAGCGCGCGCGTGTCGGGCGTGGGCACGTGCGCGCGCGGGGGCCTGCCCGTGGCCTGTGCGCGAGGGTGGAGCGTGCGCGCGAGCAGTTGCATTGCCCCCTGGCGCTCAGGGCTCCGATCAACTGTAATATCTGTTCGAGGAAGTTTAGTTCCCGAGGCCCGCTCTCGAGTTCCAGGCCAGCCCTTTGTCCTGGCTCGAGGTTCGGGCATCTGGCTGAGCCTGATGGCGAAGGCGGAGTGCGGCTCGGCGAGGGGAGGGAAAGGGGTGGCGCAGATGTTCTTCCCACCTCCTCTTCCCCACCTGCCGCCCCCCCCCCGCCAGTTCGGAATTTTGAATTGTGTTTTGTTATGTAAGGAGTGTGGTGTGTCCTCATCCCATCCCTGGCACGGACAGCCCGCGGCGGGCCGAGGTGCCAGACCGCAGTGGGAGCCAGGGCCGAAAACACTCGACCCCTACCGAAAGACCCGACGATGTGCATCTCCTCCTCCTCCTCCTCCTCCTCCTCCTCCTCCTCCTCCTCCTCCTCCTCCTCTTCCTCTTCCTCTTCCTCCTCGTCCCCGTCCTCCTCCTTTTCCTCCTCCTTCCCTCCTTCTCCCCTCCTCCTCCTCCTCCTCCTTTTCCTTCCTCCTCCTCCTCCTCCTCCTCCTCCTCCTCCTCCCCCTCCTCCTTTTCCTCCTCCTCCTCCTCCTCCTCCTCCTCCCCCTCCTCCTCCTCCTCCTCCCCTCCTCCTCCTCCTCCTCCTCTTTTCCTCTTCCTCCTCGTCCCCGTCCTCCTCCTTTTCCTCCTCCTTCTCCTCCTTTTCCCCCCCTCCTCCTCCTTCTCCTCCTCCTTCTCTTCCTCCTCCTCCTCCTCCTCCCTCCTCCTCCTCTCCTCCTCCTCTTCCTCCCCCTCCTTCCTCCTCCTCCTCCTCCTCCTCCTCCTCCCTCCTCCTCCTCTCCTCCTCCACCCTCCTCCTCCTCCCTCTCCTCTCCTCCTCCTCCTCCTCCTCCTCCTCCTCCTCCTCCTCCTCCTCCTCTCCTCCTCCTCCCCTCCTCCTCCTCCTCCTCCTCCTCCTCCTCCTCCTCCTCCTCCTCCTCCTCCTCCTCCTTGTCCTCCTCCTCCTCCTCATCCCACTTCCCCCCGCGCCAGGACAGCCAGCAGGACCTGATGTTAGAGTGCCGGCAGCACGCCGCCCACGGCCACAAGATGTCGGGGCGCGCGCGCGATTCCCCCCCCCCCCCTTTCCGCGTGCGCCAGGGCAGTCCAGACGTCAGGGGGGGGAAGCAAAAGCACACATTGACAAAAATCGTCGTTGATTTCCGAGGAGGAAAAGGAGGAGGAGGAGGAGGAGGAGGAGGAGGAGGTGGAGGAGGAGGAGGAGGAGAGGAAGGAGGAGGAGGAGGAGGAAAGAAAAGGAGGAGGAAGAGGAGGGGCAAGAGGAGGAGGAGGAGGAGGAACAGGAGGAGGATGAGGAAGAGGAGGAGACCCAGACATGCTCGTGTCGTGAACAGAAATCAGCCAGCGTTGACTCCAAATAGACTAGACGAGTCAAATCAAGGAATCAGAGGAATCAGGCATGCTTGAATTCCGCAAATCAGCAAACAAGCAAGCGTGCAAGCAAACACGCAAGCAAGCAAGCAAGCAAGCAAGCAAACGTGCAAGCAAGCAAGCAAGCAAGCAAGCAATCAAGCAAGCAAGCGCGAAAGCAAGCACGCAAGAACGCAAGCAAGCAAACATTGGAACCATAGGCATAAACATAGGCATAGGCATAGGAGCGCTCAGGGGTGGTGCGTAGGCATAGGCATAGGCGTAGGCATAGGAGTAAGAGGGAGGCATAGCCATAGACATAGCCATAGGCATTAGGGGGGCATAGGAATTAGGGGGACAACGGACCAATTAGTAAGTTTTGAGTTAGAACTCCTTTAGTGCAAGCCTATTTGGGGAAAATCCAGACGGAGTTTTTTCATGTGTTTCGGCTTCTGGGGGGCCCTCGCCAGACCCCGGGACCGTCAAAAAACGACTCGGGACGAAAACCCCGTCCTGGGGAAAGGATCGGGACTGTTGGGGACAGCGTATTGAACAAATCAGGACGTCGCATGTCTGAGCCCTGACCTCAGGAGGGAAAAACCACAGACGCAAATAATCATCGTGCGCGCGCGCGCGCCCCGCGCGCGCCAGGGCAGGACGACGACGACGACGAAGAAGACGGCCGCAAGATGTCGGGGCGCGTGCACGCCCCACCCCCCCCGCGCGCGCCACGGCAGCCCCAGGACGAGCCCAGACACCAGAAGGGGTACAAAAACACACAGGTAAAAATCGTCGTCGATTCCCGAGAGGAGGAGGAGGAGGAGGAGGAGGAGGAGGAGGAGGAGGAGGAGGAGGAGGAGGAGGAGGAGGTTTTCCCGCGAGCACAGCGTGGGCGAGCACCTGTGTGTGGAACCCGTGTAATACCCTCATATATAATCCTTATCCTTACCTCTCCCGCGCCTGGCCGTTTGGGCTCAGGTACTGAGTTAGAGCGATCGTACCTTGATCGCTTGGGAGGGACAGATATCCATCTATCCCTCCATCTCTCTACCAACGGATCAGGGGTTCTGTACTCTTGTACTTCAACCCCATACACAGGTTATCAGCCCTTTAACGCTCACCTTCACCGACTCGCCCGCGGTGACCTTGCATGCGAGCCCAATGGAGCCGCTTCGGCGCATGCGCCGTAAGGGTTCCATTGGGGCTTCGCGTCCAAGCTCTCCCACGGTGCGACGGCTCGGTGACGAGTTGGAGAGCATTAGTGCGGACTGTGTTGGTGTCCCCGATACCCCCCCCAGCTCCCGAGGACCCGAGGCGCGTCTAGCTGCTGAACTTCGCCGCAGCGCCGCCCGCGGGGGGACAGGAGAAGGAGTAGGAACAGGAAGGAAGGAGTTTCACACGCCGACCTTTGATCCTCCCTCCCCTTCCCCGTCGGGAGCAATCCCAACCGCGTCAGGCGAAAGCCTTACCGGTCTCGATACTCCAGGGCGCTTCCGCGCTAACCGCCGATGGACCTCAGGTGCTGGAACCCCCAGCCCTGCGACCGTCCCTGTGGCGGAGCACGTAGCTACCTTCGAGGAACTCAGTGGACCAGCGTCGGCACAGCCACAGACGCGGTACCCCAAGGTATCATCGGATGAGACATCACGCACACATGGTCCGAGTCGCAGCTCGTCCGCGCGCAACCGCCGTGGAGCCCCAGGCCCATACGGCGAGAGCAGGTCGAGCCCGCGTACTGCCTCTCAGAGGCCATGCACTCCCCGCGACAGGGGACACAGGGAAGCTGACGCTCCCCACCTCTCCATCTCAGACGACCAGCTGGCGGAGACGTCCGCCGCAGGTGACATAGCTGAGCTCAGAGACCAGGTTGAAACCTTCGTGTCCAGCCAATACTCTGGACTACTACAGAGCGTTCAGACGAATGCCACGGATACTGCAGCCATACGCCGCGATCTTGACGGCGCCTTAGGGATCATCGATTCCAGGATCGCCGAAGATAGACGCATCATAGGAGAACTGCAGTACCAGGTTGATCGTGAGGTGTCACACTCAGGTGAACGAACGGCGATGGTCGAGAACCTGCGCAACTATCTCGCGCAGATGGAGCAACAACTTGTGATCGTACGCGACACAGGCATTTCTGCGGTCAGGATTTTACACGATGAGATCCACGACCAGCTCCGTAACCGACCAACCCCAACCGAGGCCGCAGACCTCGGCGACGTTCAGTCTCAGATCAATGATCTTCGATCTTACCTAGACCACACTACGGCGACGCTTCGTACCGAAGCACACACAAACTCGTCGAACCTGATCGACATGTTGCAGCGTACTGAGAGAGTCATCACTCAAAGGCTTGATGCGACCAACGCTGTCGTGCAGCCACTCGCTAACCGGATCTCTGACATAGAGCAGCGTTTCCCTGGTGTACAGGACGCCCTGGCAGAGTTGCGTGTCGGACGAGCCCAGACTGATCAGCTGGATTCTCCTCCCACGGTTTACGATTTCGCCCGCCTCACTGACAGGTTGCAGGAGGTTGAGAAGGCGGCGGACCACACGCAGTTAGAGCTCTCCCAGGTTATTCATGAAAGAGATACTGAGAAGGTACGTGTTGAGAGTTATCTCGCACGTCTGGAAAGCGAGGTGGAGGCACAAAGCGCCCGTCTCCGAGCATGCGAGCATCGGCTTGATCGGCATTCCCAACGGTCTCGGGATACTGATGAGTATACACGCCAAAAGGTGGGTCAAATACAAGAAGACATGACGAGCTGGACGAATCAGCTGATCGACCACACTAACGACACCAACATTCACCTTCGACCTGCAGCCGACCCGCACAGGCCGACGGCAGTGTCCGCCGAAGCACCACAAGCTTCAGCAGGACAACAACGACGCACATCTCCAGGAGCAGCCTCCGCGGCAGCTTCTGCACAGACACGCCATGTGTCTCCTGTGCGCACAGAACCAACCATCGACGGTGCACCGATACCCTCACAGCCAGCGTCTGCGGTGTCGGTCCATACTACGACGCCTATCAAGGAGTCAGACACCGTCCGTGTACCTGTCTTGCCTAAGATCACGCAGCTGCTGGAGTGGCAGCAAAGAGTGCGGAAGAACTTCGGGGCCGCCTCAGGGCGACCATCCAAAGCATACGCCTTCCTATGCGTGGCAGAACAACCCGAATGCACATTCGAGGATTTACAAGACAGTGGAGACTTTGAGAGCATCGATTGCAAACTCGCAACCGCTCTGAGCGACATCTTATCCTCAGACTTACGCTACCAAATCAGGCTCATCGAGACCAGAGAGCACAAAGCAGGACGCATGCTCAAAGGACGCCAGATATACTGGCATATCCTACAGTCCTACAAAGTGACAGACGTCGACGACGACCTGCACGATTTCGAGCGCCTTAAAGAACTGAGGATGAGAGACGAAGATTTGCAACGTTTCATTACCGATTGGGACGCCTTACTCTTGGAATGCCGAGAAGTACCCGATCCAAAGATATTGGAATCGCTATTCCGCACACAGATTCGTAGACATGCATGGATGAAACAAGACATGTACGAGTACCAGCGCATGAAGATGAGCGACCCGAATCGTACCTACGGTTGGCTTCGACAGCGTGTCCTGGACATACTGGAGATTAAACAATTGGAGAAGAATCAAAACAAGCTACGGTACGAACACGAGACACGATCTCAGGTCAACGTGTGCGTTGCATGGAAGAAAGGCAATTGTCGCAATGGTGAACGGTGCAAGGCTTTACATACATATTCCAGGGATTGGAAGAACAACAAATCTTCCAGAACATCAACGGCTGGTGGCAACCCCCGCCGTAGTATGTCCACTCCTGCGAATCACAAGAAGCCAGCATCAAGGCCGTTCTGCTTCGATTTTGCCAAGCGCAACACATGTACCAGAGGTGATAAGTGTAACTACCCGCACGCCGCACAGTGCAAGGATTTCGCACAGAACAAGTGCACAAAAGGCGACAAATGCAAATGCGCTCATCTCGCACCTGGTGCAAAGACTCCTGAACGAAGCCCGAGTCGACCACGGACTTCCAGCCAGGACAGCCGTGGCCGATCACCATCCCGCGGATCAGGAAGCCAACGGTCTTCACAACGCGGGGGGTTTCGCTACGCAAGCGATTCACGACAGGGACGTGACAACCGACGCCAATGCGACCGATCCCGTTCCACATCCAGGAGGTCCCAAGACTCTCGCAGCCAATCGAGAAGTCGTTACGACAGATCTTCGAGATCTACCTCCCGAGGACGAGACAATCGTGGCGGCGGACGTGGCAGTCCACGCGGCCGTGATCGATCATATGGCAGTGACAAAGGACGTGGCAAGCGGTATCCGAGCCGCGGATCGTCCCGTGGTTCACCCAACACTAGAGCACGTTCTCCTGCCAACTTTAGACATTCACGCCGTTCAGACCGCAGCTACGTCATCCGCGACAAGACCCTCATGGCCAACACCAAGGCCACAACGACATCTACCAAGATACGTCGTCGGATACGCTTCGACGTACGCAACGTGGACTACTATTTCCATACCATATCTGGCAGAGCCAGACTGGACAGGTGGAAAGAGCTGCCGAATGAGGGTGACATCGTCAAAGTACCAGATCCATTACCACAAAAATGGTGGGATGATAGTGCAGAGGCCTTACGAGAATGTCAAAAAGAGGCACAACTATGGTACGACGAACTGTACGACTACCGACACAACAAAGAGTCGGTGGCCACACCAACTGCGATCCGAAAGCATGACGACACTGTCAAGCAGTCATCAAAGACTGCCCAGACGACAACAACGACAAAGCAAGTCGACACTCCACGCTCGACTGCAGCATTGACAAGGTCTTGGGTTCTTGACAGTGGTTCTGCCCATCATATTCAGGGAAAACATGAACTTACGCAGACCGAGTCGGATCGCATATCTATTCGCGAAGAGCATATTCTGGAAACTGCAAATGGTGATCGTACCGTCAACGAGCACTACGACATACGGCTACCCGAAGTTGGACTGCATAGTTCAGCCCTTGCTTTACCAGACTGCCCATCATTACTATCAGTTGGAAAATTGATCGAGGTTGATGGCTTTCGACAGCTTTGGGATCCTGAGCTGGGCTACATGCTTCAGGATCCGGGGGGCCAATGGTATAAGATTCCAGTCAACAATCGAGTGCCAGAGTTACGACTTGACGACTTAACACGGATACCACCACCACGTTTATGCACTTCGTCAGCACCCCGCCGTCGTCAGCGAAAGCGTTCATCCGCCCGCTGTAACGACACTTGTTGGCGCTGCAAAACTACAGAGCAACCAACCACTGCAGACGAGCTACGACCCCACATAGGGACCTGCCCCAAGAGACCACATGTCGGAGAGGGAGGAGGAGCACGGACCATCACGGTCGAAGAACCTCCCGACACAAGAACAGACGAGCCCAACGTGGACACGACCACCGACTCGCCTACGTCTCAGATGCAGTGTTCTCCTCCACAATGCGGGGGGTTCGATATAGCTCAAGCAGACAACGACATACCGACAGAGACGCCCACACGAACGCATCCAGACAACGATCGAGTTCTGCCCAACAGACAAAAGAAACCGATCGACCCGATGCATTACATGACTCACAGCCCAAAACATCCCGACTGTGAGATCTGTTCTCGTACGATGGCACAGAATGCCCCGTGTAGACGACAGCGCAAACCACATCCACCGGCAGACCCCACCGAAGAGGATAACGCCTACGAAGCTTTTGTCCCGAAGAAGTTCGGTGAAGCTCTAACTGCTGACCATATCGTACTGGCCAAAGACGATGCCGCGGACAAACATGGCGACAAATATGCACTTGTTGTCCTTGACAGATATACTGGCATCTTCATGGCCTACCCAGCGCTACACAAAGACGCAGCTACTACAAAGGCATCCTTTCAACAGTTCATCGCCGCGAACGATGAGGTGAAGCATATCTACACAGACAATTCTGGAGAGCTTCAGAAAGCTTGCCGCCAATTGGGATGGAGACACGACACGAGTACGCCACATCGTCCACAGACAAATGGATTGATTGAGCGGTTGTCAAAATTGTCATCCTTGGTACCAGAGCTGTGTTACATATGTCTGGTCTGGGACACGAATGGTGGAAAGAGGCTATGCAAGCCTTTTGCTGTGGACACAACTTTGTGCATACATCCACGGGCGTTGCTGCCCTCAAAGAGGAGCATGCAGAAAAGACAGCTCATGAAATAAGATTTGGCGAAAGCTTTCCTGGGCACTGCATACCATTCGGTGCTCGGATATTTTGGAAATGCCTCAACCCCGAGATTAACAACGAGACTGCAACATTAAAGAAAACACTCGGGAAGGGTTATTCATGGGATACCACTTACACTCTGGTGGACGATGGTCAGGTGACTACCTTGTTTTGGACACGGCTACATGCGCCAAGAATCCTGATGGTGATCTGTGTCATGTGCACAGAGTCAAAGACATCATCATTCCTGATGGCAAGTTCACCTACCCCGTGAAAGATGGTACTCTGCGACATCATAACCCTGAGGCACACGACGAGGTGAAGGCATCTACTTCTCGCCCCTTGGGTGACAAGCCAATGCCTGATCCTCCACTTTCTTACCCTATGGAATGGGATGATCCGTCCATGATGACAACGGAAGATAACGCTATTGATATCCAGACATCGGCTTCCGAAGTTGCTGCACCAGCGCCGGAGCCAGACTACTGGGAACAGCGTGGATATTGCGTCATCAGACACATTCGTACCCCAAGAAAGAAACTATTCATCCCAACGGACGACGTCATGAATATACCAGTACCTGTTGACCAACTCGACGTGACACGAGATTTCAAAACGACTTCTACTTTCGAGGGCGAAAGTAACTTCCGAGATGTTTGGGATGGTGTTAGCGCCAACGACCACAGGGAGCTGAGCGAGCCGTGGACAGGCACGATTCAGTTCTATGAGCTTCCAAAAATAACGCCAGACGGCAAAATGGTGGTTCGTGGACGCGAGACACGTGTGCAGACTACTACACGCCCTGATCATGTTCTTCCCGAGCATTGGAAAACACTTTCCCGTGGACAGCAAAAGAAAGAGATCGATTACGCCAACGACGTTAAACGAGCCCGTGAAATTCGTGATCGTGCTGCATTGCGAGTGTGGACAAGACAGGATAAACAGGTCAACAATTTCCGTATTACTACATCAGGCGGACCAACATGGAATACTGTGGAACGACGGATTACATACGACACTGACAATGGTGACGTCATCCGCGACGAGAATGTCAAAGGCGTGACAAACAAAGAAATACTGTATGCCAAATTACCTGGTGGGCCACGTGACATTACCACGGTACTATACTACCGTCAACTACCACAACAGCACGATGGAGAAGAACGTGCTTTGGTATTTGTGGATAGTGAAGGAACCGACTTTGGGACTTTGAACCCGCTCATACGCAAGTTCACCCAGTCGGTAGCAATACCAACCATGCCACGTGAGACCAACTACATGCCGGCACACAGAGATAAAATACCAGATTCGACATGGTCACGCCCAGCATTAGTTACCAGAAACCTGAGTAAGAAAGAAGTTGCCGCAGAACCACGTGCACAAGAAGCCCTACGAAAAGAATACGAGAGATTGGAAATGAAACAAACATGGATGTTGGAGACTGTTGCAGAAAAAGCTGACATTGAGTCACAAGCTATTCGCAATGGAACAAAGGTGCATTTCTTCAATATATTGGAATTATCTTCAGTCAAACATGAAGAACTTCCTCCTGATCTACGTAAATTCAAGGGCAGAGTGGTGGTTCAGGGCAATACAGGCAAAGATGAAACTGGTTTGGCCGCCATATTCGCCGACGCCGCTTCCAGTGCTTCGCATATAGAGGCTTCCAAACTTTGCGATGCTACTGCATTATTACCGCAATATGCGGGAGAGCAAAGCGACGCACCTGGAGCTTACACGCAGGCATTATTATACGGCGACGGACGAATTGATCCAGTTGATACTTGGATTACTATACCTAAATGGCGACAACCGACATCATGGTCAAAATACAATAACCCAGTGTGCCGATTGCGATTGGCACTATACGGACACCCTCTTGCAGGTGTCTTTTGGGAACGAAAATGCCGTACATGCTTGGAAAGCGTCGGTTTCGAGCCTATTTCAGGATGGGAATGTGTATGGAGACACAACAAACTGGGACTGATACTTTCAGTATATGTGGACGATTTCAAATTGGCCGGCCCAGCTCATAATCTACAGACTGGCTGGGATTATATTCGTAAAAGCGGTATCGATTTGGATCCACCTACTCCATACTCACAATATTTGGGTTGTGGACAACAAGCATATGACGTACCGCAGAGCATCTTCGACAAAAGAATGTCCACAATACGCCCTATGCTACCTGCACACAACGAGAAAGAATACAATACGGCAAAACACGTTCGTGGTATTCGACATGACATGCTTGGTTTTACAGATCAGTGCATTGAGCGGTACCTGGAATGCGCCTCCAAGCGCGCCCAGGGAACAGGGTCACGTCGGAAACGATCCGACTCGCCGAGGGCTTCGCGATCCAAATCGCCATCCTCCTCCGGGTCGGTCCGGGTCGGTCGCCAGACCTACTAGTGCGCTCAACGCACGGACAAGATCATCCAGCCCAGCAAAATCGGTCGACACAACTTCTACCAATACCATACCCGCCACATACCATGATCTACCCGACGCAGAGACCCCTGGCATCGAGGACACCTCCTTCACTGAGTCCGACTATTCAGACGAGGGCGTTCTCGGCCAGGACGCGGCAAGTGTACTAATGAAGATCCTGTACTTGGCACGTTGCTGTCGTTTCGATCTTCTACATCCGGTATGTATGTTGGCCAGAGAAATTACCAAATGGAATACTACATGTGACAAACGTCTACATCGGTTGATATGCTACATCAAAACGACGCGTACACACTGCTTACACGGATGGATAGGCGATTCATCAGACAAGTTATCCATCATGCTGTTCACTGACGCCTCGTTCGCTGATTGCATTACATCATCCAAATCCACTACCGGTGTTTTTGCTGCGCTTGTTGGACCCAATACGTTCTTTCCAGTCAACGCTGTATGTAAGAAACAAACGGTTGTTTCACATTCATCTACTGAATCGGAGATCGTTGCTCTCGATTCCGCACTACGACTGGAAGGGTTACCACTACTATCATTCTGGGAAGCCGTGGTGGGAGTTGCCAAAACATGCAAAGAGAAGAATACATGCCTGAGTTGCCATCGACACGTTGACCCGGCGATGTGTCCTACATTGGCAGCCAAAAAGAAGCGTAAACCATCGCCTCGCAAGGCACCCCCTACTCGGGGATCTTCTCCTAGCCGTAGGCAACTACCGCTAAATACGGATTTACCTACGACTCCAAAGAGACGTACAATATCCCATGAAGGTACCGTACTACACGTGGATCCAGAGCCAGCTCCAGAGATCAGTGCACCGAAAGTACGACTTATCGTCTTGGAGGATAACCAGGCCGTTATCAAAATTGTCCAAAAGGGACGTACACCAGCACTTCGTCATCTTCATCGTACTCATCGTATCAATCTGGATTGGATATGCGAAACATGTCAAATTGAACATATCGAGCTTAAATACGTAGGAACAAAAGAGCAGATCGCAGATATGATGACCAAACATTTCGAGACCAAGAAAGCAGACCTTTGGAAGGACCTCTTGGAACACTCGCTTATTTTTCCTGTTACTCCGATACAATGTCCGCCGATACGAGGGCCTCGGAGGCCCGATGGTTTACCTCATGAAGCGGAACCTCCTAAAGTGAATGGATGCCCAGAAATATGCAAGATATTGCTGACGGAAAAAGAAAGATGGGGCGAGGTAGGATCAGAATGCGGATTTCAGTGTGTTGGACAAGCTAACCATGAGGGACTATGTGCATGCATGTACCACTATGGCGTACCAGCCGCAGATACTGCGTCGCGCACACCTCGTTCACGCGCACGTTCACCGCACGGTAGACATCCTCGCCATCCTCCCTCACCTCAACGAGATGCAGAGAGAGTTAGGACATTGATTATTCGTTCACACCGCAGCAATTTTACGACTCGAGCTACAAAGCTTACAAGCATCCTGTTTGCCGCTTGCGAGGCGAACATAAGTGAGATCGGTTCTAATCCCGACCCCTCCATCCACGAGATGGATCAGGCACAGCCGCTCAACCTCGTCGGCTGGCCCATCGGCTACGACAAGGAGTACGACCCGAACGCCAGGGACGATGACCGCGTGGGCTTTGCGTACCACGCTCAAACTGGTCGTCCTCGTGATCCCGAAGATGGTTACATATACATACATCAACGGCGTGCCGATCGGAGCGGAGAATTTGATCTTCGAGTACCCGACGAGTCTTCTATCCGTGAACTTGCCCGCTTCGCGTCCGTCGAGGCTAAGAAATGGGCCAGCACTGAGAGTGGATCCGTCGGCGGCAACGCCAACTACGAGTACAACACGTTCACAGCTACGCCGTGGCTATCTTTCATGCGTGCTATGTGTATGATTTCCAGTCTTTTCAATCGTAATCCTTCAGTACAAGATAGTGTTCGTGGACTACATGATCATTTGAATGCGACGATCCCAGGATCAGACCGCAAATGTCCACCATCAAACTTTACTACTATGATACTGAAGACGGAGTGGATGATGATTCGCAACGATTGGTCCAAAATTGGCAGTGCAGTTCTGGGACAATACACCGAGGACAGCGTTACGGATACGCAAAACTATTACAACAATGGTCTGAGTGCACCATCCGATGTATACCAGAATGGATTGGTAACGCCATGCTATGCTCCTAAAATTGATCGTGCAATGGCCAAGCTACCTACTCGTCCACCTGGCATCGCCAGGACATCGGATACATCTGGGCACATCGGTCATATCGTCGAGGATAACTTGGTCACCAACACGAGAGCTTTTTCCGACCTTACCCAAACAAAGAAGTTCCGCCGCAAGCTTACTACATGGTTGACTGCGCGCGGAGGCTTTGGAAGTATCGGATCAAACTCCAAGACGGTGGCAACACCATCCGACCATCCGAATGGTTGGGTGGCGATATTGGATGATCCACAAGAGACAGAGCGTACCTATCGTTGGACACCATACAACGAGGGCAACGACTTCTTCGGCGACGCTGCTGACCACATGGGTTCGAATGATCCTGGCATGACTCCTGGCAATGATGTGGACCCATTCGAGTTGGACCACGCAAAATACAGTGCTTTCTGTGGTGGTCGCTTGGTTTCTACCCTATTGTCAGACAATGGGTGGCACTCCCTCGTACAAGAGGACTTGGGAATACTATTACATCATGCATTTGGGCCATCGGGTCATGCGTACAAATGGACCAACTTATACACGGACTCAACATGGATCATGCATGCGAAGAAAGGGGCTAAGGGTGCAAAACACAAGAAGTACCCCACTTTCGGCATCGACGAGCTCAACGCTGCCCAGAAGAGAATCGACCTCGCCAAAGCATCAAATACTGCTCTTGTTCCGCTATTCATGCCGTGCCTTAACCGCGCGGAATACATGGGTGGCGCTACTCTTGAGCACCTGTCGACCATGATCCGCGACGACATCATGATGTGGGCATTCTCTTTTGGCAATTACAGGGAATGGTTCAGACAGAATGATACGCCGATCGGTCAAGATTGCGTTCTCTTGCCTGAAGCTGGTTATGAGGGCGTACGATACGGAATGGAGGAACTACGCAAGCAACGTTTCGAGAAAGAGGAAAGCCGTATCAACGCTCTTCTCAACAATCAGTTTGAGAACACTCTCGAGCAGCGCAATATGATCAGGAAGATCCGCGAAGCCAGAGGCCTCATGTTTCAAAGCGACAACGCTTCCATCAAGAAGTGGCGCGAGCTGAACGAGACCATCTGGGAATACTGGGCCAATGATTTCCCATCATCCATAAAACAAAGACACTATCACAGGGGACTCAATGCCATGGTAGTATGGAGTGCGAACGACATCGCATGTGCTAATCCTGGACAGAACACCATCGACATGCGCCGACATCACAGTCGTGCTCCTACCAACGTACACGAGCTCCAAAAGATGGAATGTGAGGGCGGCGTCCCGACGCTCATGCCCGTGCACGTGCTCGTGGACGTATCACGTTTTGTCGATGTGATGCAGTATTTCCGCTGCCCCACGGTCATGGGACCTGGAAAAGCAGCGCAATGGGGCGTACACCCGAACTTTGATCACCACACGAGCGACTTGATCACTATCATGCAGAACCGTGGTATCACTGTTCTTCCATCCGACCATTGGGTGGATACGTACGACAGGGTTACCCCACAGGCTTGGCACGCCAAACAGAATAACCATAACATGGCAATGATTACAACGCAATTCTGCGACGCAGTATGCTATCGCAATTTTTGCGCATTGATACAGTCTCTTCCTTCTCAGCCATATCCATTCAGGCCGCCATTGCTGACTTCTGTCACGGACAACCAGGCCTACACTCAGGCCAAGGAAATCATGGCAGCCCTCGACTTCAGAGAAAAGTTGACAAACGAATGGAAAAGAGACCTCAGCCTCACAACATTGATGACACAGACGGCAAACGAGATGGCTCATTGTGCGTGGATGGCGTCATGTGCCGAGGGCACATTGCCGGCATCACTGCCTGCCGAGACGGGCGACACGACTGAGCCGACTCCTGGAAGGTCTACACGTACGCCAGCAACGGACCCTAGCGATCCTGACCAAACCCTTCCTGATAATGATCCATGGGTTATGGCATACAATGACTTATTCCAGTACCTTATGCTGTTGATCAAAGAATACCCTGGGGCTTGGGCATCTTGGCATTCTCTTGAGAAAGATGAACTTCTAGAACCCAAGATCGTCAAAACAGTTGAAGATGCACATGCAGTTACTTGGGTTGTATTCGAGCAATTCTTACGTCAGATCAAAGAGTTAGATGGAGACGATAATGCGACCAAATCAAGACTCATTGCAGAAGAAAACAGATTGTCTTCTCACCGCATCGGCCCAGCTGCCGAGAACGAGAAGAACATCGAGGCATGCAAAACATTCTTCAAACAGAATGCACTGGATCGAGTTGCTTTGGGTCATGACCCTAATGTCCCTACAGCCGTATGGAGGGCAGCTGATGACACAGCACAGCCAGCCCCACCAGGCCCATTGCCTGATCCACTGCAACCTGGACCGCAATCGATCAAAGCGTCGCAACCATCGACTCCAGAGCCTAAAGCAGAACAACAACCAGCAGATCAGCTCCCAAAAGCTGAGGCGGTACCGATCCCTGATGACGGCACCGACCTTGAGGCAATGGAGCTGGAGGCAACTCCTGCTGAGGAGGAGCCTTCTCCACATGAGATGAATATATTGTCCTGGCAGGACAGTTGTGAGCGTTCCATGCACGAGGATACCAGCAATCTCGGGATCTTCGATAACTCATGCACTATTCGCGAATGGAAGTTACAGTATGGCATCAAAGATGAACATCCATACATGTGCCCAATGTTGCGGGGCACGAAAGCGACCAATGGATTTGCCTGCATCGAAGACCAAGAGTGGTACGAGCAGCTACTGCATGATGATAGTGTAATTGCTCATGCGCCTGACATTGCACAATCTGGTTGTTTCCCAGAATGGAAATGGATACCATTACCACATTACGACGATGTACGTTATGGTCCTGAGCTAATTGATGAAGAATGGCTGGGAACAAACAAATACATGAGCAAAGACATCACGACTATGTTACGCCATGAGATTCACTACAAAAAGTTTTGGATCAACCAATTTCATGACAGACGTATTAATATCTGGGACAAAACAACAAAGAATGATTGGAAGATTCCAAGCAATTGGAAATCATTTAAAGAAATGGTTCAATGGAAATTCCGAGATCGCAAAGAAAGACACAATGGACCATCCATGGAAGCGGCAGTGGCACATTTCAAGAAAGACGGTGAAAATGATGGATACACCGATTGGAACGACTACTATCCGATATTCATTATTCGTGCGTTCCAGAAGCATATTGACCCGCAGAAAAACAGAATCGAGATATACGCCAAGCCGATTCCTGACGGAGGTGACCCCAGCACTTTTGACTGGAACAGCGTTATTGCTATTCGGTGCGTCGGTGGTCACAGTTGTGTCAACCCATCTTCAAAGCCATGGAACATGGGATGGGAGAGCTTACAGTGGACAGAT
The DNA here is from genome assembly GCA_963575745.1 of Prorocentrum cordatum. Classification (NCBI taxonomy): domain Eukaryota; class Dinophyceae; order Prorocentrales; family Prorocentraceae; genus Prorocentrum; species Prorocentrum cordatum. Next base: position 130,358 of record CAUYUJ010018752.1, read on the forward strand.
GTCAAATATCTCCATCATGGCACAGCATCCCGTGCCTGGAAGAACATATTGAAGACAGGGATCATTCCTGGATATGTTGAACCACATTCTCAGAGAGACAGAACTTACAAACCATCGCAGCGATCCGAGGCATTCTTCAGTTCTAGCACATATTTGAACAATGTTCAAAAGAACCCACATACTTCAGTGGAATCGTACAAGTTCAACAGCTACAAGAACGAAGTCGAGCTGGTGATCAACATGGAGATCGCCACAAAAGCAGGTTGCAGATTTTGGTTGGGTGCTCAGGGCGCTATCATGACTGAGGACGTGGTACCCGCTGCGGCAATTATTGCAATTCGCCGCCTCAAACCACACCACATGCATGGCCAGCAGCTGTGGCCAGACGGCGACCCATGGGACTACCCGCCATTGGCAGCCAGAGAGCCATTGAGCAAGTACGAGATTTGCGCCTGCCTTCCCTGGAGAACTTATTGACGACCCACCTGGATTGGCACCTATCGACCCCGACCAAGACATGGAGCCTCCAAGGATGGCGCCAGCATCAGCACCCTCGGCCAGGCCGGGGGAAACCCCTGCTGGCCGTACATCCGCAGAGGACGCCTTGGACGAGCAAATAGTACGTGCTATGATCCAGGAGACCAATCACAAAGCAGATGATAAAGAATGGTTGATTGCATTATCGCATTGTCGTGAAGCTCTTCGACCAATCACAGCAAAGATCATGCAAAAAGATTGGGATCGTCGTCCTGCATTTAACGATGTTCGAATGGGCGACTTCATTGTCATTAAGAATTGGGGTTCTACCAAATGCTTCCACTACGACAACCATTGGCCCAAAGGCAATCACAATACCAAGATTGCCTTGTCCAAGGGACACATATATGGTCCAATCATCCATTTCGGCATCTTCGACAAGTTCTTTGCGGTACAAGTACCTATTCTCAACTACGGTTTACGATGGGTAAATATCTGGTATAATGACAAAAGCATGCCCCTCAAGGGCGTTGTATTTGCATTGCCGATTCGTATCGAAGAACACGCCATCGATCCAACATGGATGGAGACTGCCCTGAAAGGCCCGACATCTTGCAGCGAGGACATACTGCAGCACAAGGTTAGCGGCAGCTTACCATACCTTGGAATGCCTAGCATCCATAGACCACGTATTCCGCGTACACCACCAAGAAGGCCCGCTCCACGGACACCTGATCCAGACGAGCTGGTGGCCACACCTGCCGAGGACAACGCTCAGACGGGCGACATTCCTCGACAGGGTACAGCATCATCGCATGATCCACTGATCACCGTAATCGTGGACATATCAAATATCGTTCTTACTGCAGATGAGAAAGCTGCGAACGACAACATGAGGGCAGACCTCTCGGCAGACATCCAAGCAGAAGAGCAGATCGAGGCAAGCATCCTCGATAACATCATTGATCCGCCATCGAATTTCCTTGATCATCCAGACTACGACCCCGACGAGGATTCAAGATGGATTAGACAGTCTGATGATTGCCGCGTGTATTGTTGGACATCGGCGCTATTGGTGGATTCGCCTATGATCAAGATGAGGCAGATCATTGAGATACACAGTGGCGCAGACAGAATCGTAATGGACAAAATTCAGTCACATTTACAATTTGAAATTCGATTTGGATCGAAAGCATGGAACGCGGAGTCATATCATTTGAACTACAATCATACCCACAAGTGGGCACATGACTTACCCAATTGTGGTGCAGATCACTTCTTCAAAAAGTTGGTACACTACCTCGACCCGGAGACTATCGAGGAGTCGACCACTGGCATCTTTCAATGGATTTCCAAAGTATACCAGAACATCTTGAAAGATAGTATTGTGGAGCTACCAGATTTCGCCAAGGAAGTCATCCATGACAACCATCCTGCACTTCAGGCATTGCGTGACCTATACAAAAATTGTACTGCGACATACGGTGATCCAGAGTTTCCTGTGTGGGAAGAGCTGGTGGAAACACCTGCTGCGCCTCGAGAGGAGGGCGCTGAGCAGGATATTCCCCAGGACCCAGGCAGTGTTGCGTCTGCAGCTCCCGATCAGGAGACTATGGTACGCATCATAGCTGAACAGACGGGACTCAAGCGCGAGGAGGGCGACAACGAGGCTAACTTGCAGAAGCAGGCTCGCCGTCTTCGTGAGGAGAACGTATGCCATGGCGGTACTGAGGATACCGACAACGTCAAGATAGAGTACAAAGGACTGCCAGGGGAAAGGTTGTCTCGGATCGAGATCGAGGGTTTAAGCAGATCGATCGCTTCCAGACCAAACACCGAGATCAATCGTGAGGCGATCAATCAGATCGGTCAGAGCCTCGCTCGCGGTCAGGACACCCGCTGGGGATCCCGCGATCACCTGACTTCGGCAGGGGCCCCCGAGACGATCTTGCATCCCATACCGCTCTGTAACAATTGCGGTCGAGATCTGTCCCTCGGTATCGTCACAGGTGACGGCACACTCTGTGATATATGTTGGCAATACACTGTGGCCGTAGGCGCCACAGGTAAGAGCACCGCCACACAGAGTGACCTCGCGTACCTCCAGAAGTTGACGAACTGGATCAAGACGACGTTGTCCGAGGACCAGGTCGCGAGATACATGAAGGATGGCGCACATGTCATTATGACGGGTGCGCGATCCCCCATAGGCACAGAGAAAGATCAGTTGCGGAGATTGGCCAATACGTCCAAGAAGAGGTATCAGAAGTGGGTCGAAGCCGGTAGCCCGCCTGCACACGAATGCAGATTAATGGGCGAATCCGAGGACGACCGACCTCTGTACTACCCATACGCCAATCTCATTCAACGCTTTCTCAACGACCTCAGATTCCATCATCAGATGACAGGAGCCCGCGTGAATGTCGGCAAGAAGCCCTGGAGAGTCGAGGACATGCGCGACGCGTGGGACATCCTTGACGTCAGTATTAGGACAGGACAGGCTGGTCGGAGAAAGTGGTGGCTGAACGAGGGACGCATTGACAGGCAGACGCGGCAGGCGCGCGGACTGATTACGGTTTCTCTCCCTCGAGGGGGCGGAACCCGTGAACAGTTCACCCAGCGCAAGCTTGCCGCGATTGCCAACGAGCTGCTAGGCTCCCTCGATCCGTCACACACTGACCAGAGGGGGGGTAGTACAGGGATGAGAACCGATCCAGATACACACTCCCAACAGTCCGATGACGCCATGGAGCCGCGGCCGCCGCCGCGCCCGCCGCCGCGCCCTGCTCCTGGCGACGCCGCTGCATCCAGCGCCTCAGGCGCGGAGGACTACATGACCGCGATGCCGCGCGCCAAGAGAGCACGTACATCTGATTACGCTGCTTACTGGCGCCACAATCTCGAGGACAGCGATTGGGGTCTTCGATGCTGGAGTTACTACATCAAATGTTGGATCCACATTGCGATCAACAACGACGAGTATGTGTACACCCAGGATATCACGTACAACGATTGGTTCCGCAACTGGATCCCGAGGACAACTTGGGAAACGTTTACGACAAGCTATGTGACGTACAACGGCCAGAGGGTGTGGGACCGCAGGTTCTACAAGGACGGCGACGCGTAGTGAGTCGGCCGCAAGGCCCACTGCTCAAGAGCAGAACTTCCGTTCATCAAAGTTCGCCTTGAGCGGTGGCTAATACATTCTTTTAGGCCACTTCAATCTTTCACATAAGTGGCCATACACACATATAGATATCTTTTGCGATCACCGAGGCAGCCTCCTAAGGAGCAACGCCAACGGGAGTCGCCAAACAGATTTTATACATCATTTTCGTGTTCATCAACACGACATTTTCTCCTGGCTAGGTACTTGCTTTAACACAGACTTGCATTTCTTTCAGGATCGTGTTCGTCAACACGATCTTGGCATACATTTGCTTTTAGGCAGACTTGTGTTTGATTTCAAGATTGTGTTCGTCAGCGCGATCTTAGCATGCGTACTTTAACAATTTAACAATATTGCGTCGAGAATAATCTGATAGCTGGTGGCAACACCTGCCTCGCAAATCTTGCGAGGCGGTTTACGTTGCCTTGGTGCTCAGATCTTCTTTCTCCGCCTACCTTTGTCTCATTCTTCTCCTCCCTCGAGTGCCGAAGCGTTTTGGGGGGCGCACCGAGGGGGCGGCAAAGACCGCCTGGAGAAGAAAAAGAGACCCAAGGTATCTCTTCTTACCTCACTTTGCAGCTGTGGCTTCGCTGACTTTTAGCCCAGCTGCCTTTTCAGACTTAAGGTAAAGGAGTTCTGAGGTTACGGATTCCATCCTCCTGATCCCGAGCCCTGCCTTCACGGGCGGGATTCGGGACGGGGTGTGTGTGTGGAACCCGTGTAATACCCTCATATATACTCCTTATCCTTACCTCTCCCGCACCTGGCCGTTTGGGCTCAGGTACCGAGTTGGAGCGATCGTACCTTGATCGCTTGGGAGGGAACGATATCCATCTATCCCTCCATCTCTCTACCAACGGATCAGGGGTTCTGTACTCTTGTACTTCAACCCCATACACAGCACCTCGCGTCCACCTGCGTCAGGCCAGGTTAGTCCTCCGCGCCGCCAGAGGCGGCGGAGGAAATTAGAGCCTCCACGCCACTTCCCGCGGCGGAGGCCCTGGCAGCAATCCCAATCGACTCCAGAAACTCCAATTCCTGGGTTCTGGACAGCGCGACCACCTCTCCAGGCAGTCTGTCATTCTTATAAGGATGCTTACATGCCAGCAAACGATTACGTCGAGTGTTGGCGTTGTGGTCCCTCGGGTCCTTAGGACAACCTGTAAGTAACCCACAAGCCCTGGCGCTCAAAAAGGCGCCGCACTCTCGACAGAAGGTGTAGTGGCCAATTCGAGACAGCTTGCGTCGCCTTGGCCCCTCCAAAGGAGCCCCGTCGACACGCGCTATATTCTTCCACTTGGCGTGCGATGAGAAACCCTTCCTGCAGCACTTGCGCGACAGCACCAGCTTGGCCTTATAGCTGTGGGCCCGTCTGGCACAACAAGCACACCTCCAGGACCCCCTGTCCCACTCCAGGACGTGCCGAGACCCGGGAGGAGGCAAAACCGAACGGCGCGGCCGAGGGCCAGGGGGCTGGGAGGCGTTCTGGAGACGGCCTGTGGTGTCATCAAATGTGCCTATCTTACAGGTCATATATCCGACAAGCCCGAGGACAGCACAAACCTCCTTAAATCTGGCCACCCACGTGTCTCTGATATGATGCGGGATGGCGTCTAGCTTGGCGCCCTCCTTCGCTTGAAGGTCGGCGCACTGATTCCCTAGGTAGTTGCACAGCTCGGGTCCCTCGAGCTGCTGGGCCTGGCCCTTCTTGGAATGCGCTTTGACTTTGACGACGACGAGGTCCCCCTCACCGACGAACGAATCTTCAATCGCATTCCAAATCATATGCCATAAATCGGCATGCGGTCGTCTGGCTTGGCGGCACCAAACTGGGCCTCGCCTGAAGCCCCGAACGACGGTAGAATTGTCGATCCCCACCTGTAGAGGGGCAGCGCCGTGCCGCAGAACCTTTAGGAAACCGTACAATTCTGCTCTAAGCACACTTTGTGTCTGCCTAACTCCTGGAACCGTGCCATGCATTGCTTTGCGTATATTTCCATGCTGGTCGACAAAACAGAGGCCCCATCCGAACGCCTTCAACCCAGAAGCCCCGACCCCCGACCCATCCGAGTAGGCCAGTCCTGAGAGAAGGGGATCGTCCCCGTACTCTGGGTCCAGGGTCTCCATGCTGGGCGTGACGCCCAGGAAGGGGTCCCCCAATGGGTGAGGCACGAGAGCCCTGGAAAAGAGACGGGAAGAGGAGCACGAGGGGGAGGCGCGGTGGATGATATCAGGATAGGGTTCACCTGCATCCTGGCGCTGCTCCTGAAACGCTGGGCACCCATGGGAGCCCCAAACGTCAAACCACTCTTGCGCGGCCCTGTCGGCCGCTTCCTGAGGATCAGCAAGCTCGAGGTTGGAGGCAGAGTAACCCGAAACGGGGAGAGGAGGAGTACGCCACTTGCTGATCCTGTGGATGAAAGAAGAGCCTGCAGTCGACTCCTTCTTCAAACGTTCTCGCCATTCTTTTGACCGTGCGGCTGCCTGCTGCCGTTCGATGGTCTGAGCATTGGCTACTGCGCGACGCTGGAGACCCATGATCTCTGGGGCGTGCTCCATGAGCGCTGGGCCCTCGAGAGAAAAGGCGCGGTATCGTTCAAACTGGGCGATTACGTGCTCAGCCTCCTCCCCCAGGTCATGAACCAGCCGACTCCTTCCTCCTCCGATGCGGCGCTCGAGCTTTGCTCGTCGCGCACGTGCATGCATCCAGGTGCCCTCTTGCTGGGCAGCTTGTGCGAGGAAAATGAAATCACTGGCTCGTGCGGCTACCCACCGCCATGCTTCAGCACAGTGTGAGACCTGCTTCCAGAGCTGATCAATCTGGGTGCCATTTAAATCGCCCTGATGATCGAAGTCTGGCCACTGTGCAGGCTGCGGGACTGGTCCGCACGGCCTCTCCATTGGGAAAGGTCTGGGCTTGGCAAGCCTCCAGCCGCCTTTTGCTCGCATCCTGGACTGCATGACTAGACGGATTGGCGAGTGAGGCGCGGCTGCAGTGTCTAATACTTCTACCGTGTCACCGAACGCATGCTGGATGCGGGCGTCGAGCACAAAGAAATCGATGATACTGCCACCGCCGACTCCTGCGCACGTGGCAGTGGAGGGGAGACGCACCACTCCTCCCACATCTTGGCACCAGCCCGTCTTGAGCCGAGACTCCCCCGTCTCGTTGAAATCTGCTTGGAATATCAACGGTATGTCATACTGCTTGATGACCGTAGCGATGGCCTCCAGAATTGACAAATTTTGAACCGCCCAACCTTCACGTGTCCAAAAATATGCCGTGATAATCATGAGGCCACCCTTCTGTCCAGCAGAGCACCAGCCCACTGCCACGCGCCCAGCCGAGCCAGGAGGTGAGATATCAAACGTATTCATGCCTTCGAGGTACGTAAGACCAACATTCCTTGGCACAAGAAATCCAACTCCACTAGACGGTCGTCCGCCTGGGCCGCTGACGGCTGGAACCAATGCTGCTGTATAGTGCCTGTTGAAGCTGGCCGCCTCTATGTCCTTGGCGATGGGCGCGCTCAACTTATGCTCCTGAAGGAACGTGATGTGCATGGGGCCCACGATCTTCCTTGTGGCGACCTCATCCAGCACATCGATAGCCTGCGCCCAAGAACAGTTGAAGCCTATGAACTCGAGCCCCACATTGCGAGTGCCGCCCTTGCCTCGACGACGCGGGGGGCTCATCTTCGGTGAACTTGACCATGTAGAGAGAGATGTACTGGATGTTGCGTCAGGAGGAGACCCTCTGCCGTGATCTGACTCCTGCGACGTGCTAGACTCCTGCCATGAGCCCGACCATGTAGAGCATTGAGTACTGGTACCTGTGGCCGTGGAGGCCGAGCTGCCGAGCCCGCGCGGGCTAAAGCGGCACTGGCTTGGCCACTGCCTCCGCCCTGCGAGCCCTGGCGCGCTGCAAGGCCTCCGCCAGCTCCTTGCCAGCGGCTTCGCGACCAGCGTCAGGGCCAACATCAGCGCTGGCAGCGCCTGGCGAAGCGCCCTGGGCACCCTGCGCCTCCGCGGCGGGCTGGGCGGCCTGCTGGGCCTCCTGGGAGGACTGGGCTGGCGCCTGCGGCGGGCCCCCCTCGGGGCTCTGGGCCGCTGGCGCCTCCGCAGCCGCCGCCTCCGCAGGAGGGTCCTCGCGCTTGGCCTGGGCAGGCGCCTGCGACGGGCTCCCCTCGGGGGTCTGGGGCGCGGGCGCCTCTGCAGCCGCCGCCGCCGCAGGGGGGTCCTCACGCCTGCGCTTCTTGAAGGTCTCGCGGAGCACCCTGATCTCTTCAAGCTGCTCGCGCTGGGACTTGAGGACGTCGGCCCCTGGCCCGAAGTGCGTGCGGACCGCCTGCTGCACCGACGCCTCGAAGGTCTGCTTGAGCTTGTTGAACTGCTCCCGCTGCTCGGCCGCGATGTCCAACCCCTCAAGGTCGAAGAGGGGGCCGTCCTCGATGACGAAGCTGGCCTCGCCTTCGCCCAGCAGGGCAGAGAGGTTGATGACCCCGCCGCCCGTGTTGGTCCCCTCGGGCTGGGAGTCCTTGCCTGGAGCCGCCAAAGCCTTCTTCTCCTGAGCCAGCTTGACCTCCGCACCCACCAGGGCGTCAGCTGCGGCATCGGAGCGAGCCTGGCACCCGTCGAGCCAGAGCTTGGCGTCGGCCAGCTGCTTGGCACGCTTTTCCAGCTCCCGACGTGCAGCCCTCTCCGCGGCTGCCGCCCGCTGGATGCCCTCCTCCAGGAGCGCGGGACGCTCTGCAGGTGCCGACGGGGCAAAGGCGCTCTCGAGCTGCTGGAGCGCCTGCCGCTGGGCCTCGGAGAGGGCCTGCCCACCAAGGGTCTGCACCACCTCGCCGATCGCGAGCGGCTCGGTCCTCTGCGTGGTCTCCTCGGCTTCGTGGTACCAGTCGGTCTGACCCTTGTGGTTGTCCTGCCACCAGCCACTGCTGCCGCTAGCCCAGACGCCACGGGGCTTTGGAGCGGGAGAGTACGATGGTCGCAGGGCCTGCCCACAGCTGTAGCACGACTGCTTGCTCTTGTAGGTCCAACGGTAGCCACACTTCTTGCATCCCACGTAGTCGGACGAGAAGGAGACCCTTGGAGCTGGGGACTTGCCGCCTCCACGCCTGCGATCCGACATGGCGGCGGGATGGACTGTGACTCTGGACGGCAGCGCGCAGCTCCCCGTACAGGTTTCGAGAGAAGATGTCGGGCTGAACAGCCCTGGCACTGCCGCGGACTAGCGGTATCCACTTGTTCCCCTGAGGAACTCATCATCTTGAGCCAAAATGGCTACGGGGAGGAGGAGGAGGGGGAGGAGGAGGAGGAGGAGGAGGAGGAGGCGGAGGAGGAGGAGGACGAGGACGAGGAGGAGGAGGACAAGGAGGAGGAGGAGGAGTCGGAGTCGGAGTCGGAAGCCTTGGCAGCTGTCTGGGGTTCGACTGCATACGAACCTAATTGCTGCTGGCACGTTAGATCGGTGGATCGACGGGTCGCCTACGGGACCCTGGCTTTTTAGCCTCTCGGCCCGCTGCAGCGCGGGGCCTTCCCGAAAACAAAATTGTTATGGAAACGGCAGGGACTCAGGGCCGTCTGGCCAATTGCCCCTGGCTCGGGACGTGTCCCAGTGTAGCAGTATTCCCGCCACCGCCTCGCCCGCTCCCAGCCCACACTCCCCCCCCCCAAGTCCCTCTATCTAAAGCTGCTGCGCGTTCCATCGTTGTGCACGTGTCTGGTCCCGAGGTCCAGGTTCCCATGATGCGTCGGACCAAAAGGCCCACGATATAACAAACCGAAACAGGCGGACGCCTCGGGAACCAGGGAGAGAAGAACAACAGAGGCACCCTTTGGCGCCTAAATCCTCGAGACAGGTGCTTAACGACTTCGCGTAAAAGAAAGCAAGAGGAACCATCACGGGTGGTGGTGCGTCGCAGCGGCCCATCGCCTTGCGACTGCTATCCCTGGCTAGCTCTCTACTTTCTGTCATCTCTATCTCTCCATCGCCAGCTGACGTGCTCACACTGCTGCCTGTACTTCCCTCGCGAGACCTGATAACGGCGGTGCTCAGAATATCTGCACTGCCTCTGCCGCTCGGATTTTGTCCTCGACGGCTTTCCTGACGTCCCCATTCTGTTTGGTGCGGCTGATCTTGACGGGCGGCTCCTGGCTTCCTTCGCGAGAGGCGTTGATTTGGTCCTCCCATGAGGGTGTCCGAGGGCTGCATGCGAGGCTGTTGAGCGTCGACTAGAGCTTCCATCTCTATGGTTGTCCCCCTTCGCTGTAGGCCTTCTTGACTTTGATATACGAGGCGATGTCCCCGAATCCCTGCATGCCCGTCACGTGGGTCAACGAACAATCCTCCTTCAGGATCGTCTTGTTGATTTCGTCGGACCTGTCGTTGAGCCCCGTCTCCAGGTGGAAGTCTACGCCGATGTGGAGGTGCGGTGTCCCCAAGTCCTTGCTGTTCTTCTCCTGGGCCTTCTCCGCATAGGTTGTGTCCGCTGCTTCCGCGGCGGTCATTGCTGAGTACTCGCCGTAGATCAGAAAGCGGTCCCATTGGCTGCCTGACAGTTGCCTGATCATCTGCGCGTTGTTGGGCGACGTCTTCTGCTTCAGCACTTTCTCTTCGTCGTTGTGGTCGCCTGAGCCTGTAGCGCAGACATGGTGCTCTGCTCGCAACTGCTGTACGGCACCATGTACCCATGTTCGTGCTGACGATCATGGATTTAGAAGAGGTTGCTTCTGTCCATACTCTCGTGGCACTTCGAATCGATGAAGGATTTGTTGCCCTTGGTCCACGAGCTTCTCATTGCCCTTGTCTTGGGTGAACGACTGCGACCGAGTGGTTCTCTATGGGGTTGTTCCTTCCAGGCGGATCAGCACGTGTAAATCATACTGCCGTCTGCTGAAGTTCTCTGGGTTGTACTTCCGTTCGTGCTCGTTGTCGTGATATCGCCTGTCGCTGCACATGCATGGTGCCTGCGCTAGCACTCCTCGTGCTGGTCCTGCACGTCTTTTGGGGGCTCTGCGTAGGTATCGATTCTGGCCTGCACTGTGCTGGCTAGTCTGATCTCCAAAGTCGTCTGCGTACAAGGAATCGTGGGTGTGCAGCATGGAGGCGCGGCCGGCGATCCACTCCTGCCAATCAGTGTTCTCGTTTTGCATTCCTCCAAGCTGTGGCGGTCGGCTCGGTCCGTCATCCCATTGTGATCTTGTCATCCCTGTGCGCGGGGCGAACTTGTTTTTCTTCTTCAATGTCATTCCGCAGCTTCTGCCCTTGCCCTCCTCCCCCATCTCGTGCGTGCATACGTACTCGTTTGTGAGGCTGTTGTCGTCGTCGGTTTCTCCATCACCGCTCTGAGGTCGGGCTGCTCGTCGGGCGCCTTCGGGGCTGAGACGGTCTCGATGGGTACTGTGTGTTGTGAGCCCCCCTTCACTCGTAACTCTCGGGAGCTCGAGGTGTCGATCGATTTCCAACGTCCCAATCTCGTCGTATCCGATGTTTTCCTGTTCCTGCTTGGGGAACGTCTCCAACCTGGCTTCACGAATATTGTTAGAAAGCATATCCCACCATTTTTGAACGTTGCCTTGGTCCCAGGCTTTGCGCCACTCCATCTCGTCTGCCTGCTGGGTCTTCTCCTCTTCTTGTTTTGAAAGCTCCAGGCGTTTATAGTCCCGTGTGAAAGCGATCATCATCAGGTCGCAGTTGGCATGTGGCGTGAGCTTGCTGTTGTGGGTCTTGGCGCTGTGCCCATCCAGTTTCATGTAGATCGGCTTGTGGTCGGTCAGGTGCGCGGGATCGTGTATCTGGAGACGTCTAAGGTTGGCGAACCCTGCGCATGGCTTTCGCAGGCAAAGCAACATGGTCTAAGTTGCTTATGTAGGCGCTTCTGTAGTAGGCGTTCCCTGTCCCCATGAAGGTGTCTCCGATCGCCAAGTGGTTGTCATCCTTGAGGTCGCTCCTCTGCGAGCTAGTGGTGTTCTCTAGGGCGGGCTCCTCTGTATCGCTAGACTCGGTGGCCTCGATGTACTTATTCCCTGTTGTGTGTCGGCGTATTCCAAAAGCGCACTTGTAGTCACCAGAAATGATGGGGAGGCTGTTGTGACCCCACTTGTCTAGCTCGCTCTGGTTGACGGCCGTGCCCCTCGGTGGTATGAAGATGGGGAACGACGCCACGTCTATTGTGCTCATACTGACTGTAATCATGCCATTCCGTCCCGTGATGCCGCTCGTCGTCGGAGTCGTAGCCGCTCTCGGGACACTCCCACTGAGTCCCTTATTCAGTAGTATTGCCAGTCCGCATGGATTGGGGACGCCGTCCACCTTCCTCCACCTGTGCTGGATGCATTGTTGGTTTGGCAGCTGGTACTTCTTGTAATCCGTGCCTCGCGCTGCCCTGCCCGTCCCAATGGCTCCGTCGACGTCGCCGTTGGCCATCTGCATCGAAATTTCCTCGAGGATGATGAAGTCTGCCCACTGCACATTGCGGTACACTATCCTCTTGTTGCTTTCCTCGGCGGAGAGGCGGGTGTGGCACAGCGAGCAATGTAAGAGTAAGCATGGAAAAAACATCAACGCGGCGGGGGTACGGTAGCGGGCTGCTGTGTGAGTATTCACGGCGCCGCCCTGAGCGGCCCCGTTCCCGCCGATGCGCCCTATGTTCCACACGTCAAAGGTCTGTGTTGACTGTGGGTGGGGATGGGCCGCTCGCGGGTGTCTGGGCCGTGGCGGCGGCTTGAGGAGGAGGAGGAGGAGGAGGAGGAGGAGGAGGAGGGGAGGAGGAGGAGGGGAGGAAGGAGAGGAGGGGGGGGAGGAGGAGGAGGAGGAGGAGGAGGAGGAGGAGGAGGAGGAGGAGGAGGAGAGAGGAGGAGGAGGAGGAGGAGGATGAGGAGGAGGAGTAGGAGGAGGAGGAGAGGAGGAGGAGGAGGAAGGGAGGAGGAGGAGGAGGAGGAGGAGGAGGATGAGGAAGAGGAGGAGATGAGGAGGAAGGAGGAGGAGGAGGAGGAGGAGAGGAGGAGGAGGAAGGAGGAGGAGGAGGAGGAGAGGAGGAGGAGAGGAGGAGGAAGGAAGGAGGAGGAGGAGGAGGAAGAGGCGGAGGAGGAGGAGGAGGAGGAGGAGGAGGAGGAGGCGGAGGAGGAGGAGGAGGAGGAGGAGGAGGAGGAGGAGGAGAGGGAGGCCAGCGTCCAGGAAATATGGAAAATATTAAAATATGGGAGATCCCGGGATTTGTGTCTATGGTTTTGCGTGTCCCTGGGTCAGGCCGCAAAGCGCATTGGAGACAGGAAACATCAAGACGGCGCGGCCCATTGCACTCCGAGACCCCGGCTGGACCCCACGGCCGCATCTGACGGCTCCCTCGCTGCAGCGGCCGGATCCGCCCCCAGATATCCGATGTGATTTTTTCAATGTGGGGTCACCGAGAGTCTCGACCCATTCCCCAGTACTGGTTTCTCATCCTGAGTCGTTTTTTGACGGCCCCTGGAGGCCAGGGCCAGCCAGAGGCACGGCGGTCCGATCCCGGTTCGCTTCGGGGCTCCTCGCTGGCGATCCGACGTGTCTCTGGTCCGATCCGATCTCGCCATCTCATGCCTGCCACTACTTACCCTGAAACCCGACGGCGGGAACAAATCGAGACATCGTGAAGAATCACGACCACATCCCCAGACCCCTCTTTCTGCGTCAAGTTTCAAGCCAGGTCGATTTGTGAGGGTCCTGGGGCCCGAAACTGGGCGACAACCTGGACATCCAGGTGCTCCAATTTTTTCGATGCGTGGGCCCTGGAGGTCTGGACCACTTCCCTAGGGCCGGTTTTCTGGCCTGAGTCGTTTTCTGACCTCCCCGAGGCCTGGCGAGGGCTCCCCAAGGCCGAAAACGGCCAAAAGCCCGCCGCTCCAATTTGGCCGGAGCGCCAGATCTCTGACGCCAGGACCGGAGGGGGTCACCGCAGACCTTTCGCCGCCCAAGCCGCCTCCAAGCCCAGCGGGCGCCCGAGCGACGGTGGCCGTCGCCCTCGCACTCATGGCGGCCGCCGCGAGCCCCCGCGACGTGGAGGCGCAGCTGGCGGCGCCGACGCCCACGGCGACCGACAGCGACAGCGACAGGACCGACAGCGACAGGACCGACGGCGACAGCGAGGGCGCCTCGACGAGGCCCGCGGCGACAGGGCCCGCGGCCACGGCGCTGGCAGCGGCGGCGGCGGGGCCGGCAGCCACAGGGCCGTCTGCGGCAGGGCCAGCAAAGTGCGCCGCGCGGCCGGGCTCCGGGCGGCCGCGTTGCTGCCTCGGTGCGCTCCGCGGCCTGCTCACCCCGGCGCAGTGGCTGTACTGCGCCGGGGCCGTGCTGCTGGAGCTCGTGCTCGTGTGGCTGACGCGGCAGACCATGACGTCCTCGCCCGCCGGAGGATCGGGGGGGGCGCAAGGCTCGAGGCCGGCCGGAGCTCGGGTTGGCCGGCGCGTGTTCTTGGCGGGCCCGTCCTGAAGTTTGGGCGGTCCGCTTTTCGTGGGGTGTTTGCGGCGGTAGCTCGCGCCAAGTCTTCGACTGGGTCTCGTCGTGCTCCTGAAGGCCCCCGCAGGCCAACCCGAGTCCCCCGAATCCGAGTCTTACGTTCTAGGCCTCCTAGATGGAGGCGGAGTTGATGGGGTCGCAGGATCGCGCCGCATCGCTGATGCATCGGCGATGCGTCTCGATGCGGAGCCCGACCTTCTCCACGCCGACGTCGCCGATGTGTCGCCGACGTCGGCGATGCATCGCCGATGCATCGCCGCAGCATCGCCGATGCATTGCCGAAGCATCGCCGATGCATCGCCGAAGCATCGCCGAAGCATTGGCGGTGCGGCGCGATCCTCCGACACCATCTACTCGGACCCCATCTACAGCCAAGACGCTGAGATGAGGACCGCTTGGAGTTCGGGAGGGGCTCGCCGTCCCTTGTGCCCTTCCGTGGTCGTTCCTCTGGCCTTCCTCGTGCACCCAGGCGCTGCTGGTGCCAAAAAAGGAGCTTCGTTTTCCTTCTGCAGCGGCCTCTGTGCGTCTTCGTCTTCCCGAGAGGAGAGGTGTGGGTCTACAACATCGCGCACCTGATGCTGGTCTGCCTCTACCCGCGGGCTGCGGCGGCGCCGGTGGCCG
>CAUYUJ010018752.1:157950-182950 GCA_963575745.1 Prorocentrum cordatum
GCTCGAGATGACTCTCGGCAGGCTGGTGTTAGCTGCCGCTCGCCAGCAATGGTACGTGTTAAAAAAAATCCTCTCGTCGTGTTTCTCATCCTCCTCCTCCGGCTCCTCCTCTTCTGCATCATCAGCATCAACATCATCAGCATCATCGTAATCATCATTATCAGCGTCATCTTCGTCATCATCACCATCATCAACAACAACATCATACCCCTCATCCTCCTCATCCTCCTTCTCGTGGCAAAAACGCCTTGACGTTACCTTTGGTAATAGGGCAGTCCGACTTCTGGAGCCCGAAGCCGACGCAGCCATGTCTCCCAAGGCACCTGTGGAGAGAAGGGGAAGGGAAAGACAGGTGAAAAAGGAGGATATTGGCGGGTGGATAAAACAAAGGACGCGGTAGAGATACACAAAGATGAAAACAAGCATGGAGACATGAGCGAAAACATAGGGAGATAGCAAGCAACAAGAGAAGAAGAAGAAGAAGCAGGAGGAGCGGGCGAAAGAGGAAATCAAAAAGAAAACGGGGGGAGTAATAGTAGTAGTAGTAGTAGTAGTAGTAGTAGTAGTAGTAGTAGTAGTAGTAGTAGTAGTAGTAGTAGTGGTGGTGGTGGTGGTGGTGGTGGTGGTGGTGGTGGTGGTGGTGGTGGTGGTGGTGGTGGTGGTGGTGTGGTGGTGGTGGTGGTGGTGGTGGTGGTGGTGGTGGTGGTGGTGTGGTGGTGGTGGTGTGGTGGTGGTGGTGGTGGTGGTGGTGGTGGTGGTGGTGGTGTGGTGGTGGTGGTGGTAGTAGTAGTAGTAGTAGTAGTAGTAGTAGTAGTAGTAGTACTAGTAGTAGTAGAAGTAGGAGTAGCAGCAGCAGCAGCAGCCTAGTAGTAGTAGTAGAAGAAGAGGAGCTGGTAGTAGTAGTAGTAGTAGTAGTAGTAGTAGTAGTAGTAGTAGTAGTAGTAGTAGTAGTAGTAGTAGTAATACAGTTGATGGGCGGCGGACTAGTATTGTATTTAATAGTCGTAGACGTGGTAGTAGTAGCAGCAGTAGCAGTAGCAGTAGTAGTAGTAGTAGTAGTAGTAGTAGTAGTAGTGGTCTTAGTAGTAGTAGTAGTAGTAAGTAGAAGTAATAGTAGCAGTATAACAGTAGTAGCAGTAAGTAGTAGTAGTAGTAGTAGTAGTAGTAGTAGTATAGTAGTAGTAGTAGTAGTAGTAGTAGTAGTAGTAGTAGTAGTAGTAGTAGTAGTAGTAGTCGTAGTAGTAGTAGTAGTAGTAGTAGTAGTAGTAGTATTAGTAGTAGTAGTAGTAGTAGTAGTAGTAGTAGTAGTAGTAGTAGTAGTAGTAGTAGTAGTAGTAGTAGTAGTAGTAGTAGTAGTAGTAGTAGTAGTAGTAGTAGTAGTAGTAGTAGTAGTAGTAGTAGTAGTAGTAGTAGTAGTAGTAGTAGTAGTAGTAGTAGTAGTAGTAGTAGTAGTAGTAGTAGTAGTAGTAGTAGTAGTAGTAGTAGTAGTAGTAGTAGTAGTAGTAGTAGTAGTAGTAGTAGTAGTAGTAGTAGTAAGCAACAGCAGCAGCAGCAGCAGCAGCAGTAGTATTGTCGCCTTTTCCGGCTGCTGTCGGCTCAAGATGGCCCCACAGGTTTGTAAGTTGGCCTCACGGTCGCCCAAGAGGGCCTCTAGATGGCCCAAGAGGCCCCCACGACGGCTTCAACACGGCCCAGGAGGGACCCAAGTGGGCCTGAAACTGGCACAACAGGGCCTGCGGAAGGACCCGAGAAAGTCCAACATTGTTCTGGATGGCGCATTGCGGCCACGACGGCCTCAGAGAACCCCTGGACGGCCGCGATGGCCCCAGGGGAGCCCCACGCCAAGAGGGTCCCGAGACGGCCCAAAGGGCCCCAAGGGAGCCCCAAGACTGCCCCGCAGGAGCCCAAGGCAACCCCAAGACAGCCAAAATGAAGTCCATGAGGGCTCGCCGAGAAAGGTGTCACATGTGACGACTCTCTTCCTCCTCATCCTCCTCATCTTTATCCTCACCGTCACCCTCACCCTCGTCGTCCTCATCATCATCGTCTTCATCAGCATCATCATCATCATCACCATCACCATTACCATCACCCTAGCCATCATCATCAGCAACATCATCATCATGCCATCATCATCACCATCATCGATTCGAATGGCCGCACCCTAGAATCCTAGACTGACACTGTGGCACGTGGCCGTGGTGGACTTGCCGCAGGCAGCTGGATCACAATCACAATCGTCCTCATGAGCATACCTGTCAACATCATCTTCATCCTGACCATCCCCGTCACGATAATCCTCCCTTCCTCTTTCTCTCGTCACCATCACATCCAGCATCCCGAGAAGCTCTTCAGAGGCCCGAAGAAGCTCTTCAAAGGCCCCGAGAAGCTTCTTCAGAGGCCTCAAGAAGCTTTTCAGAGGCCCCATGAAAACTCATGAAGGTCTTCACAAGCCCCAAGCAGCTCTTCAGAGGGTCCAAGAAGCTCTTCAGAGGCCCCACGAGGCTCGTCAGGGCGCTTTGCTGGCGTGGGGCGGGGGGGAGGTCCGGGCCTTTGCCTGCAGCCGAACCCCGCCTCCTCTCCCGCACTCGACGACTTACGGACTCGGGAGCACTCTGGGCCACAAAAGCACCCACTGGGCCACACTCACACCTCTCGGTGGGCTGTCCGGCCTCTATCGGCGATCAGTGGGTCAAGCAGTGGCGAAGCGTCCTGGCTCGCCTATAGGCCTACCAAACAATGTTCTAAGAACCTTTTGTGGTTTCCACGAAATGCTCTTAGAACATTTCTGGCTGGGACTGTCTTGTTTTGACACATCGGGTTCATGTTCTAAGAACCTTTTTTTGGCTCTTAGAACATTTCTGGGTCCTAAGAACATTTCGTGGTAGGCCTATAGGAATGCCGGGACGGTCGGTCCCTGCTCAAGTGGGCGAATGGGGGTCGATGCATCCCCTCCTGTGCCGATCCCCCCCGCAACGTTGCCCTCCAGG
This sequence comes from Prorocentrum cordatum, assembly GCA_963575745.1. Classification (NCBI taxonomy): domain Eukaryota; class Dinophyceae; order Prorocentrales; family Prorocentraceae; genus Prorocentrum; species Prorocentrum cordatum. Next base: position 160,941 of record CAUYUJ010018752.1, read on the forward strand.
TACGCGGTCGAGTTCGAGTTCGGAGAGGGGAGCTCCCCAGTGAGCAGCAGCAGCGAGCTTCCCCAGTGGGTCCTCGTCGGCGGCTGGGCCTACACGGTCGTGCTGGTCACTGTGGTCGCGTGGCCGCTGGGGTATCTGTTCCGGAAGTTGCCGCTCGTGAACCAGGTGTTGTAGGGCTTTGGCGGTTGGCCTGCATGCGAGTTCATAGCAATTTGATCCACTCTTTGAGGTCGGCCAACCAGCGTCGCCAATCCACAAGTGCGCTGTTAAGACCATAACGTCGCTCACCGGTGCCCATAAAGAATGGCACCCAAGATGCAACGATGCGAGCGTGCACTTGCCGTACAGTCATCTTTCCTGCCCTCTGCAAGAGCACCGCTTTGAACATGCTATGCCATGATCCGAGCGTGCACTTGCCGTTCAGCTGTCGTTCCTAGCACGAACAGACCGAGGCAAAATATCCAGCTGCCTGTCGCAAGTCCCGCCACCGTGTCAGCCCAGAATTGGATGCCGCAAGAAGCCGAAACGTGCGTCATCGTTCGTCCTGAGGCTTGGGAGAGTCGTAACATGTGACAAGCTCGTCAGCTTTGTGTCGAATATGGTCACGTGGAACAAATCATGATGGTGACGAGGATCATGCTGAGGAGGAGATGCAGCATATGAGCGCAATGATTCTGATCCGTGATTGGGCGCCAGAAGGGCTGCTGTCTCCAGCGCGTAAACCCCACAGACTGACTTCGACGTCGTGGTCAGTTCAAAGCGTGGACCAACCAGAGATCTGGATCTTGACGAGTCGCTTTTCGACCCTGGATCTTAGAGTGAAGCAAGTAGTGGAGAGGCCTTACGGCCAGTGCCGCCGACCCTGAACGACGACGACGACGAGGACGACGACGACACATTTGGATCTTCCCTCTTCGTCACGAGTCGTTTTCTGACGGCCCCCGGCCCCCAGAGGCCGATCATGGAAAGACACACCTCTCTCGACGCAAGGTGGCCCGGGTGCACAGGGCGCCTCCACCTCTCCAGCGGTCAGGGCTCGGCCATGGCTCGGGAGCCGTGAGACGGGGGCCAATGAAAATGGGAGTCAGCCAGAGCGCCGGATCTTGCAGGACCCTGCAGGATCTTGCAGGATCTTGCAAATCCTGTTTGACCCGGGTTTGCATTGACCTGGGTCAGAAGATCCCCGAATGGCTCTGGAAACCCCAGGGTTCGTTAGGGATTGATTTCCCAAGCGAGAACCCTTTGGAAATCCTCCCGGAACTCTTTGGAAAGCCTCTCGGAACCTTTCGGGGAGGGTTGTCGGAGGCTTTGGGGAAGGTTGCGGTCGTTTTGGGGGAAAGCCAGTCCCGAGCGAATCTTGGTCTTTCTAAGCACAGCTTTCGGTGAGCGACGCAGAAGAACGGGTCCGACCGTGCCGACATTCGCGCGTAAGTTGCTTGCGCGAGGTCGCGCGTAAGCGCACTCGTTCCCAATATTGCGTAAACCACCGCGTAAGGGGGCTACGTGATCGCGCGTGAGACCGTAAGACCCATTTCTGTTCGTCGCTCAAGTGGAGGCTCCGGAGCATCGGCACCACGCCATGCAGCGCAAGCCTGCGACACACATTGCTGCATGATATGCTGCAGGCGTGCATGCACGTATGTTTGTGGCGCCATCCGCAGCCGCCGAAGCTAGGGTCTAGAGGTCATCTAGCATACTCTGGAGCCAGTTGTGAATACCTATGAAGAGACCCTCCTCATCCTCCTCCCAACGGGGAGGAAGATGAGGAGGAGGAGAAGGGGGAGGAGGGGGAGGAGGGGGAGGAGGAAAGACGGAGGAATGCAGGAGGAGAACGCGGGGCACTGTCCTTCAAAACGAGGACCCAACACCACAGGATGGTTGGGAACTAGGCAACGCAGCCCCTGATCGCCCAGGTTTTCGGAGGCTTGCAGCGGTCTCTGGAAATTCTCTGGCCTCGCCATGCTTTCCGGGAGCTGCGCCTCGCCGGGAGCGCTCTGGGGATGCCCGAAATGTTCCGCATTGCCCCCGAGAGGCCCGAGTGATGCTCTAGAGCCAGGCAGAATGACAAAAACTGTGCAACCACGGCTTGAGAGTTCTTTGATCTCGTCGTGCCCCAAACATCCCTTCGCTCCAATTTTGCCGATGCGTGGGCCCTGGAGATCTGGACCACCTCTCTGGGGCCGGCTTTTCGTCCCGAGTCGTTTCGTTGACGGTCCCAAGGCCCAGCAAGGGTCCCTGGATGCCGAAAACGGCCGAAAACCCGCCGCTCTAATTTTTGTCGGAGCGTCGGATAGGCTCTTTGCTCTCGTCGTGCCCATCTAATCCACACGTCCGCTCCGCAAGATTTTGGTCGACGTTGGCGTGGCGATGCCCCGGTTTAAATCCGACGTGAATCCGATGTAAAGCCGACGCAATCCGACGCGAGCCCGAAGCGAATCCGACGCGAATCTGACGTGAATCCGACGTCAATCCGACGCAATCCGACGCGATTCCGATGTGAATCCGACGCGAATCCGACGTAAATCCGACGCAATCCGACTCGAATCCGTCGCGAATCCGACGTGGACCGTGGACCCGACGTACATTGGGTCTCAAGTTGCCGCTCGAGGCCTCCAGGATTTCCCTCAGAGCTTGAACCCCAGAGATCCGATGTCGTGATTTTGCCAGTGCGGCGTGCCCAGGAGTCTCGACCCATCCCCAGGACCAGCTTTTCATCCTGAGCTGTTTTTTGGCGGCCCTCGGGCCCGGCGAGGGCCCCTGGACGCCGAAAGCCGGGAAAAACATCCGCCTGGGTTTGTTCACGACACGAGCATGTCTGGGTCTCCTCCTCCTCCTCCTCCTCCTCCTCCTCCTCCTCCTCCTCCTTCCCCTCTTCCTCTTTCTCCTCCTCCTCCTCCTCCTCCTCCTCCTCTCTCTCTCTCGGCCTGTGGGCAATTGGTTCAAGCTGCTTTTCCTAAAGAAAAAAGGGGTGCAGACTAAAAAGTCAGTGCAAAGGAAGGGGGGGGTGGCGCCGCTGGTGTACCCCCGAACAGTCCCCCTGTTCTCGTCAACGCTATCCACTCCGCCGTAAGGATCCTCTCCCCTGAGGCTCCAGGCAATAACAGCATGCCAACAACAGGCGGCAGCAGAGAGATCAAAAGCAGACGAGCGGCAATCCCCCTCGCATCGTTAGCAGTGTGGTCTCCCAGCCAGTCAAGGATGTCTAAGTTCATACCAGACGCAAGAACCATCTGGGAGACGAGAAGCCCCATGGGCCTCTGGGACGTTCTAGTGAGACAGATGACCCCAGCACTGCCTCGGACAGCACGGATGTCTTCACGGTTCCAGGGAGAGGGCAGTGTGGAAGAGAGAGCACGATTGGTAAGGAGGAAAGGCACACGAGCATGGACAGCAGCATGAAGCAAAAGTCCCGCGATCCTCCACATTCGATTGCTCTCCTGCACAATCTGACTCTCTCTCTCTCTCTCTTTCTCTCATTGAGGGTGCCTATACTTTCTGGAACCGACAAGGTCCGAAGGGGTCTCCAAAGGCCAGACCCCCCTTCGCTGGAATATCGCCTCGGGTCCCAAGACGATTCAGGAGGAGACGCGAATATGACGTGAACCTTGAACGATGTAATATGGTGAACCCAATCCATGGCGTGGTGATGCTCAGAACTTCTAATCCGCACAACATCACACACAACATTAGAGGGCACACAATACGGCAAGGCACGTTGAAGGGGGGACTCAAACCCATCGTGACCATCTAAGACGAGGATGCAGCACCTCTGCAGGGGGGGAGGTGAACAAAGCCAGAAGCCAGTGGGCTTGTCGTCAGACTCCTGGCGCGTCAAGGACCCACGGACAGGAAGCGGCGGATCAACGATAGCCGTCTGGGGTCCGTGATTCCCCACAGGGGGGCCGTAGGTCAGCTTGTGAGCAGGTCTGTCCGCGAAATTATCATGCTGGCCACGACTGCGGCACAGCTTCTGGTCATGCCTCGTTTGCTCACGAACACTGGGGTCAACCTGACTTATAGCAATACCACTGGCAAATCAGCCATGGAAACATTGGGGAACCCTCCGGAGGTGTTTAATCAACCTCGCACGCGTATGGAATTGCGTGAGGCACATCTGGCAGAGGCTTCCATCTATGCATTGTTCAGGGTCATGCATGGAAGGGTGCGCAATCGTGCAATGGCTTCATAAGGCGGCAACGGTGGCACAAGTGAATCCACACTCATAGCAAGCGAAATGAATATGCTCCTGCTGGCCCATATGCAGGCTATTAAAGTTAGGAAGAGGAAGAACCCCGCTCAACTCGAGGCTCCTTAACATGTTGTGCTGCACTCTATTATCATGTCGCTCAAAGATCCCGTATTTCGCACGGAAGGCAACATTTTTAACAAGGGTCAAGACAATCTTAGGAGAGCGGGCAGCTTATGAAATCCAATCGGTGATCGATCCCGTGCCTGGAACTTCCTTTTTGCAGGCAAGGGAGGTCATCCATCTGAGGTCAGCGAAAAGAGCTTGGGGCCACATGCGCGGGTGAGCAATGCAAAGGTCCATGCAGCGACGAAGAGTCAAAGAAGCATGCCTCAGAATCCGAACAAGAAAACGAAGGCGGGCGACACTGAGCACACAATCAAAAGGGATGCGCTCAGCCGCATACAAAACATCATCTTGAGTGTTATGTTTCCCGTCTTTGTGCATAGGAAGCGCCAACGCCGCTCTGTAGACGGCCACCTGAGCAGTGCGCATGCGTTTGGTTTCGGAAGGGGTGAGCGGGTCCCAAACACACACACACACATTGTGCAGGATATTCGAGGCGGCATAGTTTTCAGCTCAGCGCACTTTGCTAGCATTGGGCAACGCCTTCCGAGGGGCCAGGGAGCACCTGATGGGCTTGAGCTCCGCACGCATCTGGCTCCCCCTATACGCGATTTGATGGTTCTGAGACGCCTTGTCACTAAGGAACGAGCCCAGCAGTTTGAAATGTCGAACAACCTTGACGCAGACGCCATGGGTCTCTGACACTACTTGATCACTGCTGTCGTCAAGCGCAAATGTGCGAAGCATCTGTTTCTTGGCGTTCTTCCCGGCAAGGCGAAACATGATAGCAGTCTTGGTGGCGTTCAACTGCAGACCTTCTGGGAAGTAACATGATGATAAGCAATATCTAACATTTTCGAGGCAATGTGGGGAACCTGAAACGCATCACCGCAATCTCCAATGGACGTGAGGTCATCAACGTACGCAGAAGACGCGTTTGGCTGCCCATCGTCACTCTGGGTACCCGCAAAGGGCCCTTCTGAGGGAGGGATCGAGGACATGAGGCCTGCCTGCCACATGTCGTCCTGAATATCACCAACAATAGGCGCAAAGACAATCTTAAAAACATCACAGGCAAAGACGGTTCCAGGTTTAGTGCCGAAACTGGGAAAAACGTAAGAATCAGCACCACGATATTGCCACCAAGATCCCGCCTGAGCGCCGCGCAACAACTCCAGGATCGGACGCTCGGCAAGGAGCACCGTCAAACGGAAAGCGGGGGGCATGGGCAACTCTTTAATCGCTTGGGAAATTTGGTCCTGGTCAGAAAGAAGGCTCATAACAACCTGTCCGACAATGCTATAGAACGCAGCAACAAGGTCGAGGAAAACAACAACAGCAGAACGACCACGAAGTGCAAGCAAGTGCAGTCGCATGCGCGCGGCAAGGCAGGCAAAATCAGTCCCCACCCCAGGCCTGCCCCCACTCTGCTCATCCCTAAGCAGGCCGAAAATAATCTCCTTGGCGCGGCTGCGGACAAATTTCTGGTGCACCTTAAGGGTGGTGTTGGAAAGGAGGATACTGCGCATAGAAGCAGCAAGAGTGATGTCCCCCTTCCCTGGTAGAAAGAAACAACTTGACCAAGGCGAAGCATATTGGGTTCTTCTCCGAGCACACACATCTTCAACAAGAGAATGTGCAACAAGCGGGTCGCCTCTCTCGGGGCAGCTTTCAACACATCATTGCTAATTTGATCAGGCCCTGGGGCCTTCCTGCTGGGGGTGTTGGAAATCAGACGCTCCAGCTCCTGGATAGTCACAAGATTGTCTAAGTGTCTCATGCCCTCCCACGCGTTACTGAATGATGGGGACTTGTCATACCGATCCTGGGCTTGCTCGAGCGTGACATCCGTACCTCTTTCTATCTTCGCGAAATGTTCCTGCAAGTCACGAGCGTCCTCCAAGGGGGTCTCAATCACTTTCCCATCAGGGGCCTTCCTAAAGGCGGTTACCATAGGGGCTGTGTGAGGCTTACCCCCGAAGCTCAAGAGCACGCGAATATGATTCCACTCTTTACGTGGAGTGTGGCCATCGATAGTATGTCGGGCCTCATTCTCGTGAGACATGAGAAACGCGGAGTAATCACAATCAAGGTCACCTTGGAAATGGGGGGGAGGCAATGAAAGAGACGAGGGCTAGACGAAACTCATCAATATCAATATTTCGATGCAAAAACTGGTAGCATTGCTCCTGCAGGCTCGGCCAGACAGACTGCAGAGGATGATACTGCAGAAGATGTGGTTGCGATTGCGCCGCTAGCTGAATCTCGTGACATAGGTCACCCTTGCTCAAACTCACCGCGAGGTAAAAAAGCCGTCCGATGACCTCACGCTGGCCGTCGGCTTCTCGGGAGATGTCCTCACCAGGGTCCGAAGGTAAAAAGGCTCCGCCCGCTAGCGTAAGGTGCTGGCTGCATCGAAGCGCCTTCCTGATCGCACGGCGGGCACGGATGAGGACGAAGGTGGGAGGGGAGATGTAAGGCTTTCTAGGACGGGCAGAGTTTTTGCCGAAAGCAAGTATCGTGGCCCGACGAATGGTGCTCGCAACTTGAGCGTAATGGTCGTTCAAATTTTGGCCCCAGGGCTGGAGGTCGGCCTGTCTGAGGGCCGACGCAAACACAGAGCACGCAACGGGGTCCGAAAATTTGTTAGTGTCCACTCTTGGGTCGTGAGCTCCCTCCTTCTTAAAAGTCTGGCTCCAGCCAAACGTAGCAATAGGCGGAAAATTGTCATCCGCTTCTCGCGTACTCTCCCAATTGTGAAGAACATAGGTATCACAGAGGGTTTGGAGGCGGCGCTGCTGGGATCCTCCTCCTCCTCCTCCTCCCCCTCCTCCTCCTCCTCCTCCTCCTCCCTCCTCCTCCTCCTCCTCCTCCTCCTCCTCCCTCCTCCTCCTCCTCCTCCTCCTCCTCCTCCTCCTCCTCCTCCTCCTCCCCCTCGGGAATCCTCGACGATTTGCGTCTGTGTGGGACCTCTGGGACAACGTCGTGCCCCGGCGTCCCCGTCGGCACCCTTCTGCGGCCCAGGCGCCGGCGCCCGAGCATCCGCGGGCGCCCGGGCCCGCGGGCTTCGTCCGGCGGCCCTCCCGCGCCTCCCCCCCCCTCGGCTACACGTCAGAGTGACCCTTCGCTGGAGTGACCTTTGGTGCGGGCCCACGGGGGTCCCCAGATTGCCGATCGCGATGCGATAGTAGCGTCCTGCGCGCTTGTGTGTTGGCCCCTTCGCGGCTCCCAAAAAGCCGCGCACCAAAGGTCATTCTTGCCCTTTGTCACTCCTGCGTGCAGTTGACCCCCAGGAAGCTCCCCGCCCGCCTCCGGTGCCAGCCCTCTTTGGGACAGCGGGCCCAGGCTCGATGCCATCGCCCAGACCTCCTCGCGTAGGGAAGAACATCGCTATCCGGGGCCCTTCCCGGGCCCCGGGATCCACCGGTTCCGGGGAAAGGGTCCAGACCTTTGGGGGTCGACGTTGCGAAAAAATCACGACGTTTTGGGGTCTGGGATCGGAGCGCCTTGAGATCTTGGCGCTGCAATGTTTTCACAGCAGGCGCTTTTCCGCCTGGGTCGGGCCCCCGAGACACTCACAGATCGACTCGGCTCGAAAAATGACGCAGACAGATGGGGTCCAGGGTTCTGGCCCTGTTTTTTGGCCATGTGGCAATTTTTGCAGCGTCGGATCTCAGGGCCAGACGTGCTCGCGTCGTGAAAGCACACGACCCGCAGTTTTTGGCCTCGCTGGGCTCCGTGGGACTGTCCAGGGAACTGGCCGGGATGAAGAACCAGTCCTGGGGGAGGGTCCAGAGGTCTGATGTCGTCTGTGTGCGATCGGAATGGATAATCACGGAAAGAGTGGGCACGAAGGCCGACGGCACTTCTTGTCCATTCTGCATTGGACTCGCTGTCGGTGTCGCAGCGGGCGCTCTCCATCTGCGACAAGAGGTAGCCTTCTCAGCAGCGGCCGCTGTCGGTGTGGGGCGAGATTAGCTGTCAGGCATGGTGCCCATTTTCAGTGTATACCTATTCGGGCGTCCGAGCAGGATCGGTATGAGTCGCTCCAGAGCGCTCCGGAGCGCTAGCGCCTCAGCACGCTCCGAGCGGGCCGTGGCGCCCGATGCATCCCCCAGAACCGCCAGACCTCAGAGATTGGGAAGGCCTTGTACGGTCGGTACCGCCGACCCTTATATTGGAACGACGACCACGATGCTGGCGTTGGCGGAGACGACTTCGCTGACGAGGGATGCGTCGTGGGCCTCTTCGAACCGCCAGACCACAGAGATATCCGACCTGTCCCGATCCGACCTCATCCCGACGCTGCCTTCGCCACGGCCTCGCGGGCCGGGCCCCTGGGCCGCGAGCTCCCGCGGACATGCGTCGGTTTCTCGTGGATGCCCCGCGCGAAGTCGACACCCCCGACGCCATGTTTTTGTTCACGACGTCGACCACCAGAGGTCTCCCCTCCTCCTCCCTCCTCCTCCTCCTCCTCCTCCTTCTCCCCTTTTTCCTCCTCCTCCTCCTCCTCCTTTTACTCCCCTTTCTCTTCTCCTCCTCCTCCTCCTCCTCCTCCTCCTCCTCTCCTCCTCCTCCCCTCCTCCTCCTCCTCCTCCTCCTCCTCCCCCCTCCTGTCCCCCGGGACTGGTTTTTCATCCCGAGTCGTTTTTTTACGGCCCCGAGGCCCGCTAAGAGCCCCCAGAGGCTGAAATGAGCGAGAATCCTCCCGTCGCGATTTTGTTCACTGCGAGAGGGGGTCTGGGAGCGCAGCCGTGCGACCGCGCATCCCCGGGAGCGCGCCCCGGAGTCCAGACCGCGAGAACGCGCCTACAGACATGCTCGCCGATCGTGCTCCCCCGCCCCGGCCCGCTAGGCTCTCCACGTGCAAGAGCAGCGGCTCCGACATCAGCCACGAGAGCACCAGGTTCTCGCGGAGAGGGGGGGGAGGAGGGAGGAGGAGGAGGAGGAGGAGGAGGAGGAGAGGAGGAGGAGGAGGAGGAGGAGGAGGAGGAGGAGGAGGAGGAGGAGGAGGAGGGAGGAGGAGGAGGAGGAGGAGGAGGAGAGGAGGAGGAGGAGGAGGGGAGGAGGAGGAGGAGGAGGAGGAGGAGGAGGAGGAGGAGAGAGGAGGAGGAGGAGGAGGAGGAGGAGGAGGAGGAGGGGAGGAGGGAGGAGGGGGAGGGGGAGGGGGAGGGGGAGGAGGAGGAGGAGGAGGAGGAGGAGGAGGAGGAGGAGGAGGAGGAGGAGGAGGAGGAGGGAGGAGGAGGAGGAGGAGGAGGAAACCACTCGGCCGACGAGAGGCGGGACCGTCGTGCATCGTCGGTCGCCTCGCCGGTCGTGGCTCGCGCGACAAACGGCCAAGGCTCCAAAGACGCCCAGAGGGCGGGAGGAGTCTTGGCATCGACGTCAACGTGCCCAAAGAGGGCAGGATCGGCTGCTGATAGGAGAGGTGGCAGCAGCACATCGTTTCAACAACCATCACAGTGCGCAGAGGCAGCAGCACATGAAGGGCGAGAAGTCGCAGAAGGGAAGCTGGCAACGCCGGGGGAGTTCGGGGGAAAGGTGGTCAGGAGCAGGGACCACACACCTCGAGCCCCGCACGAGCAGAGCTGGGAAAAGGTGGACAGGAGCAGGGTCCACAGGCCCAAGCTCCGCTCGGGACTCTCGGGAAAGGTGGTCAGGAACAGGGACCACACACACACAGCCCCCGCGGTCGGTGCTCAACAGGGACCTGTTGGAGGGCGTCCTGGAGACTGGATGAACGAGCAGCAGCACAGCTGGAAGGACAGGGCCCCTTGGAGGAGCAGTTCGGTCAAAAAAGCGGGCAGCAGGAACAGGAACAGGAGTCAGCAGGAGACCCGCAGCTCAGAGCACGTCGGCAATTTCCAATACACCCAACGGCAGAAGAACGTGCTGAACGGCATCACCCCAGTGCCGCTTGCGACCGCGATGGAGAAAGAGAGCTGGAGCACGCCCCCCTCGACGAGGAGATGATGTTCGTATGGTATAAGACGCAGTGCCAGCGGCTGGCGCGACTGGCTGGGTGGGGGGGGGGCAGAAGCGCTGGGTTCGATTTCGAAAAGTTAGAACAAGAGGCAGCCATCGCAGCAACGAGCGTCTCCGTCGTCCTCCTACCGAAGGAGAGGATAAAGCAGGTGAGAAGCACCCTGGAAAGACGAGAGGAGGAGCACGCGTGCCTGGAGAAGCAGCTCAACCAGATGCTAGATCAGGAAGCCAGAGCATCGCACTCCATCAAGGTCTCCATGAAGGAGACGAGGGGCCAGGTGGCTAAATAAGCTGGAATCAAGGCGGATACGTCGGATGAGGACACCAGTGCAGTACCCAGGAGAGGGCGAACGCCATGCCCTGCGGCAAGATCGAAGAATTCTCGCACGGGCAGGGCAGCCACGCCCGCCCGCCAGTACGAGATGCCGAAGGATAATGAGCAGGACGTCAGGGAAGCTTTCAGAGGGGTCAACGAGCGCCTCGACCAGCAGCAACAAAGGACGCAGCACAAGCAACAAGAGCAAACAGCCGAATGGAGCAGAAAAGGAGCATGCCATGGAGGAGGCCTCCAATAAGCAGGAGCAGGACACAGACAAGGCGAGGCAGCAGCACAGGAGCGCCGAACAAAAACCGCAGAATGAGCAGCTGCATATCCAGGAAGAGGCGCAGCAGTGGGAGACGGACGTGCCCACGAAGCGGTTCAACGCCGAGGTGGAGGAAGTGGAGGTCAAGGCATGCGAAGCTGAAAGAGGCAGCAAAATCACCCAGGGGGACAGAGCGCTGGCCATGATGAGAGACGTGAGAAATAACCTGGAGCAGGACAAACTGAAGCTGCAGCAGGGGCTGCACCACGAGGATAAGAAGAGGGATGCCTACTTCACGCAGCGGGTGGAGAAAGCGAGACATGAGGAGATGAAGACCAGACAAATGGCAACCCAAGAAGCACAAAGGCATGAGTTAGGGCGAGAAGAAACAGAGCAAGCAAGAACATGTAATGATCCACGCCGAGCGGGAGCATTCCAGGATGAAGCACAGTGCGCGCCGAGAGGAACAACGACAACAAATTGCTGCCGCAAGTGGAATGCTCAGAATGTACCAAGCGGAGAACTACAAGAAAGACCAGGCCATGACAGCACTGCAGAAGGAGCGCGGGACATGGGCAAGGCTTCGCAGGCGTGGCAAGCGGAGCAGGAAAGGAACCCAGAGCAGCGCGGCGAGCAGCGAGCGCAGACGCAATGCCTGAGGCAACAGAACGAGCTGCTGCAAAGGGGGCATGAAGAGGCCGCGACGCAGGCTAGGCGCGAGGAGCTGCACGCCAAGGAGAAGTAGGGGGCAGCGCATCTCGAGCTGCAGGCCATCAAACAGCAGTACCACCACGAGACGCCAGACATCTAGCAGCAGCGCGGCATCGCGCAGCACCAGTGCGCCATGCATCACCGGCAGCAGATCCAAACCATCGGGCGGCAGCATGGGCGACGCACAGCAGATCGCCAAGAAGCCTTGATGCACGCCTGGAGCACAGGAGAGCAGATCGACATAGACATCCTGGGCGCGATGGCCAGCAACATCCAGGACGACGTGGAGACACACCACAGGTACCAGGCTATGGCGCACTAGGAGGAACGTCATTAGCTCGGACAACTCGAAGGGCACCTCTCGAACCCTCTACCCCAGAATGAGCAACCGACTCCGCAGCCTGGTGCCGCAGCTCTCTTGCACGAGCTGGCGGCTCTCGAGTTCGGGCGCCCGTCGCATGCCTCATCGAGACCGCGCCAAGATACTCCGAGACCGACGCTCGACGGCGACTTCAGCATGCAGGAGCTGGGTTGCGCATCAGTGCATGCAGTGAATGGGCCGCGTGCTCGAGGCCCAGCTGGGCACCTTTGGGGGGCCTTCTCACGTTCGACAAGGACCCGAAGGGAGGACCTGCAAACTATGCTGCGCATATCCCACTCGAGGAGTCAGACGACGCCGACCTGCGAGAGGACGGGGGAGGCGAGAGGGCGGCGACGACGACGAGGCAGACTCCGCGGACATAGCACCTCTGACGCCCGCGCAAGCATGTACCCACCCGTCACTCCCATGCCCCCGAACAGCACGCCGATCCCAATACTCAAGAGAACACCATAGAACACCGACAACACGACTACTGATTGACTTGAGCAATGAGGGCGACGCATCACCAGTTACCCCGCGGCGAATCTCCATCGGTGACATCGCACCCACGGCGCCTCATGCGCCACAGTCACCACCTCCACGATTCCATATGGGCACGCCCGACAGGGCTACATCGGCACCACCAGCACGCGGAAGACTGAGGAGGCCTGGCGAGGGCATGAAGTCGAGGAGCCAACCCAGAAAGGTGCGCATCTTCGACACAGGGGATGGTTATGCAGACTCCTCCGGCAGAGTGGCGGCGTTCCTGGGGGGCGGCGACAGCGACCTCGACGCGGGTCGCCTGCCAAAAAAAATGATTCAGTACCCGACGCCTGAGGGGCAAGCGGCTCAGGCGCGCGACGCATCGCGCGCGCCGGACTCGCGCAGTGAGGAGGCTGCGCCAGAAGGCCACGCCACAGGCCACGACGGGACAGAAGCTGCGATATGCAACCAATGTGACCACGCAATTTAGCACGCGCCGCACCGGTGATCGTCGAGGAGATGGCAGATGGCGCGCCAGCGGCCCGGCAAAGCCGCTCCACTAGGGGGCCCAACCCACCAAGCTTTCACGTGCCTCCCAGCAGTGCCGCCCCACTAGGGAGCCAAGCTACCAACGACCCACGCCGACGCGACTGCCCAGGGGGCTGCGGGGCGACGCTTGAACAAGGTTGGTAATCTACTCGCGCGACGCGCACAGCAACAAGCCCGCGGGCGGACTTGGGAGACCCCCCCAGGCCGTCAGCGACACCGAACGTAGCAAGCACCAACCAAGCAGAGCGAGCCGGACGCAGCAAGAGTGGGGAAGCTACTCGCGCAGCGGCAGACGCTTGAACACCGTGTAGGTGCCAGGGAGGGCACCGCCAGACCTCTCCGGGCATAACAGCGGCCCACTTCAGATGGCGACGGCGGCCCGCGCGGCGCCGCGCGCCAGACCCGCCGACCGCCAGCGCGAGCGACTGCGACAGACCAGGCTGGGTCAACCTGGGAGTCAACCCCAGGAAGACACTCGGCTCTAGGCCCCGCGACGCTTGGCGCAGAGCATAGAGCCAGAGTCGGCGCGAGTACGGGATACCTCGGCGAGCAGCCAGAACCAGAACCCCATGGGGAATGGCGGCCTCGCCTGCGCCCGACAACACTTGCGAGGAGCGACTCTCAGAAGGAGGCAACAGTCGCTCCAGAGAGACCTTCTCCCACTGCATCCAGACAACTGACCGGCCATTTTGGCTCAGAGGGGGGGCGAAGCAAGCCTGCCTCCACACCCATTGGGTAAGCCCGTCCACCCGAGGCGGCCAAACTCACTGCGCCCACATGCACCGGGCAGGGCGACGAAGCAACGGCACACTTGACGGAGAGTTCCCAGGTTAGCAAGCACCCCGCGCGACACGCAATGTCCCATTGCATGCGATCTCATCGACGACACCGAGGAGACCTTCACGGGCAGCCCATACCACCAAACGCACAGCATCGACGGTGCACCGAATCCCAACGACGACGTGTCTGCAGCAACGCGAAGACGACTGGCGCGGCACAGGCGACGAGCGAGACGCGAGGGTCGAATCGAAGCCACCTTGGCGCCCAAGACGCCCATCCCCGCAGCTAACCGCGTCGCACCACTCACCAACGCGACCAGCCACTACTGCCACGCGGTCGGCAGCTCTGACGCACTCCCAGGGCACCGACGCCCGCGGACGCCCCAGCACTCACGCAGCACCACCACCAGCATTGACTAACCACCCATATGACCCCACAAGGGGAGCGACACCGACTAACCACCCTCGCAACAAGACGCACACAGCTACGCTAGCTTTCAGACGACTGCCAAAGCGCCCCGACGATACTGGCATGATCACCACAACGCACGAGACTAAGCACGACAGCTGCGCACAGGAGCACCATCGCGACCACCGCAAAAAGACAGCAGCTATGCACCCATTCTGCAGAACGAGAGCAAACGCGACTTCCAACAACCAAGCATCCAGACAAGACGCCGCGCCCGACCAAGTCAACGACTGCAGCGAAGTCTACCAGCATTGCGGACCAAAGCGAAAGAGAAGAGGCAAGCGAAGGAGACCCGACAGGCATCTGCGAACGGCGACCTCGACCCAGCCGACCACAACCAACGAGCAGCAGACAAGAACCGCACACATCGGATAACCACATTTCCTACCGACGCGGTTCCAGCAGCAAGTGCGCACACTGAAATGGCACTACGACCTGGGGGCCCACGACCTCCACGAGTTCATTCGCACGGCGCTGGAGCAGTTGGCACCGAGCAGAACCATGGGGAGAGTGGAGAGACACTACTTCTTCACAGACGCATCATGCCATGCTTGCGCGCCCAGCACCTCAGCTTGGGCAGTGGTCCAAGATGATAGCGGCATTGCTTACCACCGGCATGCAGGCTCGAAGCGCGCACTTTCGGTCAGCAAGGACATGGCCGATAGTATTACATCCAGCGCGAGTCCCGAGCCAAGAGCTATCCCATGGGCGGTCATCGCCGGCATTCTGGAAGACGACGCTGAGGAGATCATCACTGTTGGCGACAACGCGGCGGCCCTGGGAGCAGCAGCAAGAACCACAATACTTAGATCAAAAAAGAATTGAGCGCTGGCACGCTTTGTCAGGATCTTGTATGCGCAGCTCAGCCACGGCAGAGAAGTTTCGGGCGCGCCAGCGCCCGCAGAGATGCGCTGTGGAACCAGGCGGCAGACATGTTGGCTAAACGTGCAGCCGCCTCCGCAGCCGCCGAGCTCCGGCCTAGTGGAGCTTATAGAGCACAACACAGAGCTGGAGTGGGCCTGGATGGAGAACCCCGCGTGTCGGGACCTCCGCGCCTACCCGCGCAGAAGACAGGAGCTCTTCGAGGAAATGGTGAAAACCCAAGTCGGGAACGCGGACCACATCCCAGACCTGACGGCGGACAGCTGCAACAAAGGCTCCATGAAGATAACGCGCAGCACGACGCTCAGTCGATGGTCGGAGACTTCACCGAGACCGACATGCATCTGGACATCTCCACCAAGGGCGCTCTAGTCCGAGCGCGACTCACGGGGCGCAAGGCACACGTCGCCAGAGGTGCACGGAGGCAATCTGGACGGGGCAAGGATTTATCAACGCGCAGAGCAGCTCCACGGACGGCAACAGGGGATGCGCGCTACTCCTGGATGCTGAGATACCCTGCGGGCAGCTCAACTGCAAAGAGCTGTGCTTCAAGCATTCCTAGCTGACGAGGCTGCGCTCCACGGCCAGGGTGCCATTCATGAGAACACAAGCACCGCGTGTCATTGCAGTAGCGCGCGCGCCATATCAAAGAGCGAAAGACCTCAGTGGGTGGCGGGGGGGAGTACAGGGAGCAGCGCGACCTTTGGAAACCAGACGTACTACTCATCGATGCGAACGCAAAGCTGAGCCACAAGGACGGGGAAGACTCCGCGTGGATCGGACAGCGTGGCCCCGACCAGAAGACAGACAGCAATGGACAGCAGCCGTGCGATACAGTGACCAACGGAAACCTCTATCGTCAACGCGTTCTACGGGGAGGCAGGCGACTTCACGTGCCGCAAGGACGGGGTCTCCAGCCGCATCGACTACGTGGCAGCCGCCTCAAGCTCATTTCGCTGTGTGACCACGTGTAGTATTCTCAAAGACTTTGTTAAGCCGAACATCAAGCAGCACGCGAAAAGCAGGGCTAACAACACAACGAACAGAGAGCAGCACAACACCGACCACCTGCCAGTCCTCGTGGATATTGAAGTTCAGATAACAAGCCGTCATCGGAGCTTAAAAGGCAATACGCGACTCGACAGCAACAAGATTAATAACGCCGGCAATCTTAATGCCTTCAAGGAGGACCTCAACACGGCACAACTACCAAACAGGAACCTGGACGTGAACGACCATTACCGCGAGGTTTCGGAGCGCATCACCGACAGAACCAGAAAACACTTCGGGAGGGGGCCACTCGCGCCCTGCAACGCCACCATCACGGAGGCAAGTATGCGTCTTTTGAGATTGCGCAGCTACGCTGAGAGCTCTACACGTACCTATGCTGAAAAAGCGATCAGGCACCACTGGGAGTTCTCAGGAAGAAGATGTGCCACGAGGTTCTGCAGTGCGCGCGCCCCGAGAACAGCTGGTTCTACGCGGCGGAGGTGCTGGCAAGAGTTTGCGAGCCGAGCACGGACGCGGACTGCGTGGGCATAGCGCACGACGCAGCAAGGACATTCGTTGCAAGCGCCAAAGTCATGTTCAAGCATCAACTCAGCAGCGACCGCAACAAGTATGTTTCCAACCTGGCTGCCAAACTGGCCGACAGTCGAAGCGCGAAGGACGCCGGGACATAATGGCAGACCGCTAAGAGGATGTTGGTGCACGGTGGGAGGGAGCCGAAGTACGAGAATGCCTCCCCCACCTACATGCACGCCGACGGCCCAGTCATGACCGCGCAGTGCGAGGTCAGCAGGGCCATCCTCAAGCACTTCGCGAGCATCGAGTGCGCGGACATCACAGACAAGTACGACCTCGCAGACGCATGCAACCGCAGACGCAGCGACAAAAGGCCAGCAGACGAGGTGTTGCACTGCCTCATCATGCCTCTCAACACTCTAGTGGAAAGCTTCGCGGACAGCAAGAAGGGCAGGGCTGGAGGGCCCGGCGGAGACTGACATCCTCAAGCTGGCGCCCGAAGAGACGGCGAGGCACTGACGCCCAGTCGCCATGAAGGTGGTCGTGCGAGGCAGGGGGCCCATTCAATTCAAGGCGGGCGTCGTTGTGAAATTGTACAAGGGCAGCGGCGCCAGATCGTCATTCGAGTTCTACGGGCCGACCCTGCTCGACGACACCGTGGCCAAGCACTACCGCAAGTGGCTTAGAGCCATCGCGCTGCAGCTCTGCGGCAGCTTTCTACGAACCTCGCAGCACGGCGGCATCCCGAATAAGTCAGGCGCCTACCCGACTCACGCCATCAAAGTTTCCCTCGGGATCTGCAAGCGCAAGGGCCTCACCGCCGTAGCCATACTGCTGGATCTACGACAGGCCTTCTATTTCGTCATCCGCGAGTTCGCACTTGGGAGGGGAGGCGAGAAGCCTGGGCTCAGCCAAATCATTTCAGGGTGCCACCCTCCTGAGTGGGTCATGCCGGCAATCCAGCACCTGGCCAACGCGCCAGGGCATAGGGCCTCGCACGATGTCGACGAGAACCTGCGCTACCAGCTGGAAGAGGCCCACGACGCGACGTTCTTCCAGGTGAGGGTCGGCGAGCTATGCGCGCAGAGCCTCAGGGGAACCAGGCCAGGGGATGGGCTGGCGGACCTCATCTTGAACATCAGCTTTGCCCAAGCGCTAGGCCCGCTGGACATCGAGCTACAAGAAGGAGGATGCGCCCCGGACCTCCAACCGCTTGGACAACGCGGCATCCCGACCGGAGGGCCGCTCATATATACTGAAGGTTCGCTGCCAGAAGTATCC
The DNA here is from genome assembly GCA_963575745.1 of Prorocentrum cordatum. Taxonomy (NCBI): domain Eukaryota; class Dinophyceae; order Prorocentrales; family Prorocentraceae; genus Prorocentrum; species Prorocentrum cordatum. The sequence continues at coordinate 178,861 of CAUYUJ010018752.1, forward strand.
TTTATGGACGACGCCACCTTCCACTGTGCGCTGCGCATCGGTGCGCGCGTAGAGACCGACATCTCCAGCATGCTGTCCATCACCAAGAATCGGGTATAAATATTCGGATTCGAACTACATCCAAAGAACACGAAGGCACCGCTGCAGATCGAAGGGGAGGCCAAGCAACGCACCAAAGCCAGGATATTCAAGAGCAACCCAATCACGTTGCAGAACGACTAGGGGAGGACCCGACCAGCACGGGCGCCAGCACGGCCGAGGTCACCACGCAAGGGGTCACGCTGGGAAGCGTGGTTGCAGCCGACGGCAGCGAAAGACCGAACTTAATGCGAATAATCATTGACCACCGCTCGGCCGAAGGGCCCCTGAAGAAGACAGTCTTTCGGCTGCAACAGGTGAACACCAAGGCCAAGACCCAATGCTTGGCGGCAATGGCTTACAGCAAGCTCATATACGACTGCGAGGTCTGGTGGCCGCTGACAGCGCAACAGCGACAATAGCTCCAGAGCCGACACATGGCCAGCCTAAGAGCAGCGGTAAGACAGCAACATAATGCACAATCAGCCATCCATGCTACTGACGACGACATCTACTTCAAGTGCGACGAAGTGCCGATCCACGTGTCAATTTGGAGGCGGAGGTTGCACTGCCTCGTGGGGGTGCTCCATGCGGACACGCATTACTTCCACATTTTGGTTGACGAACTGTGGGGCGACCCAAAGGCATGGAATATTCAAATAGAGGAGGGCATAGACTGGCTCAAGCTATTTCTGCGGGAAGACGAAGGGATCAGAGCTGACCTTCGAGGATTCGCGGGGTGGGCGCGAGGCCAGCCAGAACGTGCAGCACAGGCGCTGACTGCGCGAGCGTTGTTCAAATACCGCCAGTGGCAGCATGATATATACAGACGCCGAGCTGGGCAACGGCAGCTACGCCAGTTGGCCCGCCAGCGCGGCCTGACCACGCCCAACTTCGAAGGCAGATCAGCAGAAGAGCGCTGGAGATACGTCTGTTACGAATGCGGCAGGGGTCTGATGACCAGGGGCGCGTGGAAGCGGCACATCATCATGGGGCGCGCTGGTTGCGACCTAGCTGAGCGCCTGGTCAGATCCATTACTTGCCCTGGGTGCAGTAAAGATTTCATCACAAGGTCGCGCGTCCTGAAGCACCTCGGGCGATGCACCAAATGCCTCGCGGCGCTGCAAACGATGGAAGCACCGTTGGACCCAGGAGAAGCGGCTGACCGACGAGAAGAGGAACATTTGCAAGCGGTCGCGAGAAGGGCACCAGGGCACGGGGCGACAAAAGCACTCGCACCAGTCCAACAAGTTCTGCGCTTGAAGCTCGCTGGCCTCATCGACCAAGACCAATTGCCGAGATCACCTCTTCCACCAGAAGCCGCGAGCATCGAGCCCGAGGCACCTCGTTACCTCAAGACCGCTGGTTTCGACGACCATGTTCCTACTGCACCTCTTCTCGGGAAGGAGGCGGGTGGGGGACTCCCAGCGCCACTTCGAGATGCACGCAGCCTGCTGCAACCTGGTGGCGCTCTCCATCGACGTGCAGGCCGATCCCGTCAAAGGCGACCTCGCCAGGCAGGACGCGCTGGCTTTCTGGGTCAACGCTATAAGGGCTGGCAAGATCTTCGGCATCCTGGCTGGACCACCTTGCGAGACGCGGTGTGCACGCCCTCGAGGGGAGAGCACCGCGACCCTTCAGAACCCGCGAGCACCCGCGGGGCACACAGGCAGCCGACCAGACATAATTACAACAGCTTGCATTGGGCAACGACCTCTACAGAACGGCCATCTTACTCATCACGACGGGCCTGAAGTTCGATGTGTCAGCCATACTCGAGCATCCAGAACCTGCCACCTGGCGCCCGCAAGCACCGAGCAGCTGGCATAGAGCGGAGACAAAGTGGCCATCAGAACAACACAGCGTGGAACTCCACTACACCGACCAGCGCCAGTTCGGACAGACAGCGCAGAAACCAACATGCCGACCCGCAGTGCATCTACGCGAATTACGGCAAGTCGGGGGGCAGGCATGCACTCGCAACGGACATGGCCCGGCTTGCGGGCGTGATGACAGAGGCGGGTGGAAGACGGCGCCACTCAAATAATACCCGTCGTAACTGCGCAGAGCCATGGCGGCGGCTTTCGCGGCTTGATGGGGACAGTTGGCAGACGACAGTGCGCCGTGGGCCATGGACGACGAGGAGTATCGCAACTTCGACGCACCACTGGACAACTATGCAGAGACTGCAGAGCTGGGCCACGACTGCCACAGGGAGCGAGCACCCCGAGGGCGTTAACAGGTACAGGCGCAGTCCGCGCATAATGGTAAATACAGGCGGCCGAACTCACTACACACCGCACCTCCACCACTCCAAACAATTCCAGCGATCGGACCTACAGCTACCAGACCGACAGCACCACGGCTGCGACGCAACGACGCCACACGCACTACGTGCAACAACCCTCGCAGCCAGATACAGCGCCACGCAGGCCCGTGAACCGCTGCGTACACCGCTCCGACAATCATCCCTACGGCGTTAGAGCGCAAGTCTTGAGGAAGCCCCGAGTGCGCTGGAACGCCTCAGGCAGCGTTGCCACGCGTAGCTGGAGACATTAGGGCGCAAATCCTGGGGAAGCCCCGCATGCGAGGGAACGCCTCAGGCACGAGTCGCCACTTTTAGCAGCGCAAAAGCACGCACTGTGTGCACATGCGCACGTTAGCGGCCACCAGCAACCCAGACTACGGACAACCTCAGCGGCCGCCAAGCACCTACGACCAACGATCACCAGCAACCCTAAGACACCCCTACCAGCACAAAGTCATTCGTCCTCGCTGCTCTGGTGAGGCAAGGGTCAAACTTCGAGACGGGCTCGAAGGGTGGGGAGGCAGGGCGAGTACTGCCCGCGCCCTCCAGGGGGGATGGTGAGGGGAAGAGGGGGGGGGGGGGGGAGGGCGGCCGCTGCCCGCGCCCCCGCGGTCCGCCCTAGCTCGCCACCCCCACCGACCCCACGACGGATGAGGAGCTCACCCGTACGCCGACATGGCGGAGCACAGAGCATGCGCGGTCAACACCGCCACGACCGCGACAGCACCAGGCCTGGGGTTCGCCCCCAGCGAGCGCACAGTGATTCCTAGCCATAGCGGGGCGAGGTGGGGCAGCCAAGACCCCCACTTGAAGTCGGCGCATGGAGGCCAACAGGTGCGAGCCCCACCCATGCGCCCACACGCTCAAACATGATGCCACAAACACCGACGACAGAGTGCGAGAAAGGCGGAGCCACCACAGCCGCACGACTGTAGCAACCTGGCTACACACACAGCAGCGCAGGGAGCGCGAGATCACGCAGGACGATCAGAACATGACAAGACACATGGGAGCCCGAGGGCAAGGTGGTCAGGGGCAGGGGCCACACACCTCGAGCCACACGCAAACACAGCAAAAAGAAGGACGGGAGCAGGGTCCACAACGCCAGGCCGCGCGAGGACCTGGGGCAAGGTGATCAGGGGCAGGGGTCACACACCCGGGCGCACGAAGACGAAGTTAACGAAGCAGTGAGCTCAAGGGAAAGATGGTCAGGAGCAGGGACCACACACCAAGTGACCAACGATGACAGAGGACGGAGGCAAGGAGGTCAGGCCCAAGGACCACACACACACTCTGTTCCAATGCCAAGGGGCAGCCTGCCCCGACCCTGGGCTCAGCGCGAGGCGCCGAACGGAGCCCAGGCGTCGCTGAAAGGCCAGCCAGGCCGAAGCGGGCTCGATTGAAAGGTGGTCAGGAGCAGGGACCACATACCTCGAGCCCCGTGAGGAGGTGGGGAAAGGTGCGCAGGAGAGTCGATCCCCCACAACCCCTCTGGACCTGGGGAAAGGTGGTCAGGAGCAGGGACCACACACCCAGGCCCAGCCGAGGAAGGGACATCCGCCCTCTTCAGCGGCTGGGCTCAGCGCTCCGCGCCGAACGGAGCCCAGCCGCAGCCGAGCGGCCAGCCTGGCCCCGGCCCACGAAGAGGCCGAAGGCCAGGCCGAGCGCCGCGCCGCAGGCGATGCCTGACGCCTGCGGGCGCGG
>CAUYUJ010018752.1:185450-187950 GCA_963575745.1 Prorocentrum cordatum
AAAAATGTTGATTTTGTATTGTTTTTTTACAGGTTAGGATGGGACCACCCGGATGCGGCCCCTATCGGCCGGCCTGAGGGGGGAGTAGGAGTATATTCTAATAAGGAATAAGGATAGGAGTAGTAGTAGTAGTAGTAGTAGTAGTAGTAGTAGTAGTAGTAGTAGTAGTAGTAGTAGTAGTAGTAGTAGTAGTAGTAGTAGTAGTCGTAGTAGTAGTAGTAGTAGTAGTAGTAGTAGTAGTAGTAGTAGTAGTAGTAGTAGTAGTAGTAGTAGTAGTAGTAGTAGTAGTAGTAGTAGTAGTAGTAGTAGTAGTGTAGTATAGTAGTAGTAGTAGTAGTAGTAGTAGTAGGTAGTAGTAGTATGTTGTTGTTGTTGTTGTTGTTGTTGTTGTTGTTGTTGTTGTTGTTGTTGTTGTTGTTGTTGTAGTCTTAGTCGTAGTCGTCGTCGTCGTCGTCGTCGTAGTCGTCGTCGTCGTCGTCGTCGTCGTCGTCGTCGTCGTCGTCGTCGTCGTCGTCGTCGTCGTCGTCGTCGTCGTCGTCGTCGTCGTCGTAGGGGGGAGGAGGGGTTCGAATCAGTAGTGACCCCCCCCTGGTTTTCTGGGGGGGGGAGGGGTTCGAACCGGTAGTGACCCCCCCCCGGTTTTCGAGGGAGGGGGGGGGGGCTGGTTTTCGAGAGGGGGGAGGGAAGGGGGGTTCGAACCAGTAGTGACCCCCCCCCGGTTTTCCAGAAGGAGGGAGGGGTTCGAACCGGTAGTGACTCCCCACATGATAGAATCCGTCAGTCGTACACTCCCAGGTGCCAGGGTCGCGGGCACACAGGGGTTCACAAGCAGTGCGCGGCGCCGCGGCTCTTATTCGGACACCGGGACGGGCCGACACAGAAAAGCGGGCCAGGAAGGGCCAGAAACGGGCAAGAGAGCGAGGAACCGAGGAGCGAGAAGGGGCGGGGGAGAGGGAGAGAGGACGACGGGCAAGGACAGACCGGGCCGACAGACAGATGGACGGGGGGACAGGGAGGGGAAGCCAAGCAGGAGGGGAGGGGGAGAGCACACAACGCACAAGGGCAAGGAAGCACGAGGGCAAAAGGGGGCGACACGGAAGGGGAAGGGAGAGGGAAGAAGGGGGAGGAGCCGGGGGCCTGGGCCAAGGCAAGGCAGAAGGCGGGCCGAGAAGCACACCAGAGCGACCGCGCAACAAGACAATTGCCGGCGTCCCTCAACTTGGGATTGTCTCTGCGGCGCAACCGGCCGAATCGAAAATCCAATGCGAAATCAGACAATCAAATAATAAGGAATCGGGCGGAGGGGGGAGGAGGAAGGGAGGGAGGGGAGAGGGGCAGCCAGGCTGCCTACACCTCCTCGTGCGCGTCCGTGTCCCGCATGATCTGCCGGACGGCTGTCGGCACGTTGCCCGCCAGCTTCGGGGCTGTCCTCTTCTTGATAGCCTTGGCGGTGCAGCGTGCGACTACCGCCGCCACGCGGGACAGTAACTCTCGCCTGACAGAGGCTGCCTCCCGGCGCTCCTTGGCCGCCACCGCCGCCGCGATGGCCCGGACCGCCGCGTGGGCGGCCGTGGCCATTCCGCCCTGCGCCTCGTGGGCGACGGGCCAGAATCGGAAGCCGGCTGCCATGCACTGCTGCTCGGTGTTCTGGTCTGTCCGCTTCCTCTGGTCGTATCTCTCCGCCGCTGTCCCGGGCCCTGCAGCTGTCTCTTGCCAGTGGCCTGCGCCCAGGGCGTTGATAACTGCGAAATCAAAGCACACTGGTTCTGTCCGGATTGCACGAGATCCGTCCGGAAGCTGCCTGGACAACGCCAGCGCGGGGATGCACAGAATGTCTGCCGGCCTCCTCCTGTTGTCTCGCCCGAGCACCTCCTGCAGCACGCGGGGCACTTCGCTCAGCGGGCGGAGACCGGCGCGCTCGCAGAAATCGAAGTACACATCCCGCACGCCATTGTGCTGGGCTGTGGCATCTCCTCCAGACATGCACGACAGCGCGTGTAACCCTCCAGAATCCAGCAGCTCGCCGCACAACGGGCATGGCACGTTCCCATCCATGACGTCGACTCCAAGACGAAGGGCGACGGTAGTGACCCCCCCCCCGCTTTCCCAGCGGGGGAAGGGTAGGGAAGGGGGGGTTTTGCCGGGGGAAGGGGGGGGGTCCAGCAGGGGGAGGGATTTTCGGACGGGGGGTGGGGACCCCCCGGTTCCGGAGGAAGAGGGGGGGAATTTTCTATAGAAAAGCGGCGGTGGATCACGCTCTTTCCTGATATATATATATATATATATATATATATATATATATATATATATATATATGCAAGAGCTTCACGGATTGAGGGCGCTCCGTTTTCGACATGTGGCTATCGCTTCAGTGCCGCGCATACTCGTTCTGAGAAGCTGTAAGGACTTACGGAATGAGGGCGACCCGTTTTCAAACTGTGGCTCTCGCCTTCGCGCCGCGCGCATTCGCTGCACAAATTTGCAATAACTTCACGGATTC
>CAUYUJ010018752.1:192950-196294 GCA_963575745.1 Prorocentrum cordatum
AACGGCCCGTCCTCAATCCGCGAAGCCCATGCAAATGTGTAAAACGAATGTGCGCGGCGCTGAGGCGAGAGCCACGCTTTGAAAGTGACCCCGCCCTCCATACGTGAAACGATTGCCGGCTTCTAAGCTTCAGGGTCATAAGTGGCAAGGAAATTTCAGGCGAAACGCTCGGACCGCCCCTCGACCGGCCTCGGGGTACGACATCGAGGGGTTATTCAAAAGCAAAAGAGTGGAGGAGGAAGAGGAGGAGGCGGAGGACCAACCAGGACGAGGAGGCAGGGGAGGAGGAGGAAGAGGAGGAAGAGGAGCAGGAGGAGGAGGAAGGGGAGGAGGAGCTGGAGGAGGAGGAGAAGGAGGAGGAGGAGGGGGAGTAGGAGTAGGAGGAGGAGGAGGAGGAGCAGTACCAGTACCAGGAAGAGGACGAGGACGAAGACGAAGTCGAGGACAAGGACGAGCAGGACGCTGAGTTGGCCGCCGTTGCCGCCGACGTCGTCCTCGTCGTCGTCCTCGTCGTCGTCGTCGTCGGCGTCGTCGGCGGCGGCGGCGTCGTCGTCGCCCTCGTCGTCGTCGTCGTCGTCGTCGTCTTCGTCGTCGTCGGTGGCGTCGTCGTCGTCGGCGTCGTCGTCGTCGTTGTCGTTGTCGTCGTCGGCGTCGTTGTCGTCGGCGTCGTCGTCGTCGTGGTCGGCGGCGTTGTCATCGTCGTCGTCGTGGTCGTCGCCGTCGTCGTCGTCGTCGTCGTCGTCGTCGGCGTCGTCGTCGTCGGCGTCGTCGGCCTCATCGGTCTCGCCATCGTCGGCGTCGCCCTCGTCATCGTCGTCGTCGTCGTCGTCGTCGTCGCCGTCGTCGTCGTCTTCGTCGTCGGCGGCGGCGGCGTCGTCGTCGTCGGCGTCGGCGTCGTCGGTGGCGTCCTCGTCGTCGCCCTCGTCGTCGGCGTGGTGCTCCGCCCCGGGCTGCCCACCCGCCCCCCGCGCAGGCCCCTCTGACGACCGCCGCTCGGCGCCAGCCTCCGCCCGCCGGGGATGCACCTCGCCTCGCCGCCGCTCCGGCGGCCGCGGTCGCGCGCCCTCGCCGTGAGGCCCTCGGGCGCGGGTCGGCGGCGACCTACGGGTCCTCGGGCCGCTTCCCTGACGGCCCCGAGGCCCGCCGAGGGCCCCCCGAGGCCGAACACGGCCAAGAGCCCGCCGCTCCAATTTTTGTCGGAGCGTCGGACATCTGGGGTTCGGCCTCCGCCGCCACTGCGAGCGCATCCCGAGGCTGGAAAGCCGCCGAGGGCCCACGAGCACGTCCTAGGCCTCGGAAGACCTCGCAGCCGCCAACCTCGGCGTGGCCGCCTCGATCGCTGCTCGGCGAGGGCAGGGTTCGGACTCCGCCGCCGACAGGCGCGTCCGACTTTCTCCACGCGTGGGCCCCGGAGGTCTGGACCGCTTCCCCAGGGGCCGGCTTTGCGCCCTGGGCCGCTTCCAGCCGGCCGCCCGCCGAGGGCCCCCCGAGGCTTCTGACGTTCCAACCTACTTCAGCCTGAACCACCAAAAAGAATCTCGAGCACAAGGAAAGTACCGAAACTCGAGGGTTTTCACGTGTCGGGCCCTGGGAGACACTCGCTCGACACTGTTTCGACGCTTTCCCGAGGGCTCGAAATTATCTATGGGATGCGGTCCTGAAGTACGATGGGAGCCACATATCCCGAGGCCGAGCACGGCCCATTTCTTCGCAGCGTCGGATCTGTGGGAGGCTTCGGAGATCGCCGCCGACCCGCGCCCGAGGGCTTCTCGGCGAGGGCTCCGCGGCCGCCAGGGCGGCGGCGAGGCGAGCGCCCGCCGCCGCTCGGGCGCGTCCGCGAGCTGCCCGGGGCGCGTCCGAGCGCTGCTGGCAGTCGAGCAGGGGAGCGACCGCAGAGTTGCCTCACCCCAGAGTTGGCTTTGCAGCGGAGCGTGTGTGAGAGGTGCGAGCGAGGATCGTTCCGTGGGCCTGTCGGCAGGCTGCCTGTCGTGTCGTGGATTCGACGAGAGGAGATTCTCGGGGAAGCGTAGGACTCGGGGAAGCAGGAACTCGGGTTTGCCGACGTTTTTGTTGCCGAGCGCTGCCCGGATTTTGACGGCCCGGGTTTCGCGGGATGTTTGCAGCGGGAACTCGCGTCGAATTTCAGATCGGGCCTCGTCGTTTTCATGACGGCCCCGTCAGGCCCACCCGAGTCCCCAGCGCCCGAGTCTTACGTCTCCCCCAAATGGTTCATGTCTTGGTAATCCATCGCAGGCCTAGATATTGACACCAACACCAGTATCGGTGGTGCTCCCCCACCGAGGGAAGAAAGATCCCGATCTCGGTGATGGTGATAATGTTCTGGCTTCCAAGGTGACCGAAATATTACCACCAGCACCGAAATCTAGGATCATCTCCTCCCTGTGGAGGCGGCCCCTTGCCTTGGTGTTGGTGCCAATTTCCAGGCCTCCAAAATACAATTCTGGAGTCGATCCCCTGCTCGAAGCAGGCGCGCCGCCAGCTTGCGCCAGGGGCACGCAGTGGTCGGCGGGCGGCGCCGGGCCGCGCGGAGGGCGACGCCGCAGGGCGGCGCTCTCGAGAGCGTGGGCGCGGTGCGGTCCGCCAGCGGCATGCCCACCCCTGCGGCGCCGCGGCGGAGGGCGACGGTCGGGGGCAACGATAGGGGGGACCCTGTTCCGAGGAAGGTTTTCGGCCGGTTTTTGACGGAGACCATCCGGCAACCTTCCCGAGGAAGGTTTTCGGATGGTCTTTGGGAGGAACCCTCCAAAAATCTTCCCGAGAAAGATTGTTGGAAGGTTTTTTCTAGGAAACCATTTAGAACCTCATTGTATAACGTTTTTTTTCTATTGTCTTTTAAACCTTCCTGAGAAAGGTTGTTGAAAGGTTTTTGGAGGTGGGCATAGGGGGGGATGCATCGTTCCCCGATCGCCCATTGATCGCCGATAGGGGCCGAATAGCCCCAGCATGCACGGGAACGTTTGGATTCACTATCAAGGGCCTACCGCCGATCTATCGGCGATGTATCGCCGATTCCAGGTCGATGCGTCCCCCCTATGCCAGTCCTCCCCCTCATCGTTGCCCCTCAGACTGGGGCGGGCTCCGGGGGGGGGGTCAAGAGGAGGAGGACGAGGAGGAGGAGGAGGAGGAGGAGGAGGAGGAGGGAGGAGAAGGAGGAGGAGGAGGAGGCATCGATGCCACTGCTCGTTCTGCGAGGGCCATCGCGGCCACGGCTGGAGTGTCCCCGAAGGTCCGGTCAGAGCGCGCCCCCGGGGATAGGTCCGGAGGTCGTAGTGGTACTATCGGTACTTTCGGGGGGAGGGGAGTCCCTCTGGTTCTGTTTCCCT
>CAUYUJ010018753.1:0-2500 GCA_963575745.1 Prorocentrum cordatum
CATCTCATCATCATCATCATCATCATGCCATCATCATCATCATCATCATCGTCATCGTCATCATCATCATCATCATCATCATCATCATCATCATCATCATCATCGTCATAATCGTCATCATCGTCATCAGCATCATCATCAGCATCATCAGCATCATCATCATCAGCAGCAGCATCGTCATCATCATCATCATCATCATCATGATCATCATCATCATCATCATCATCATCATCATCATCATCGCCATCATCATCATCAGCAGCAGCATCAGCATCATCATCAGCATCATCATCAGCAGCAGCATCATCATCACCCTCATCATCATCCTCATCATCATCAGCATCATCATCATCAGCATCATCATCCTCATCGGCATCATCAGCATCAGCATCATCATCACCACTTCCATCATCATCATCATCACCATCGTCATAAGCATCATCAGCATCATCATCAGCGTCATCATCATCAGCAACATCATCATCAGCGTCATCATCATCATCGTCATCATCATCACCGTAATCATCACCATCATCATCATCGTCATCATTAGCATCATCATCAACATCAGCATCAGCATCAGCATCAGCATCATCATCATCATCAGCAGCAGCATCATCATCATCCTCATCATCATCAGCATCATCATCAGCATCATCATCATCATCCCCGTCGTCCTCCGAGCTTACTCAGCATCGTCAACGATCCCCCTCCTTCTCTTCCTCCTCATCCTCATCCTCCTCCTTTGCCTGCTCCTCCTCCTTTACCTGCTCCTCCTCCTCCTCCTCCTCCTTCTCCTGCTCCTCCTCCCTCCTCCTCATCCTCCTCCTTCCTCCTCTTCCTCCCTCTCCCCCCTCTTCCACCCATTGGTCTTTCTAATGCTCCTCCCTGTCGCGCCCCCAGACGTGTCGGTAGGGCGGGCCGGGTCTTCACCTGAGACTTCCTCACCATTCATGATCCTGAAGCTTGAAACTTGCAACAGTTTCACGAATGGAAGGCGGGTGGTTTGTCAAATGTGGCTGTCACGCGCCGCACACATTCGTCATAAATGTTGGTGGCAGTTCCAAGGCCGGGGAACAGGCCATTTTCAAAAGGTGGCCCTCGCCTTATCGCCGCGCACATTCGAGATAAAATCTTCTCAACAGTTTGAAGATGAAGGGCTGTTGATGTTCAAAATGCGGCTCTCGCTTTAGCGCCGCGCACAAGTCTTAAATGCTGCAACAAGATTAGAAATGGAAGCGGGTGGTTTGTAAAATGTGGTTCTCTCCTCAGCGCCACGCACATTCGCATAAAAGTTCGCAACAGTTTCAAGGATGGGGGACAGCTGCTTTTCAAAATGTGGCTCTCGCCGTAGCGCTGCGCACACTCGTCTCAAGAATTTATGGCAGCTTCAAAGATTCCTACGATTGAATCCCAGGAACCGCGTTCTGGCATAATTTTGTCAGGACGCAACAATCACGTTGAGTCGCGGTGTTGCCGTCCCCAGAACGGAGTTCTGGCACGGCTTAAGACTGCAAGGACGCAACAGTCACGTTGATCCGCGGCGTTGAAGTCCCAGGAATGGTGTTTTGCACGATTGAGGATTTTCAGACGGCTGTCTTCCAACGGGCCACTTCCCGCATTGAAAATAAGTTCTTCTAGGGACCTATGAAGTGGGAACTTGGAGTGAGGGTTTATTGCAACATCGTTGAGGCGCATCGAGTTTACACTGGTCCTAGTCCTCCTCCCCCCCCCTTTCACGCCACCTCGTCCTCCTCCACAGAGTTAGTTGCATCGGCGGTCGCCGAAGGCCTCCGATCCGATGGCCGCCGAGGGCCTCCGAAGGCCGCCGCAGGCCGGCGATGGCCGCCGACGGTCGCCGAAGGCCGCCGAAGGCCGCCGACGGCCGCCCATGGCCGTCGCCGGCGCCACGCCAGTGGCCCCTCCCCCCAAACCTCCGACGTCTTGATTCTCTTAATGCGGGACCCCGAGGTCTCGAGCCCTGCCCCAGGACCAGCGTTTCGGTCCGCATCCTGTCGTCGACGGTCCCCTGGGGCCGGCGAGGGCCCCCAGATACGGAAAAGGACGAGAAACCTCCGTCTTGATTTTTTCAGCACGCTGGAGGTCCGGATCCCCTGCGCGAGTGGTTGCGCGCGCGGGTCCCCCATGGCCGCAGCCAAACTCCGAGCGGAGGGCCGGGCGGCCGCGCCAAAATGACGAGCTGTCCGGGCATGGCGGGGGAGCAGAAGGGGGGCACGCTGGGCCCCGCGAAGGAGACGGGGATGGGGCCATCCTCCTCCTCCTCCTCCTCCTCCTCCTCCTCCAACACCTCCTCCTCCCCCTCCTTCCCCTCCCCCTCCTCCTGCTGCTCCTCCTCTTCCTCCTCCTTCTCCTCCTGCTGCTCCTTCTCTTCCTCCTCCTCCTCCTCCTCCCTCCTCCTCCTCCTCCTATCATCATGCTTATTCTTCTTACTACTATTACTATTTTTATTATGATGCTTACTAATACTATTATCATTGCT
>CAUYUJ010018753.1:7500-56956 GCA_963575745.1 Prorocentrum cordatum
CTTCTTCCCCTTCGGGGAAGGTGTTACTCCTCCCCCTACCCTCCCCCCCTGGACCTGGGCGGGGGTCTCCGCGGGGCGTTGGAGCGTCCAAGGCTGCCTCGGCGAGAAAGCAAATATCACTGTTTTTACTAGGATGTGGGGCCAATGGGGACGCTAATTGGATACCCCCCTTCGTTAAACGATCACCTCCTAGATGGCCCCAAGATGGCCCCCGAGGCTCCCAAGGGTGCCCCAAAAGGGCCCGAGGAGGCCCCAAGGGGTCGCCAAGATGCACCCAAGATGCTCCCAAGAGGCGCCCAAGAGACCCAGAAGAGGCCCCGACCCCGAGGCACCCAAGACGCTTCAACAGGCGCCTGGGGCCGCCAAGAGGACCCCTAGACGCCTCGACAGGCCTGCAAAAAGTTCTCCAGTGAAATCCGATGAGACTCCGAGAAGCCTCCATGAGGCCTCTGGCCTTTATGTTCGCCCTCCTCCTCCTCCTCCTCCTCCTCCTCCTCCTCCTCCTCCTCCTCCTCCTCCTCCTCCATTCCTTTTCCTTGTACATAACTTCTCCCTGTCGCAACCCGAGGCCAGTTTTTAGGGCGGGCCGGGCGATTCGCCTGAGCCTTCCCCACCACTTACGACCCTGAAACTTAAAGAATGACAACAGCTTCACAGATGGAGGGCGGGTGGTTTTCAAAATGTGGCCCTCGCCTTAGCGCCGCGCACATTCGTTTTAAAAACTTGAATGGGTTTCACTGGTTCCCATGATCAACAAACCAGACACGGTGTTCGGGAATGATTCAGGATTATGAGGGTGCAGCAGTTACGCTGGTTCGCGGTGTTGAAGTCCCAGGAATGATGTTCTGGCACGATTTAAGATCGTCAAGACGCAACAGTCAGGTTGATCCGTGGCGCTGGAATCCCAAAAACAATACGTTGGCATGCTTCAGGGTCTTCAAACGGTTGGTCTTCCAACGAGGCAGCTCCCGTAGTGGAAATGAACCGTTGTAGGGGCCTATGAAGAGGGATCTTGGAGGGAGGCTTTATTTCAACATCGTTGATAACTCGTGGGTTTCCGCTGGTCTTCCGCCTCCTCCTCCTCCCCGTCCTCCTCCTCCTCCTCCTCCTCCTCCTCCTCTCCTCGGGGCTTGAATGGAGATTTGTGAAAGAGCTGCTCGGGCCTTGGAGGCCCGCGGCTATGGGGGATGTTTCTCTGCTCTGGACCCCTTCCCACACCGAGGATGAGCTGCAGTCTGTCACCTCTGAGTGTGAAGTGTTTCTGAGTCAGGGCAACACCGGTGCCGACGTGCATGGTGGGCCTGGGGATACGAAGGCGGCACTGGTGAGGAAGCGGGCTGGGCAAGCTCCACTGAGGGCTTTGGCAGTCGAACCGTGGGAGGGAGTTCGCCCGCCAGCTCAGCCCAAGCCCAAGAAGCTCACGAAGTTTGAGGAGTGTATCCAACGTAGTTCCTACCAGATCAAATCCCTTGTGAGCCGCTGGCGATGTGTGCTGTACAGAACAACTGCTCCGCGGAACCCGGTCCTCGAGGTCGCCTCGTCCCCGTGTGTTCCTCGCCTCCCGCCGCCACGGTCGGACTCGGACGGTCAGGTTGGCTTGTCGACTGAATTCGGTGATGGGTTCGAGGCGATCTCGGGGGAGGCGTGGGTCGGCTCGGTGAAGTTGCACCCTAGACACCGCCTGGCCAGGATGAAGGCTTTCGGTTTGACGTTCTGCCAGCACTGCGGCTTCACAGCCACGACTGACGGTCGATGGCTACGTGATCGGTGCCCCCCCCTGGTAAAGGGGGGGGGGAATCTCAAGAGAATTCGGAGAGGCCTCTTCCCGTCGGATCGTGGTCCACCTGCGGCTCTGGCGACGGCTGTGGCACTTGACTCTCTTGAGGCCTCCTCCCACCCGCCCTCGATGCAGGAAAGAACTGTGCAGGGGGGGGATGCGTTCGGGAGGCCAGTAATTAGTGAGTATGAAGCGATCTCCTCGGTGCGTTCGGCCAGCGAGCTGGCGGCGGCGATGCCGCTGGAGGAGGACCGCCCCGTGCCTTGCCCCGCCCCACCTGTGCCGACGGCGGCGGCGGACGGCAGCGAGAGGGGAAGGCAGAGCGGGCGGGCTGGAGGTGGCGAAAGTGGCAGGAGGAACCACCCCAGGGCCCGCCCGCCCTGACGCGTGATCGCACGTGCGTGCATCTCAGCAGAGTCCAGCAGCGTCTTCCTCCTCCTAATCATCCTCCTCTTCTTCTTTTAGGTATGCTTATTATTCCTAGTATTATTATTCATAATGCTATGAGTATCAGTAGTATTGTATTAATATTGTTATTAAAATTACAAGCATTACTGTTATCATTACGAACAATATTAATAATATCATTTTTATTCTGATTTTTATGATGATTCGTATTATTATTCGTCTTCTTCTTCTTCGTCTTCCTCCTCCTCCTCCTCCTTCTCCTCCTCCTCCTCCTCCGCTGGTTCCTCCTCCATCCTCCCCCTCTTGAGGTATGACGGCTTCCCAGCCTTTATTCCACTGCGTGCTCCCCCACATACCTGATCAGGGCAACTCGCCTGGGCGTCGTTTCTAGATGGGATGGTGCGGTTACGCGAAGCGTCTAGCATCTTACAAAAACCACGCGCGCGCGCGCTTCGCGCGCTCAGGTTCCAGCAAGCCCTAGCCATTGGCAAGCTCACAACTGCACGCCTACACCCACTGGTGGATAGAGAGAGGGGGTGGTGACACTCGACGTGCTTCATCAAGTGCAAGAGATCACATGGATCGATGCAAATTTGTATAAGGTACACGTAGACGTCAACTTTAAATCTACTGGCGCGGCTGGTCCCACCATTACGGCGGTCCCGTGCCCTGGCCCCGCACTCCCACGATCACACAAGAAAGGGGGAGTTGAAAGATACGCACATTACGATACGAATGGTAGCGGTCCAACGATTCTCCTCGGGGCCTCGCGACGGTATCTTGAGTCCTCTTGTGCCGCCGCGGCGCGTCATGACGATTCGTGTGGCACTCTGGCAAATGCCCTGGTTACCTGCAGCCGTCTTTGGCCTATCTTGGAGCCTCGTGGACGCATGCCAGAAAGAACGTCTTGAGGTCTCGCAAGAATATGTTCGGGTCATGCGGCCCCTGGTGTGGGGGCGTCCGGTCCCTCCCAGGGCTGATGCTCGCGTACACCACATGCATACGTACATACATACATACATACATACATACATACATACATACATACATACATACATACATACATACATGCATGCATGCATGCATACATGCATGCATTCAAAAAAACAAACACACATACATACATACATACATGCATACATACATACATACATACATACATACATACATACATACATGCATGCATACATACGTACGTACGTACATACATACATACATACATACATACATACATACATGCATGCATGCATGCATGCATGCATGCATACATACATACATACACGCATGCACACATGCATTTATACATACCTACAAACACCTACATACATGCATACATGCATACATGCACAAATATATCGATATATAGATATGTATAGAAATAAGCAAAGGACTAAACAAACCGACACAGCTACATACATACATACATACATACATACATACATACATACATACATACATACATACATACATACGTATAGACATACATACACAGATACGTACGTACGTAGGTACATATATGCATGAATGCACGTGTGCATCCAAACACATACATACATAGATACATACATGCATGCATACATACATGCATGCATAAATGCATCAATGCATGCGTGCATGCATGCATCTACACATGCATAAAGACATGCATATGCGTATACATACATGCATACATAGTTATAGATAAATATACATACGTACATACAAGCATACATACATACATGCATATATGTACAAGCATCGATAAATCGATAATCAGTCATACATACATAGATGCATACATGC
The DNA here is from genome assembly GCA_963575745.1 of Prorocentrum cordatum. Taxonomy (NCBI): domain Eukaryota; class Dinophyceae; order Prorocentrales; family Prorocentraceae; genus Prorocentrum; species Prorocentrum cordatum. The sequence goes on from CAUYUJ010018753.1 coordinate 11,468, forward strand.
GTGCATACATACATACATGCATACATACACGTACACATGAATATAAACATAGATGCATACACACCGCCATACATACATACATATATGCATACGCACATACATTTATACATACATACACACATACACACATGCATACATACATACATACATTACATTACATACATACATACATACATATATACATACATACATGCATACAAGCATGCATACATGCACGTATACACGTTTACATATATATGTATATACACACGCACGGACATGCATACATGCATACATACATGCATTGTCATAGATGCATGAACACACATACATACATACAGACATACATACATACATACATACATTCATACATGCATGCACACACATGCATACATACATACATGCATGCATGCATACATAGCAACATACATACATGCATACACACACATACATACACGCATACGTACGTACATAAATGCATGCATGCATGCATGCATGCATACATACATACATACATACATACATGCATGCATGCATGCATGCATGCATGCATACAAACATTCATACATACATGCAGGAACCCTCGCGCGCGCACAGGTTCTACCTGTCTTGGATCCCGACGTAGAGCACAAAGCGAGACAGTACCCAAATGAAAGGGAGCCGTGGATTTCGAAACCAACACATTGGCTGCTGAAGGCGAGAACGGAAAGTCCAGCTAGGACGAGAGCATGCATTCGGATACAAGCATGCATAAGTGCAAGCATGTATTTTCACTCGCCGCTTCTCCCCACACCCACCCCCGCGTTCTCCACCAGCCAAGGGTACAGGAGGGGGACGGGTTGGGGAGATGAGGAGAAGGGGAGGAAGGGGAGGAGGGAGGATCGGAGGCAGGAGGAATGGAGGGAGGCTTGTGGCTTGTGGGTTGTGGGCTGCAAGAGTTTCACTGGTTCTCATGGCTAACGTACCAGAATTGGCATCGTGGAACGATGCAGGACTGTCAGGGCGCAACAGTTACGTTGAGTCGCGGTGTTGAGGTCCCAGGAATGGTGCTTTGGCACGGTTCAGGATCGTCAAGACGCAACAGCCATGCTGACTCGTGGCGTTGTTGAAATCATAAGGATTTTGTTTCGGAACGCTTCAGAATATTTAACGGTTCTCTCCCAACGGAGCACTTCCCTCAGAGAAAATAAACCCTTGTAGGGGCCTACGAAGAGAGAGCAACATCGCTGATGGGTCTTGGGTTCACACTGGCCATCCTCCTCCTCCCTCGTCCTCCTCCTCCGCCTCCTCCTCCTCGTCCTCCATCTCCTCCTCCTCCTCCTCCTCCTCCTCCTCCTCCTCCTCCTCCTCCTCCTCCTCCTCCTCCTCCTGCTCCTCCTCCTCCTCCTCCTCCTCCTCCCTCCTTTTCCCCCCGAAGGCGACGGCGCGCTCAGGGGGCCGAGGCGACCCTGTCGCAAGAGCGCACGGGGCGCGGGCGCGAGGAACGTTTGCCCCGGCCGCGCTCGGCCGAGGCCTGCGGTCACGCCCGGTTCTCCATCAGCGAGAGGTCGTCCCGCTCCCTCGCGGGCAAAACGCACCCCAGACAGGCTCGCGTCGTGCCCAGATCGCGACCAAAAGGTCTTTCGCCGGCTGTGGCCTCGGGGGGCCCTCGCCGGGCCCTGGGACTGTCGAAGAACGACTCGGGGTTGAAAACTAATCCTGCAGAAAGGGTCGGGATTTCCCAGGGACCGCGCATGGAAAAAACTAAACATCGCATGTCTGGGACCACAGCAGGCGTCACCTGCCGCCGCCGCCGCCGTGGTCGCCGCAGCCGTCGTTGCCGCCCGTCGCTGCCCTCGTCGTTGCCGCCGCCGTCGCCGTCGCCTCCGCCGCAGTGGCCGTCGGGCGTCACAACAATCGCGGCGGTCAATTTCTACAAATGCTCATGGCCTCCAGAGGGCCGTGTCGGGCCCCGGGGCCGTTAGCAAAACGGCTGAAAACGAAAAACGGTCCCAGAGATACGGGGGGCCCGCGTCATGAAAGCATGACGACTCCCGAGTCATCGGTCTCGCCTGCTCGCTACCCTGCACGCTTGCGTCAGCATCTGCCATCAGATTCCCTCTCTTTCTCTCTGTCTCTCTCTCTCTCTCTCTCTCTCTCTCTCCCTCCCTCCCTCTCTTTTTTGTTTCTCTCTCTCCCTCTCTCTCTCCCTCTCTCCACCTCTTTCTCTCTCTCTCCACCTCTTTCTCTCTCTCTCTCTCTCTCTCTCTCGCCTCTCTCTCACTGGCTACATCTGCATATACATCGATGCATACACACATGAGTGTGAATACATGCGCGCAAGTACAATATACTGATGCGTAGTGCCATGTATATCAACAAACACACATGCGTGTATGTATGAATGTATGTGTAAGCATGTGTACATACACAAAAATACAAATGCATAAAAATATGTATACGCATCGATGTCTATGCCTGCATATATCGTATCTCTCGTGCTTCCTCCTCTCTCTCTCTCTCTCTGTTTCTGCCTCTCTATCCCTCTCTCTCTCCCTCTCTCTCTCTCCCTCCCTCCTTCAGTTGTTGTTTCTCTCTCTCTCTCTCTTTCTCTGTCTCGGTCTACATGTATGAATGCCTGAAAAGCGAACAACTGATTGACTATATGTGTAAATATACAGATGTACATATATAGATATATGTATATATGTTGAGCACATATATAAACATGTGTGTATAAAGTATATACATACAGATGTGTGTAAATGTTAATTCCTAGAGATTGTGCGAAACGTCTTAAGCCGAAATTGGCCGCACTGTAAGCGGCAGCGGGAACCGCACTGTAACCGGCACTCTTGGATCTTGAGTGCACTCGTCGACTACACGCAAGAGTGACTCTAGGCAAGAGTGACCTTTGGTGCGCGGCTTTAGGGGGCCGCGGGTAATCCAAATCCACGCGCGCAGGCCAAATCCTGGGGGGACCCCTGTGAACCCGCACCAAGGGTCACTCCGGCGAAAGATCATTCTTACGCGTAGCCGATCTTGGGGGTTTCCAGGGCCGTCGGGGGGCCGGCTTGGCCAGCCCTGGAGCACTCCTGGGTTGTCTCGGGAACGTCCTGGGCCGTCTTCAAGCGCTGGGGGCTCTCTGAGACGCCCGGGAAGGGGGTACCGGGAATTTGCTGGAAATGGTAGCGGAGTGGGCGGAACCCTGGGGGGGGCGATTGGTTTGTAGACGTGTGTATATATATATATATATATATAGATGCATACATACATATACATAAATCTGCACACGTACACACAGACACATACATACATACATACATACATACATACATACATACATACATACATACATACTTACTTACTTACTTACTTACTTACTTACTTACTTACTTAACTACCTACCAACATACCGACCTACCTACCTACCTACCGACCTACCTACCTACCTACATACATACATGCATGCATGCATATATACATACATACATAAATGCATACATACTACACGCATGTATGCACAAGTACATGCATATATATATATACACACGTACGTACATGCATGCATGCATGTATGCATGCATACACGCATGTTCAGATATACGTGCATACATCCATGTATGTATGTATATGTGTATATGCATGCATGCATGCATACATACATGCATGCATGCATACACGCATGCGTACATACATACATAAAAACAAATCAGCATAACCATATACATGAATGCAAATTAAATACATACATACATGCATATATACATACATACATACATACATACATACATACATACATACATACATACATACATACATACATGCATGCATGCATGCATGCATGCATACATACATACATACATACCGATCTACCTACCTACCTACATACATATATACATACGTACGTACGTATATATATATATATATATATATATATATATATATATACATACATACATACATACATGCATGCATACATACAGGCAGGCAGGCAGGCAGGCAGGCAGGCAGGCAGACAGGCAGACAGACAGACAGACAGACAGACATGCTTGCATATGTATATATATATATGTATGAATACGTAAGTACACACATATATGAGAGAGCGTGGTCCACCGCCGCTTTACTGTAGAAAATCCCCCCCCCTCTTCCTCCAGAACCCGCCCCCCCCGTCCGAAAATCCCTGCCCCATGCTCGAACCCCCCCCCACCCTCCCTTCCCCCGGCAAACCCTCCCTTGCCCTAAGCTCTCCCCCCCCCCGGAAAACCGAGGAGGGTCACTACTGGTTCGAACCCTCCCTCCAGAAAACTGGAAGGTGTCACTACCGGTTCGAACCCACGCACCCGACCCCACCCCCCCCTCGCCGCCAGCAAACGACTCCCGGGTCCTCACCACTGTCCTCATCACCGCCCGCACCGCTGTTCCCACCACCACCGTCCCCACCACCACCGTCCCACTGTCCCCACTGTTCCCGCCACTGTCCCCACTGTCCCCACCAGTGCCAAGTTCGCGCGCGGGCGCCACCCGAGGGCACTTCCGCGCGCGCCCGCTTGCACTCGGCGCTCCCTGGCGCGCCCGGAGGGCGCTCCAGTGCATGCCCGCTCGCACGCGGCACACGCTGGCGCGCCCCGAGGGCTCTCTCGCGCGTGAACGGTCGCTCGCGGCGCTCAAGGGCGCGCCACGAAGACGATTCCGTTCGTGCCCGCTCGCACGCGGCCCGCTCTTGCGCGCCCCGCGGGCCCTCTCGTGCGCGCCAGCTCGCTCGCGGCGATCATGGGCGCGATTTCAAGGCGCTTCCGTGAGCCCCCGCTCGAAAGCGGCGCACTCTGGTGCGCCCCGAGGACACTTCCGCGCGCGCCCGCTCGCACGCGGCGCATTCTGGCGCGCCCCGAAGGCGATTCAGCGCACGCCCGCCGCTCGCACGCGACGCTTTCTGGCGCGCCGCGAGAAAGCTTCTGCGCGCCGCTCGCACGCGGCGCTCTCTCCTGACGTTTTCCGACGCAGCCGCGCGGCGCTTGCGCGGCGACAGCTGCCTGCGTCTCTCCACGCGCCGACCTCGGCGCGAGCCATGGGATTGGCGCCGCGTGCCGACCCCGGCGCAGCGCACTGCGCTCCAAGCTCCGGCCGGCCAATGCGACGCTCGAGCCGTCCACTGCGCGCGCGAGCGCGAACCAGGAGAGCAAAGAAACCGCCTGGCCCCGCGCGCCAGCCCCGGCGCGAACCGCACGGCTGCAACGCGCAGTGCCTGCGGAGCGACACCTCGCACGTGCGAGACGCCGCCGCGACGCAGCCGAAGGGGCGCCCCCGCGCGCACTCGCACGCCGCTGGCCGCACAGCGAGGCGCCGTCCCGCGTGGCGCGCTGCGCGCCGACCTCAGCGCGGCAAGTCGCGGTCCGAGATTGGGCCTCCCGCGCGACGCGCGAAGATTCGCCTGCGCGCGCGCGAGCGTCACACCCAGGCAAGCAGGGCGACTGCTTGGCGCTGGGCGCCAACTCCAGCGGAAGCAGCTCCGTCGTCGAGGTTGCGCAAATTGTGCCACCGCGCATAGCGCGACACGCGCTCGACGCATGGCCAACGAATCTTCGCTCGATCGTTCCATCGCGGAGCGACGTTGCGATATTCAGTTTCGCGGGGCGATGGCTCGTGGACACATCGCCAGCACCCCTCCCCCCCCTTGAAGGGGGCTGCGCAGGGGGTCGCGGTCGAAAAAGAAACTCGCTCTAGGGCGCAGCCGAAGCAGGGTGTGGGAGGCTGGGGCACGAGCATCGCGAAGCGCACACAGGAGCATCCCACCCCCACAATCCCGCTGGGGAGGTGGGATGCGCGCGCGTGCTTCTCGCACGCACTCTCTAGCTCGTTCTCTCACTCTCTCTCTCTCTCTCTCTCTCTCGCTCTCTTTTTCTTTCTCTCTCTCTCTCTCTCTCTCTCTCTCTCGCTCTTTCCCTCTCTCAATCTCTCAATATCGTTCTCTCTCTCTCTCTCTCTCCCTTTCTCTCGAAACTACACACTTACACCCTACATCCACACAAACAGGCATTCCTGCCACATGGAGTCCGAAGAGGTAAGACTCTCCAAAGCAGTCGACAAACCAACAAACCAAAACATGGCGGGTCCGAATGGAAAGACTACCGAGGGCAGGCTTCAGAACAACAGGAAGCTCGGTGGTCCTGCTCGCCGACTTCCTGTTTTGAACTGCGCGGCGCAGGGCCAAACCAGAATTGCCAAACTGCTGTCCTCGACGGGGCGCCCTCCTCTCCATGCGCGGCGGGTGCAGCGATTGCCCGCAGCTCCTCGGGAAAAGATGGCGACAGGGCGAGAGCGCAGGAGAGAAGGGGGCGATGGAGGACAGCGCAGCGGGAGAAACGCAAGACAGCATGAGTCCAGACTATCGATCCGTCACTTTGAAAACAGATGCCTCAGGATCGCAGGAGGCAGTGGGCATGGATATCGTTGGCCCCCTGGGGCTCCCAAAATTAGTCCAGATAAAATGCCTCTCGAGGTCCTGAAAGGACGGTTCCCAAAGTGGCGATGTGTGTGTGTGCGCATCCTGAACTCTGAGATGGGAAAAGAGCAGCATTACGCAAACCAGGAGATCGGCGACGAAGCACGAAAGCACGGCTTGGTGATTGTCGAGGGGAGGCGACGAGGCAGGAGAGGGAAGGATGCGAGAGGCCAGGCAATGATTCGAGACCGTCGAGCTTCCATTTACGAACCGTAGACGCCCAAACTCGCCTCACGGCATTGAGCGCGAGAGGGCCCCCTCATCAAAATACACCATCCCGCGGTACGGCAGGCTCCTAGCTTGTTCGCGCTCAGACCAGAGTGCCTCCTGCGCTGCATGGTATATCCCGAGCCATCCGACGTCGTAAAGAAAACAGAACGTTCCGACAAAAAGCAAAACTGGTGCTCCCGACTCCACATCTTCGCGCCAGACTTTTCGAGCGGGATCAACTCGTGAGGAACCAGGGGTCCGAAGCGGGGAGACGAATAACATCGCCACTTCTGCACAGCACCAGATGCGAGGGGAAGGAGAAGGACACTTGGGGCACACCACCAAGCCCCCAGGTGAGGTCCCTTGGAACTCTCGACCCAATCTTTAGGACCGATTTGTCGCCGCTGGGCGTGGTTTTGATCATCTCAGGGTGCCGAACTAACCCCAAGACGCCAATTCGAGGCGGGGGCTTATCCATAACCCTCCACCTGGGGGGATTGGTCTTCGGCAACTCGGCAGACGGTTGATATTGATAGATTCGGGTCCTGGGGGTGCCAAGTCCGCCGATCCAGCGTGTGAGTTTCTGAGAGCGTGGACTTGAGCTCGTTCAAACTGCTCTGCAAGGGGGGGGGGGGACGCCATTCCCGACGCATTTAGTGCTCGGGGCGAGGGGGGCCTCAGGTCCCCAAGAAGCTCCCAGGAGGCCCCAGAAGGCCCCCAAGAGGCCCGAAAGAGGCCCCAAGAGGCCCCAAAACGACCCCCGAGAGGCTTCCCCAGGTCCCTTGCTCAATCCCCTGAGCCTCAGTCCTCAAGCCTGAGGATTCTTAATGGGCCCGAACCCAAAGCTCTCAAATCTCTTGAGGCTCCCCGCGCGCCCTCTGGGGCCCCCAGAATGTTCCCGCATGACTTGTTCGAGCCCAAGAGAAGCCCAAGACGGGCCAACAGGGCCCCAAGAGGCTCTCAAGACGGCCCAAGAAAGCCCCGAATCACCGAACGATCGGTCCAAACGCCCAAGATGGCCCCATGGCCATTGCCATGATAAACATCATCATAATCAGAATCACCATCTTCTTTTTCTTCTTCATCATCATCACCATCATCATCATCATCATCAGCATCAGCATCATCAACATCATCATCATCATCAGTCCCGTCATCACCATCATCATCAACATCATCATCATCATCATCATCGTCATCATCATCATCGTCATCGTCATCGTCATCGTCATCATCATCATCAGCAGCATCAGAATCATCATCATCATCATCATCATAATCATCATCATCATCATCATCATCACCATCATCATCATCATCATCATCATCATCATCATCATCGTCTGTCAGTGCAGTTCTTTTAGCTCGGACTGCGCGGCAGTCAAAACTGCGGGTGCGTCCCAGGGCCCTAGGACTAGGGCCAAAACAGCGGCGGGCAGCGTGCATGCCACAAAACAAAACAAGCGTGTACAACATACACACATGGTGGCACGGGCGGCAGAGGGGCAGGGGAGTGCACTCTTCACACTGGGTGAGTACAATGCTGCCCCGATGCCGCTCCCTCTGAAAGGGCAACGCTGCACGCAATTATAATGTATATCAGCCCACAGGCCGAAACATAAATATGAATGTCTAGATTCACCAATCCAGACTGTCAACTCAAAAGATATGCATGAGACACCTCAAGCAAAGTGCGGCCTGAGGCTCAAATATAAATACAAGAATATGAATATCTGGATACACTACTCCAGACGATCAACTCAAAAGATATGCATACATCACCGTAGCCCTCACTAGGTCCATCAGCAGCTGCAATCAGGACCTCACGGGCTCGCAGGCCCTGGAACGGCGACCCGACGCTGGGCCTTCCGCTCCTTGGCTCGCTCACGCTGTCCGCGGCGCAGCCGCAGACGGTGTGCCTCCTCATCCTCTTGCTCAGCAGTAGGCACCATGCTGAACAGGCCGTGGCGGAGGAACTGCGATAGTACCTCGTTAGGCTGCACGGCTTTTGTCAGCACATCCGCTAGCATGTGGCTATTAGGCAGCCACTTGAACTTGATGGCTTCCTGCTCTATCAAATCCTTGGCCACCAGCAAGTCAATGAGGGTCTGCCGAGACACCGGCATCGACCCGATCTTGGACGTGTGGTCGTAGAGCGACTTCGCATCCGTCACGAGCGCCCCTGGAACCTTCAGCGCCAGCCTCCAGTCCCCTTGCAAGGGCGGCTCCCCGTACAAGATTGCCTCAATCAGCAGCCTGAGGTAAAGCTGCCGATCCAAAGCCACGGACATAGCCGCAGACTCTGCGGCCATCGTAGATCCAACAACTCGTGTAATAGTACTGCTCTGAAACTCCACTAGACAGCATACAGTTAGCTCCTTCAAAACTCGGGTGTCCGTAATCATACTCATAAACCCCATCTGGCTCTTACAGCCGGGTTCCTTCGCAAACGAAGCGTCCATAAGCGTGAGCACCTGCAAGCGCTCGATGTCCACACGGCGGATCCGGAGAGTCGCAAGACCTCTCTTGTCGTAGTCCTGAAGCCGGTCGATGATGTCATTGAGCACTCGCAGGTGCAGCAACCTCCGACCTTTCGGATCCTTCTGTGCGAGCGCCGAGACACTATACGCGAGTTGTGGCACCACGCGTGCGACAGGCCACCGCACCTTCTGGAGCAAGCTCCGGTAGTCGTGGTGCTCCTCGGGAGTCATCTCCCGCTCCTCGTTGTCACCCCTTGCAAGGGGGTGCTTCGTCAGCTTGCCGATGTACTCGTGCATGCTGATCTCGATGTGATCGGGGTGGCGCCACCACTCCTCACCGAGATAGGCGACTGCCTCCTTGTCGTTGCCCTTCTTCCAGTGCTTGATGTTGAAACGACTGTTGATGTTCGCCTTCACCTCCTGGTACTGGGGATCGTGTGGGTCTCCAAACAGCATGCCGTCATCGACGTGCAAGGTCAACATAGCGATCAACTTGTCGTTCATTCGATAAACGAAGACAGCTCGAGCACAGCGCAGCTCCACGAAGCCGACCTCGTCCGTCAACACCTGGCGGGCTCGGAGATACCACAACCGAGGCGCCTCAGTCAGTCCGTACGCCCCTTTCAGCAAGCGAAGCAACGCATAAGGCCGCACGGCTGGCCATCCAGCCCCGTCGACGGCTGGAAGCCCGTCCTTAGGAGCCCTCACATACAGCTCCCGTTCCAGCTTCAGCCCGGACAGGAACGCAATCGCTACGTCGAAGCACTCGAATGTCCAATCCATCGCCATCGTGATAGACGCACACACCAGCACAGCCAAAGGGGAAGTAGTAGGCGAACCCGTCCTGAATAGACCAAGCTGCGGATCGAGATGGCCAGGGATGATCAAGCGAGACTTCGCCTCCAGCTCCAGCCCTCGCCCCCGGTTCGTGCGAACCGAACGCATGGGCACCGAGATGATCTTGTCCTTCGGGATGCTCTTCTCCTCCTCCTCGGTGACCAGCTCGACCGTGTTGTTGGCGATCCATTGCCGCCACTCGGCGGCATCGGCCTCGTCGAACTTAGCCTTCTCGTGCTGGTTGAAGTGACGTGGGTCTAGCTCCTTCGCGTTCTGCTTCATCACGAGTGCGAACACGTCGTGCTCGTACCGGGCCTCCTGCAGCCATGCGTCATACACAGATGACACGTTGATCCATTCTTCGTAAGTCATCGGCTGTCGTACAAGACCCTCCGGAGTGTCCAAATAGTACACCCCTTGTGCATGAGCGTCCGGCTTGTCGTGGTAGAAAAGCGTGAGACCAACCCAGCTGTCCTCCGTGCGCTCGTTGGTACGGTTCGCGCCGTCGTCCTTGTAGGCACACTGGCCCGTGGCGGAGAGCATCACCGAGAGGCGATTGCACTCCCGGTGGCGGTCGTGATCATAGAGTCTCCGCCGTGGCTCTCGGTGTACACGTACTCCTCGTACGACCTTCTGAACGAGCGTGGAGACACCATCCAAGGCATTCTGGTCGAACCACTCCTGAGGTCCCGAGTGCACAACGGCGTTCATGGCCACCTCGCGGAGGGCCGGCAAACCACTCGTAGGAGCAGCCTGCAGACGCGTCTTCTTGATGCAAATCGGCACGTCATCTACCAGGAACTTCCGCTTTCGCTCAAGCTCGAAATCGTCTCTGGGAATCGGCGGCACCGAGGGGCCGCCAGAGCCCGATGCTCCCGGAGAAGCCTTCGGGTACATCTCAGAGGATATCCGCCCTGGAGGGGAACGAGAACGTTCCCTCTTCGGAGGGGGAAGCTGCGGCAGCTGCTGCTGCTCAGGCGGCTCCTCCTCCTTGGCCTGTGCCTCAATGGCGTCCAGGGCCCTCAGGTCCACACGAGGCTGCCTGGACCCCTCGAGCTCCCCATGTCGGTCACGCTCCTTCTTCAAGAACGTCTTCTTCACCTTCTGAACCTTCACCTTGGGCGTGACGTCCACGATGTCGTGGTAAGCGCGGTCATCTCGCTGCTGCGTCAGTCGCACGTCCGTCTGGATGGACTCCGCAGCTGCGGCCTCCTGGGAGGAGGCGTGCCTGAGCTGCTCACGAGCAACAAGTAGCACGTGACCACGCCAGGATACGTAGCAACGGCTGTTGGACTCCTTCGCGATCACAGTCGCAGGACCCCGCCATCTTTCAGGATCTTGCCGACGACGCCCCCTGAACGGATTCGGTGCCCAAAAATACACCCTCGATCCTGGGCACAGATCACCGACGACCGTCGGCGCCTGTCGTAGCAGCGCCCTCCGCACCTTGTCCGTCGCGTCGCGCTCCAGCAACATCATCTTTGCTGCGGTGCGGATTTGGGACGAACGCCAAGCTATGCCCTTGGCGCCGAGGACCGACATGAGAACCTCATCGTCGTCCCTGTTAAGTCACCTCCGTAAAGTTCAAGATCCGCCCGAAGACAGCCTGCTCCGGGGTCAATCCACTGCGGCTGATCGTCGAGTTCTTCGCATTGATGATGGCAGCCAGGGCCACAGTAGACATCGACTTGCCCTGGACGTGGAACTCGTGCACCACCTTGCCCCAGATAGTGCCGAGCAATCCTCCGTGGCGCTCGGCCAGGCCACGCTGCCATGCTGCATGAGCTCCCGTCGTCTTCGCATTAATGCCGAAATGCTCCATCAACGCGTTGAAGTAGCCCTCGAACTCGCCGCCCTGATCGATCACGATGTTTTCTGGCACGCCGTAATGCTTGAACCACTCGTTCATGATCTGGCGTGCTACGTGCTTGGCCGTCCTATTCTTGAGAAGGCAGGCGCAGTGCCATCCCGTACCAGCATCCACCATGCTGAGGACCACCAGCTGCTCCTTGGCCGCGTCCCGTAGGTACTTCACGTCGATCACAACCGTCACATTGAAGCCGAATGGTCGCACATCCGCCGTCCCTTGCACCGGACGGGGCGGCGCCTCCGACTCCGCACAAGTCGGACACTGCCAATGCTTCGCGTATGCCAACGCGTTGGGTGTTGCACCGCCGAGACGCAGCATCTTGATGAACGTCGGTCGGCTGGGGTGTCCAAGACCGCGATGGGCCTTGCGCACAGCACGTCGCGTACTTCGCGGAATCTTCATCATGATGTCCTGCCGCACCACCTCTGGAAGCTCCATCTCTGACCAGGAGGCTGCAACCTCCTCCTCCTCCGCAGGGTGCTGCATGGACTCCTCCTTCACCGTCTTCTGCAGTGCCTCGCGAATCTCGGCTCGAACCTCCTGCGGTGTTTTGCCCCACTCAGGTCTCTCCGAAACGTCCCTGGGAACCTCTCCATGACCATGCTCCGCGGGCTCGGGTCCATAACTCCTGGGCTCCTCCGTGGGGTCAGGGAGTTGTGCTGCAGGAAAACTCGAGTTCTCGAACTGCCAGGCCAAATGATCCGCGGCACCGCTCATCACAGCCGTGCCGAACTCCTCTGCGCAGCTCCCGCGCACGGCCGTGCAAACCCCAGGGTTCGCCAACACTCTCGTGGTGTCCTTGAGGCAGATTGCGTCCTCGAATGCTGGGTTCGACTTCGTTGCACTCACGGGTGGCTGGCTCCAGATTGTCGATTGCGCGTGGTCCATTACCATGGCTGCGCGTCCCCTTGCAGCTTGCCACTGCATCACCTCGTCCGTGAACGAGAGCAACATGCGGTACTCGGTCCGCTCTCGGCGTTGCCGGCGCACTCGCATAGGCCTTCGCTGGTCGACACTCTGCATCCGACTCCATGCCGTAGGAGGTGGGGACAAAGCCACGAAGTCTGGGTCCACTGCGACCAGGTACGCCCGTGCCTCGTTCCTGCCCTGGACCGTCAGGAGGTCGAACTCTGGCGCTGCGATGGGCTGGTGGGCGTCCCATCCCATGCTCGCCGCCAGGATCGTGAGTTGGCAAGCCCATGCGAAGACCTCTACGATCCTCCAGGGCCCCGGCCGCCGCCGGGTCTCCTTCTGAAAGGGCAGTGCACGTTCCTCCTGGTAGTACCTGAGGGCGTCCTGCTCCTGCTGATCAGCCCGAAGCTTCCTGTTCGCCATTTCCTCGGTCATCAGAACCTCCAGCTCCTTCAGGTTGCTCCGGACGTGCCTGCGAGCACCTTTCGTCATGAAAACCTCGTTGTCCGCGTTCTCCATGAAAACCTCCTCGTCACTCGATGCCGTCTCCGCGGACTCTGGGTCGCTGGTGTGATAGTGGGATGTGCTCAGCTCTGAGTCGCCTGCGTCCTGGCCGTCGTTGCTGTCAGAATCGCGCGTGTCCTCCTCCTCGACGGTCTCAGCGACGCTGCGCTCATCCTTCTCCTCGTGACTCGCAGTTCCGCTGAACATCTCGTCTGCGAGCTCGTCCTGCTCCTCGGACTGTCCGACGGGGAAGGCACTCGTGACCGGTGCCGGGAAATCCAGCAATGACACGCACGGATGCCCGGACGCAGCCGGGACCAACGGCTTGGTCACACCATTCGCCGTGAAAGTACCGCTCCTGAAGCTGATTGCTGCGTCCCACTCTGCCATCTCATCAGGGCCGATGAGACCTGGCACCTCGGCATCGACCTCGGAGATCACAACCTCGCCCTGCGTACCGTTGATGCCGACTGTGTAGCACCACGCACGCTCTGACAAGAGCGGCACGCCTGGGCCGAACTTGAAGTACTCGCGCTGATTGATGCTGTGGTACGGCACGCCCATGGCATCCAAAGTCTTCTGCAGCTCGACATGCCACGGACGTCCACCGACAGCCCGCTTGCAGCCCGTGTCAATCATAGCCAGCCCCGCGGGCAAGACAACAAGCATGACGGACTGCTCATCCACCACCTTGCGGGGGCACTCCTCTCGGGTGGTAACCATGCGGGCCGCAGATCCCCCTTTTGCTGCCCAAGGGTCTGCGCCCTTTTCTGCCCAGGGGTCCGCGCCCCCTTTGGCGGCAACGTCCTCCCCAGTCGGAGCGGCAGACGTTAGTCCTGGCACAGCTCCGTCTGGGGTGTTCTTGGAAGGTTCCCCTTCCTCCTTCTTGGGCTTCTCCAGCGTGTAATGAATCACCGACTTCAGCGAACACTTCTTGCACTTCGCGAAGATCACGGTGCCATTTGACTGCCACTTCAACTCGCCCACAGGATGAACACACTCAGCCTGCTGCTGCATAAGCTCCGGGTCGAACTTCGCCTTCGGGCCTGGAACCAGCCTCTCGCCATCGAACTGCGAGTCGTACATGGCTCGATGCATCTGCTGCTTCTCCAGGTCGCTCTGCGTGGCACCGACACTCATGACGCAGCTCCGTCCAGAGGCGGTAACTACACGCGGGACTCCAGATGCAGCTGGAGATGCCGTCGCAGCGGCAGGGGCACCTGAGCTCGCGGCTCCTGGAGGCGCTGGAAGATGGACACGTCGTCGTATTGCCTCCATGTTCTTCCACACGCTTCCGACTCCCTGCTGCTCAGGAGATGTAGGCAGGCTACGCCCTGGCGGAGGTGCCTGCTCACGTCGCTTCTGGAAGCCGTCGTAGACCTCGCCTGGGTTCAATCGGGCGCGCATCTCCATCTCCTGTTTCTCTATCAGCGCAAGGCGATCCAGCAACTCAGCCTTATCACGCTGCAAGACCTCTAGTCGCTTCTTTTCCTCGCTCTTTCTCACTTCCTCGGAGGCTCCTGCCATGACCCAGTCCTCTTCCTCAGGGACAGCGGCGGCCTCCCCAGTCGGAGCGGCAGACGTTAGTCCAGGCACAGCTCCGTCTGGGGATTCTTTGGTCTTCGATGCTCCCTTCGCCGACGCCTCCACCACGTATACAGGATGGGCCCTCGCAGGGCCGCTGGATAAGGAGAAATCTGGCTTCTCGCAGCGGCGCGTGTAGAGATTGAGGCGCACGATGCGGTCGTTCTTAGTGATGAAGTGGATGGTTGCCGGCGGCGTCAGGCAATCCCTGAAAATGTCCTGACGCGGATACCAGCTGCAGAAGATCTCGTCCATCTCCTCTGGCGTGAACGGCACCTCCTTATCCTCACGCCGCTGGTCGTTGTGGTCCTCGGTGGCCTCAGGATCCTCGCTGGCCTCGTCCTCCTTCTTCACTTCCTTGCTGCTTCTTGCCTTCTTTCTCTCTTTCTTCTCTTCTTTGCTGCTCCTCGCCTTCTTCTTCTTCTCTTTATTTTCTTCCTTTTCTTCCTTCTCACCGCGGTCTTCTGGTGGACTCCGCTTCTCCTTCTTCACACCGCGGCCTTCTGGTGTACTCCGCGACCTTGAACGCGAGGAAGCCTCCGCCTCGGGCGGAGGAGGGGCACGAGGCTCGCGAAGAACAGCTCCCCGATCACGCTGGCGGTCGCCACGACGATCTCGATGATCATCTTCACGCTGCTTGGTGTCACGACTCCCGCCTTCACCGCGCCGATCGCCACGGGGCTTGGTATCACGATTGCCGCCCATCACGATCTTGAATATAGTTGCCGTGATCTCGTCGAGATCCACCTCAGCCGCCGCACAAGGCCTCGATGTGGTCAGCTGCAGTCGCACGAGCCGACCCTGGACGAAGTCGAGGCTCTCGAAGCGGCCTTGCTTGAAGAAGATAGGCTTCTTGTTCGTCACGCGTTCCACGATGTGATGGACCGTGGCAAGGTCAGGAAACTCCAACTCCACGCTGTGCCCCTTTGCGTGGGTGTTGGCCAGAATGCGATGGCAACGCACGCATGCATCCTCGTCCTCCTGATCCTCCCCGCGCCTGGCACGGGCGCGCGCACGTTCATCGCTGCTCTGTGCGGCCCCTGGGCCGTCGTCGGCGTCCTGGCGCAGGCTCGGCGCAGGCATGCTTTTGGGCCTGGGGTGCATAATGATCCGCTCTGGCGCGTCCGCTCGACCCTCCACTGGATGCCTCTGGGCAGGCACCGACTGGGGAGCACGGCGCCATGGAGCGCGGCCACGACGCTCCTCGGCACTGCCTGCCATGCCAACCCAGTGGATGATCGGTCCATGCACCTGCCTTGGAGCCGGCGGCTTCACAGAGCTCCGCTGGTTGGGCGACGCTGGCTGGCCATTCTTAGGCCCGATCTCGTTGCACGGCTCGCGCTCGCCACTCTTCACCTCGGGGCACTCTGGGTCGCCACGCCAGTGGCCAGGCTGATCGCAGTCAGCACACCGGCTGTTAGCCTTGCGCTGGTCTGTCGGCTTCCGACCAGCCTGGAAGGAGCCGCTGGCGTTGACCTTCTTGGGGCCCCGCTGCCGAGGAGCAACGAACCCGCGCTTCTGACGCTGTACCGCCGTCTTCTGATTGGCCCTCCAGCCGGCCAAGAACGCTTCCTGAAGATCCTCCGGTGCCTCGCACTCCTCGTCATCTGGCCCGTCGTTGTCCGACGCCAGCTCCTCTTCGACCTCGGCGCCTTCCTCGAAGAAGGTGCCCTCGGCCCCTCCGAGATCTCCTTCGTCCTGGTCGTCTGCTTCATCTTCGTCATGCTGCGCCTCCTCCAAGTCGCCGTGGTGTTCATCGTAGTCTTCGCCGTTCTCTACCTCGTGTACGTGCTGGCCAGAGCGTCCTCGCAGCACGCACGGCCTACGAGCCATGGGAGGGTGCGGATAGCGACCGCCCGAACTCCCAGAGGAGCGCCCGTGCTCACGCTGCGCCGCAAACGGCGAGCGGCGAGGGAGCACTGAGCGCTTCTCGGTGTCGTGCACCTTCGAGTAGGCTGCCTTCAGCACGACCTCCATCCGCTTCGAGTCGTAGATGCCGCCACAGTTGAAGAGCACCTGCGCTCGCTCCTTCTGCGACAGTCCAGCGCCACGAAGCATCTTGCTCGCCAACGCGCGATCGCTGATCGCTGATGTGGGATCCTCGAGCTGCAACTCCATGCGCTTCTTGCGCAAGTACGTGGTCCAATCCATGATCGGCTGCCCAGCTCGACGGTGTGCTCGCTCCCACTCCTGATGCACCTGATCGAGGCGCTCGTGATCCATCTTCTCGAAGGCGTCGTCGTAGATAGCAAAGATGGTCTCAAGCGTCTCCTCGCGTCGGAGGTCCGACGCATCAAGCACCTCGATGAGCTCTTTGGCTCGACCTGTCACTTGACTGTAGATGATCAGGCCCAGCTCCACATCTGAGAGCTGGTTGAGGTTGCGGATGACTTCAACCTCCTTGCGCCACTCTCGGTACTTCTTAGTACTCGTACCGACTGCACCATCGAACTCTGGGAGCTTCACCTGCGACAGCAGTAGACGTGCCCGTCTGGGACCGCCGTCGCCACCACGATCCCGATGTAAGGCCAGGAGCTCCCGCTGGGTCTCGGCCATTACGCGCAGGACTGCATGCAGGTCCGGGGGACCTGTGCCAGCAGAGGACGCAGCCTCCACATCTGAGCCGTCTTGACTAGCTGCCATGGCGGCCCGCGCGGGTGGTCACAGCCACCGAAGCAGAGCACGCAGTGCGTCCGCTGGAGCTTACAAGTTCCGCTACCAATGTCAGTGCAGTTCTTTTAGTTCGGACTGCGCGGCAGTCAAAACTGCGGGTGCGTCCCAGGGCCCTAGGACTAGGGCCAAAACAGCGGCGGGCAGCGTGCATGCCACAAAACAAGACAAGCGTGTACAACATACACACATGGTGGCACGGGCGGCAGAGGGGCAGGGGAGTGCACTCTTCACATCATCATCATCATCGTCAACATCGTCATCGTCATCGTCATCGTCATCGGCATCGTCATCGTCGTCGTCGTCGTCATCGTCATCGTCGTCATCGTCATCGTCATCATCATCACCATGATTATCCGGAGCGCCCCGGATCGGCGGCACTGGCCGGAGGCCAGTAAAATATATCCAAATCCACCGCCTGCCGAGGTCCCCAAAGATCAATCCCCCCAGGCGGTGCTTGTGGATAAATCTCCGTCCTGGGGCCAAACTCCCCAAGCTCACAGAACATAACAAACGCCCAGATTACCTCCTTTGCCCCTCTCCTGAGGGGAGCCAGGCTGAGCGGGGGAGGGCTGGGGCCTGCAATCACCGACAGATTGGCAATAGATCCCCGATGGCGAAACCGCACATTCCTCAGCACGGCAGGGCAACACTGTCCCGATCGGCGATGAATGAGAGTTCGATGTCTCTGACGCCCCCGACTTCACTGACATCTGCCAGTCTGAGTTCTTCAACCCGCGGCCCCAACGAAGACCCGACCGCTTCCCGGGGGGCTGGACGTCCTGGGTCCGTTTTTGGTGGTCCTGGGGCCCGTCAACGAGCCCGGGAGGCCGAAGTCGAGAAAAGACACACAGATAAAAACAAAAACAAAAAAAAAACAAAACAAAAAAAAACGTCAGAGAGCCAGGTTTCGCTCGATCACCACAACCGCCACCGCCTCCCCAGGCTTCCGAGGCCATGGCTTCTTCGTGACGTGGGCCGCCATAGCTCCGATCCCTTCCACGGCATCAAAATGTCTGCAGCATCTCATGGGAGCCTCCCACGCATCTTGCTGGCTCTTGCGAATCGACGCTAAACGGCGCGAGTCGACGCTTATTGACGCTAAATCGACGCTAATCGATGCTGAATTGGCGTTTTCACATCGATTGCCAGACACTGATGCATTCTAAAGGCGGCATCTCGAGTACATACATTCTTTTTGATGAGGGCCCCCACTGGCCCACAGACGGCCTCAGGACGTCGACAAAAGCTCCAGGCGCGACTTGCTCCTTCTCGCCAGAAGCCTGGGCCGCCCCGTCAGACCTCGCCTCTCCTGCGCCTCCCTGGGGGCGCGTTCCGACCAGGATCTCGAGGCGGATGCGGCCGTGGCGACGGCAGCGCTGCAGGCGGCGCGGAACAAGCCAACAAAAATACCCAAAAACCTCAGCCTCGATCCTGGGCCAATGCCCCCCTCCCGGTGCACCTGCATAGAAAGACAACTGCAAGCATAAACTGTAGGAGCTCCGAGCGGATTTCTTGGATCGGCGCTGGGACCCTCTGGCGGCGCTGGAGGCGCCACCCCTTGTGCGCTTCGCGCGCCAGTGAGGGCGGTCCAGCGCCGATCAAAGAAATCCGCGCGGACCTCCGAAAGTGTGTTTATCTGTGTGCCGTGACTTCTTCTTCGTCTTCTTATTGTTCTAGCATTGCGATTATTATGATCAGTCTTAGCGTTATTAATGATAACATTGCCATTAATATTATTATTCTTAACATTATTGTGAGTGGTAGTGTGATTCGTCTTCTTATTATTTTTCCTTATGCCCCAGATTATTTCTGTGACGATTGCTAATGATATAGTTATTCGCAACTGGTCGGATATTGCCAGGGGCAGCTCGGCCCAACGTGCCCACAGCTTCCCGCGCCACTTCGGAGCCCCCGCGACGACCCCCAGGGCCTCGTGGAGGGGCGCCGCCTTGAGAGGCCTCCTTGATGGGGTCCAAGCAGATGGGGTCGGAGGATCGGCGACGTCGGTGACGCATCGGCGACACATCGGCGACGTCGACGCGGAGAAACTCGAGCTCCACATCGAGCCGCATCGCCGATGCATCGGCGATAAAGCGTGATCCTCCGACCCCCATTTACTCGAACCTCGTCTGGGAGCCTAGAGCCTTGGAGCCGACCCTTGGATATCACCAGCCTCGAACCTATCCCTATCCCTAAGATTGGCAAGCCCAAGGCGATGACAGTCTTGGGGATGTGCACTCAGAAACTGAGGGACTCTTTAAGATCGGCACCAAGGTAGGGTGATGCCAGACATAGGGATAGGGGCATGCTTCAAGCTGGTAAGGATCGTAAAAGAGGAAGTAGCGAATCGGCTGCACGCAGCTGCTTTCCCGGCGCTTCCTGGCTCCGGGGGGCGGCCGAGCATCGAGGAAGGCGCCCGCCGCCTGGCGGCGGGGACGAAACCGCCTGCATGCAGCAGATTTCGTGACCCCCCCCCGCTCCCCATCCCCCCCCCCCTTCGCCCGCCCCGAACCTTCTGGGCCACCCAACTTCGTGCGTCGCAGCCCCCGCGAGGCGCGACACGCGGGCATCTTCACGCCCTCTCGAGGCCCGACCTGGAGAGGAGGGCAGCGCTCCAGCCCACCGAGTCCAGGCCGCGACACGCGGAGCGCGCTCCTCTCTCCGCGCGGGCGGGGGAACGACGAGGTGGACTGGCTCGGGGCAGGAAACATCGACTCGGAATCGGCAGTACATCGCCGAGAGATCGGCGGTGGACACTCGATGGCGAAACCAAGCGTTCCTGGGCCGGGGTGGGCCGTCAGGACCCTGTCGGCGATGCGTGCGCGCTTTGGGGTCGTGCATCTCCCCTGGAGCCTATCGGGTAAGGAAGAAAAACTGCACAAGCATCAACTGTCGGAGATCCGCGTGGAGTTCTTGGATCGGCGCTTCACCCCTCGGGCTAAGCGCGCCAGGGGAAAAGCGCCGACCCAAAAAGTCCGCGCGGACATCCGGAAGGGCATGCATATGCCATCATTGCTTTTGATTCAATGATATACCCCCGTCAGTTTCCCTTTGGCAAACTAGAATCTTGGACCAGGGCCGCATCTGGCAACAGCCGACCCGGCTCTCCCTCCAGGTCCTGAGCTGGTGCCCCCACCATCGCGGGGGTCGGGTCGCTGCCCTGCGCGCTGGGCTCGGGAGACTCCTTCGCCGGGAGTGCGCGTGCAGCCCACGGGGGGGGATGCTCCTCAGCCCGACCCCCCAACTCTACCCCCTTCTCCTTGTTTTGGCACTAACGCAGGCTACGGAGAGCCGTGGCGCCTTCTCACAGCAAGCTGGTAGAAATCCGTCGACCCAGTCGGCGTGTGTGAGACGCTGTCGTCGTCTTCGTCGTCGCCGCCAATTCCAAGGAAATTCAAAAATGAACAGAGAAAAGAAACGTCGTGGTTAACGAGATTCCCTCCCCTTCTCTCCTACCTGACGGTGGGGGGTGGAGGGGGGTTACGGCGGGTAGAGGCACCAGGGGTGGGGGAAGGGGGAGGGGGATCGATAGGGGGGGGGGCCCAGGTGATGGAGAAGGGGGACAGGGTGGCGGTCTCCGTCGGCAGAAAAGCTCAGGACCCCTCCCCCCGCCTCGGCCCTGGCTCTGGCCCCGGTGCCGGCCCCAGCCCCGGCCCAGGCCCCCGCCCCGGCCCTGGCCCAAACCCTGGCCCTGGCCATGGCTCCCCGGCACCCTGCCTCGGCCTCGGCCCAGCCGCGGCCCTGGCCCCGGCCCCAGCCCTGGCCCCTTCTCCTCCTCCTCCTCCTCCTCCTCCTCCTCCTCCTCCTCCTCCTCCTCCTCCTCCTCCTCCTCCTCCTCCTCCTCTCCTCCTCCTCCCTCCTCCTCCTCCTCCTCCTCCTCCGTCCTCTCCTCCTCCTTCCTCCTCCTCCTCCTCCTGATCAACCTTCTTCTCCTCCTCTTTTCGCCTCCTCCTGCTCCTCCTCCTCTTCTTCCTCCTCCTCCACCTCCTCCTCCTCCTCCTCCTCCTCCTTCTCCTACTCCCCCTTCTTCATATCCCCTCCTCCCTCCTCCTCCTCCTCCTCCTCCTCCTCCTCCTCCTCCTCCTCCTCCTCCTCTCCTCCTCCTCCTCCTATCCACCTACTCCTCTCTCCTCCTCCTCCTCCTCCTCCTCCTCCTCGCCTCCTCCTCCTCCTCCTTCCTCCTCCTCCTACTCCCTCCTCTTCCTCATCCGCTTCCTCCTTTCCTCGTCCGCCTCCTCCTCCTCCTCCTCCTCCTCCTCCTCCTCTTCTTCCTCCTCCATTCCTTCTGCTTATAAATTCGCCGGCCCAACGGGCCAGAGGCGTGCTAAGATCTCCGGTAACTGGTTAAGAATTCTCTAGTTCGCGCGCGCGGGGCGGCCCCTGGGGGTCCCCGGACGAAAAGTACCCCGGCAAGGTCCTGAGAGAGTCCCGGGAGGAGTCCCCCAGAGCGCTCCAGGAGCGCTCCATGAGCGCACCAACAGGGCTCCGAGACGTCCCCGAGAGCCCCAAGAAAGGCCAAGAGGCCCCCAAGAGGCCCCCAAGATGGTACACGAGGGGTCCGACATGCCACAAGATCGCTCCAAGACGCCCAAGATAGCCCCCAGACGCCCCAAGAGGCCTCCCAGAGCACTCCCAAGAGGGCCCCCGGAGGCAAAATTCATTGTTTTTCCTTAGGTTTTTGAGAGATTTTGGAGCTTCCACCTTTTCGGTTCCCGACGCCCCAAGACGGCCCCAGAGGCCCCCAAGATCGCCCCAAGAGGGCCCAAGAGGCCCCCAAGAGGGCCCCAAGATGGCCCAAGAGGGCTCGAAGACGGCCCAAGAAGCCTCCAAGACGGTCCAAGAGGGCCCCAAGAACACCCCCAAAGGGGCCCCAGAGAGGGAACACGACACAAAATTTCGCGCCCTCGGCCCTAAGAAGCCCCTACGAGGCCCCAAGAGGCCCCTAAGAGGCCCCAAGAGGCCCCCACGAGGCCCTCAGGAGGCCCCCAAGAGTCCCCCAAGCGGCCCCAGGAGGCCCCCCAAATGCCCCCCCGAGCGCCCCAGGAGTCCCCCAAGCGGCCCCAGGAACCCCCAAAGCGCCGCATTGACACCAAGCCCTCGGGCAAACGGCAGACATGAGACCGTATGGGCCGGCGGAATGAGCGAAGCGATTCAATAACTTCTCCCTGTCGCACCCCGAGGCCAGTTTTTAGGGCGGGCCAGGCGTTTCGCCTGAGACTTCCTAACCAATTATGATTCTGACGCTGGAAAATTGGCAACAGTTTCACAGGTTGAAGGGCGGGGCGTTTTCAAAATGTGATTCTCGCCTTAGCGCCGCGCACATTCGTTGCAACAATTGCAAAAACAGTTTCACTGATTGAAGGCGGTTCCTTTTCACAATGTGGTTCTCGCCTTAGCGCCGCGCACATTCGCTCATAAGCTGTACAAGAATTTCACGGATTCCCACGACCAACGTACCAAAAATAGTGTGTCGGAAAGATTCCGGATTATGCGGGTGTAACAGCTACGTTGATTCGCGGTGTTGAAGTCCCAGGAATGGCGTTCTGGCACGATCTAGGATCGTCAAAACGCAACAATCAGTTTGATCCGTGGCGTTAGAATCCCGAGAACAATGTTTATGCATGCTTCAGGGTCTTCAAAATGTCGTCTTCCAACGAAGCAAGTTCCTCAATTGAAATGAACCGGTACAGGGGCCTAGTAGAAGAGGAAGCTTGGAGGGAGGGTTTGTTCCAACATCGTTGATGCCTCTTGGGTTTATACTGGTCTTCCTCCTCCTCCTCATCCGCCTCCTCCACTTCCTCCTCCGCCTCCTCGTTCTCCTCCTCCTCCTCCGCCTCCTCCTCCTCGTCATCCTCCTCCCTCCACCGCCTGCCCGCTCGTGGCAGGGTCATCAGCTCGTCGTTATCGTTGTCGTCGTTCGTCGTCGAAGTCGTGGTCGGTGGCACCTGCCTTAAGGCCTTCACAAAAAATAAAAACGCACGGACAAGGCCAAGCTCAAGCTCTTACCACCTTGGTTCAGACTTAGCGGCACAGGGGTTGCGAGGAAAAACAAAGTGGAGAAGCCCGCAAGGGCGAGAGTAGTAGTAATGCGATCCTTTATCC
Source organism: Prorocentrum cordatum (assembly GCA_963575745.1). NCBI lineage: Eukaryota > Dinophyceae > Prorocentrales > Prorocentraceae > Prorocentrum > Prorocentrum cordatum. The sequence goes on from CAUYUJ010018753.1 coordinate 35,103, forward strand.
TCCTCCTCCTCCTCCTCCTCCTCCTCCTCCTCCTCCTCCTCTTCCATCCTCCACCCCATTCACGTATGATGAATATCTCAGTGCCGCACCCACCACCGTGTCGATGGGACGGACAAGGCGCTTCCCCGAGGACTTCCTCACCACTTCTGATCGTGAAGCTTGACACTCGCAAGAGTTACAAGGATGGATCACACGCCATTTTCAAAATGGGAGTCTCGCCTGAGCGCCGCGCACATGTGACAATTTTTATCCTTCCCAGTTAACGGCCGTTACCCAGGAGGGGGGGGCGGGCGGGAGGGTAACGGTAACAGCAACCGCGGCGTGCGCCCGCCAGGGTACGTCCGCGCCACCAGCGCATCAATCGCCTGTGTACACGACAATGCCCAATGCCTGCGTGCAACACAGCGCCACCTGTGTACACATCACAATGCCTCCGTACACCACAACAGCCGCGTGCACTGCAGCACCACGTCGCCCCTGTACACCGCAGTGCCTGCGTATATGCGGCAACCGTTGTTTATAATAGGATACAGACAAAATTGTTTATTATAAGATTATTACAGGAAACCCTATGGAAAATGGAGCGCCTCTGGGTTCCATTGTTATATAGAACTTGAAAAGACATCGATACGGAAAGCGGAGCGCCTCTGGATTCCACAGAAAAGCCTCTGTTTGATAGAAGAATCCCTCTGGAAATTGGGGCGCCTCTGGATTCCACAGAAAACGAACGTTTTATATACACGTTTTGACAGAATCCCTATGGAAACTGGAGCGCCTGAGGATTCCACGCGCGTGCACCACAATGCCTGCGTACACCACAGCGCCTCTGTACACCACAGCAGCCGCATGCAACACAGCGTCAATGTACACCACAGTGCGTCCGTGCACCACAGCGCTTGCGTACACCACAGCGCCTGCGTACACCGCAGCAGCCGCGTGCAACGCAGCGCCGGTGTGCACCGCGCTGCCTGCGTGAACCACAGCGCCTGCGCACACCGCAGCGCCCGCGAGAGAAGGCGCGGGGCCGCCCAGTCTTCATCTTCTCCATGGCGCTGGGTCTACAACCAGTACGTGCATCAAGGACGGGTAGTAAGGACGCAAGACCCTTGGAAACCGAAGTTAGGATCTGTTGCAGAAAAGCCGGCCAATGAAAGCGGCAAAGGACAGGCCGCAGAGGCAAGGACACAACGGTACCCTGGAGAAGTCGCCGCGTCATTACTAGGCGCGTTGATTGTGTCGCACTGCAACCGAGCACCAGCCAAAAGGAAAAAAGAGAGCCACCGCATTTTGCACTTGCGGAAGAGTGGTCGAAATGGACTGCGGCAGCTGAGCCATCGCCAGCTGCATTGGACGACGACGACGAAGACGACAACAACGACGACGACGACGACGACTCGTGACGACGACGACGACGACGACGACGACGACGACGACGACTGCGAGCGCCAGAAAACGTTTGTGAGCACCAATGCGTGCCGTTCAGACCACGCCATGCCTGTGAGCACAGCACCATACCTGCGGGGGGTCCGACCCCAGCATGTAGGGGGGGGCCCAGGCCCCCCAAAACGATCACCATCGAGGGCGAATGGTCTTCAAGATGTGGTTCCCGCCTGCGCGCCGCACGCACCCGTTCCAATTCCAACACTTGCAACGATGGACAACGAAACGTTTCCAGAATTGAGATCTCGCCCTGGCTCCGCGCACGCTCGTCGTACAAGCGCCTAGCATCCACATTTATGGAGGGCGGGCAACTTTCAAAATGGGGCTTGCACTTGAAACTCCATCCTCAAAATATGACCACAAGTGTAAACTTAAAACTGCTCGACGAATGGAAAGCGGCACTTCTTGTATGGCGATGTCGTGTGGTACTTCTCCACAAGTTGCCACGTTTGCATTCGTATCTCTACTACAAAAAAACTACAAAAAAAAATACACTAACAGAGGGCGGCTCATTGCCAAAACAAGGCTCTCTCTATCTATGTCGCTTTATCTGGGCATTTCCTTGAACTGTCTGGCATTACCTCTTCGCGCTCCTTACAGCTACAAGAGCACCAAGAATCATGTGTTCAAAGCAGGGCTCTAGACTCAAGAGCCGGCCCACCGGGCGCACGTTTTTTCAAGGAGGCACTTCCTGGAGCGAAAGGGAATGCCTGCAGGGACAGGAGAGCGTATTGCACCATCGTTGACGCACCTTGTGTTTCAGTATAGTCGTCCTCCTCTTCGGGGAGGGAGGAGGGCAGGACGGGGGGGGGGAAGGGGAGGAGGAAGAAAAAGGCACGGAGAGAAGAAGGAACGAGGATGTCAAGGCCTCCCCCTGAGAGAAACTCGAATACGCCCGAAATCTGGATCCACAGATCCTCCAAAAAAAAATCGGAGGCCAACGAAATCCCCCTCCCAACCCAAAAAAACAACGAACACGTAGAAAGGTGGGCAAGGATCCTGGACATGTGTAATACTTGGGCGGGCTAAATGTTTGCGCGCACAGAGAGCCAGGTGCAATTGGTGGCGCCCCCGTCGAATCAAGGGTGGCACCCTGAAGTCCCTGGAGATCCACAAGTGTGCTCGGAGTTTCCTTTCCCTTGCCTGCTTCAGTTTTGTTCTGAGTTGTCATGCCGTTGGTTGCAGCGCAATACGCACTGCTATGTCATGATAGACTGTACAATGTTGTAAGCTGGTACGATCTGCAAGCGATGTTGTATAATGCTACGTTATCATGCTACAAAAATTCGTAATCCATGCCATGCCGTAAATTGTAATGTCATGCTGCGACACGCCGCGCTACGCCAAGCTGCGTCGCACTGTGCCATGCTATGGCATGCCGTGGTGCGCAATACTACGAGGTGCCACGCTACGCAACGCTACGGTATACTGCTGTTGTTTTTTGTTCCCCCCCTTTGCGCGCCCTTCCGGATGTTAAACTCCGCATTTACCAATCGTTCGGCTGGCGAGCCAAGGACGCCAAAAGCTGCATTTACCAGTCGTTCGGCTGGCGAGCCAGGGGACTCCAAAAGCTGCATTTACCGGTCGTTTGGCTGGCGAACCGGGGACGCCAAAGGCTGCGTTCTTCAGAGGAGGAGGAGCAGGAGGAGGAGGAGGAGGAAGAGGAAGACGAGGAGAAAATATTGGCCGCGGAGGCCATCGCCCGACTGCCTGTCAGTCTAGGCGCCCGCATGACCACTGCAGTACCAGCGCAGAAAATAAGCAACGCGAGGGGAAAGAGGAGGAGGAGGAAGAGGAGGAGGAGGAGGGGGAGTGGGAGAAGAAACTACACAAATCAAAGGGCCCAAGCGGCCAGCGACATCCCACACAAGCTAATCCCCATGGCACCAGGTTAATGCACAGCGCTAGCTGGCCGACCTTGTGCGGTTCGGCGGAAATGATACTAAACATAGACAACAGCAACGGAGCAGCGGCGGCAGTAGTGGAAGCAAGAGGAGGAGCAGGAGGAGGAGAGAAGGACTACTGCATCGGAGCCCAGGCGCGAGCGACGCAAGCCGTCGCAGCGCCATGTCCGCGAACAATATCCTTGGCCGTATGGGCAACAGCCAGCCAAGCAAGCGGGCCGATGCCCCCTGGAGAGAGGCTGCGGCGGCAATGTGCAATGTACACGGCCGCGAGGCGGATGCTCTTCCCCACCAGCAAATCGCAAACTCCCGTGGAATAGCGCGGCATTAAGATCAAGAAATCCTCCATTGCGCCCGGGCCCACCGGCGCGTCGAGGTGAAGGAAGCGGGCGCCGAACTCGCGGACGACTGGACAGCGCGCATAGTGCTCGACGATGTCCTCGCAGCATACCGTACCAACGCTACGGTATGCTGCTGTGATGTGGTATGCAAAACTATGCTATGGTATGTTGTTCTTGGCTATGATGTGCCAGGCTATGGTGTGATGGCTACGCAGTAAGATGTCAAGCTATGGAACGATACCAATGCTATGATACGCCACAGAATACGATACCATAAAGCATTACGACATGACGTGCCGTCTTGCGATTTGCAGTGCTATGGCATGTGCCAGCCGGTGCTAGGCTGTACCATGCTTTGGTTCCTGTGCGTCGCAGACCACTGCACAGCATTGCACACGCATGCCTTCCAAAGAGGGAACATGTTCTTTAACCACCACCAGCTCAGAGCCCACTCGGCCGCGGGCCTGCCCCGTGCACCCGTGCACCAAGCGCAAGGCGACGACCCGGCCCAGTACAGCGCCCGCGACGCTCCGCGCGCCAGCTGGCGGTGGCTGGACAGGCTCTGGCTCGAGGCTGGTCGCCCTGGCTGGCTGTGGCGAGCTGCCGCGAGGCCTCGGCCTCGCTGCGTTGGCCGAGTCGGCAGGGCCCCCGCTGCCAAGTGCCGGGCGCACGTCAAGACGCCGCCCTGCCACGATTGTGGGCGCCGTGGTCGATTGGGCGGCGCTCTGCCGCGCCCCTCCTCCTCCTCCGCCCTGCTATCCCTACCTCCCTCCTCCTCGCTCCTCCTCCTCCTGCTTCCCTCCTCCTCCCCTCTTTCCCTCCTCCCTCCTCCTCCTTCTCATCCGTACACTTCCCCTATGAAAAAATCCGCCTTGTCGCGCCCCCCAGACGTGTCGGTACAGCGGACCGGGCGCTTCGCCAGAGACCTCTACACCTCTCATGGTCCTGAAGTCTGAAATTCGCAAGAGCTTCCAGGATGGAGGTCGGGTGGTTTTCAAAATGTGGCTCTCGCCTTCGCGCCGCCCACACTCGTCTCAAAAGTTCGCAACAGCTTCAAGGATGAGGGCGTTTTTTTTCACAATCTGGCTATCACCTCAGCGCCGCGCACATTCGCCATAAAAATTTGCAACAGCTATTTAATGGAGGGCGGTCGGTTTGCAAAATGTGGCTCTCGCCTCAACGCCACACACTTGTCTTAAAAGTGCGCAACAGCTTCGAAGCTGGAGGGCGGTTCCTTTTCAAAATGTGGCTCTGGCCGTAGCGCCACGCAAAGTTCGCCTTAAAGTGTGCAACAGATTCAAGGATTCACAAGGCTGAAATCCCAGGAATGGTGCTCTGGGAAGATTTAGACTTGTCAGGACGCAACAATCACGTTGATTCGAAGCGTTGAAATCCCAGGGGTCGTGTTATGGCACCGTTTAAGATTGTCAGGACGCAACAGTAACGTCGATTCGCGGCGTTGAAATTCCAGGAATTGTGTTTTGGCACGTCTGCAGGATCTCAAATGGTTGTCTTCCGATGGGGCCCTTTCCACAATGAAAATATACGACTGCTGGGAACTATGATAAGAGAACTTGAAGAGAGAGTTCATTGCAACGTCGCTGATGCGTACTGAATTACACTGGCCCTCCTCCTCATCCACCTCCTCTTCCTCCTCCTCCTTCTCTGCCTTCCTCCTCCTCTTCCTCCTCCTCCTGCTTCTCCTCCTCCTCCTCCTGCTCCCACTCTTCTTCCTCCTCATCATCCTCCACCCCTTGTTCCTTATGAGTAGCTCATCCCTGTAGAGCGGGCGGGGAGTTTCGCCTGAGACTTCCTCACCATTTATGATCCTGAAGTTTCCAATTTTGTAGCAGTTTCACAAATAAGTGGCGGCTGGTGCTCAAAATGTGATTTACCCTAGCGCCGCGCACACTCGCCTTGAAAGTTCGGAAGAGCTTCAGGGATTAAGGCGGGTGGTTTTCAAAATGTGGCTCTCGCCTGAGCGCCGCGCACATTCGTCATTAAAGGGTGCAAGAGATTCACGGATGGAGGGCGGGTGGTTTTCAAACTGTGACTGTCGCCTTAGCGCCGCGAACATTCGTTCTAAAAGAGCGCAGGAGCTTCACGGATGGAAAGCAGTCGGTTTTCAACATGTGGCTCTCACATCAGCGCCGCGCACATTCGTCGTAAAAGTTCACCGCTGTTTCAAGGATTCTGGTTGTTGACGTCACAGGAAATGCTTTCTGGAACGACTTACACTTGTCAGTGCGCAACAATCATGTTGATTCGCGGTGTTGAGGTCCCAGAAGCGTCGTTCTGGCAAGATTCAGGATAGTAACGTTCATTCGCGGCGTTAATGCTCCAGGAATAATGTTTATGCACGGTTGAAGATTCTCGGATTGTTGCCTTCCAACCAGGCACTTCCCACCGTGAAAGCAGATTCTTCGAACGATATATGATATATGAAGAGGGAACTTGGAGGAAGGGTACATTGCATCATCTTTGATGCGCCTTGGGCCTTGGCTTGCACTGCTCCCCTTCATCCTCCTCCTCCTCCTCCTCCTCCTCCCCCTCCCCATCCCCCTCCCCCTTCCCCTCCCAATCCTCCCCCTTCTCTGCCTCCCTCCTCCCCCTCCTCCCTCCTCCCCATCCTCCCTTCTTCTTCTCCTCCTCCCCCCCTGTCCTCGCGAGGGCCTCCCACGGCGCGCCAGAACGCGCCGAACACGCCGTCCTCCTCCTCGTCGTCCTGCCGCCCGCCCCTCCTTCCCGGCCGCCCCGTGAGCGCTGGAGATCGTGGTGGGGAGGGAGGTGCCAACCGACAGCCTAACCGTTTCACTTCGGGCAGCTCCACGTCTGCCCGCGCGCACCAATACTGCGTACCCCCTTCAGACCTGCGCAACCGACAAGGTCAAGTTTCAATCAGAGGGGGGGAGGGGGGGGGGGCGGGCGGGCCTGATAAACCTGGTGCATCGCTAGACCCTGAAGACAGTCTCCTGGCGGCCAGTGGGGGGAGCTCCACCGCGCATTGTTCGTCGGCGGCGCGCCCAGGGAGCAGGCGGGCCCAGACCTCCGCGAGCCGCGGAAAAAGCCCGAGACGGGAAGTTCTCCAGCCTCTTCGGCCTCCTCCTGCGGCCCTCACGCTGGGCCCTGGGGCCGCCGACAAACAACGACCCGAGAGGCAAAAACTGGCCCATGGGGAGAGGGGGTCCAGACCTGCAGGAGGGGTCCACGCTGCGAAGAATCACAAAACGTCGGGGTCTGGGGAGGGGGTGGGCCTTCTCGGAAGGCTCGGAAGACAGAGGGCCTTCGGCCTTCTGAGAAGCTCTCCAGGCCTTCGCCGAAGACATGAAAGGGCTTCTCGGAAGGCCCGAAGGCTCCTGGGAAGCCCCGCCGCCTTCTAAGGAGGCCTGCCCCCTCCCACTTTCCCCCTCAGCGCGCCGCCGAGCTAGGAGCTCGGAATTCGGCAGAGTATCTGAGGCCTCGCCGATGTAGCGCCGATGCACCAGCGATGCATCAGCGACGTCGGGGGTGCATCGGCGCCGTCGGCGTGGAGAAGATCGGGCTCCGCCTTGGGTCGTATTGATGCGGCTTGATCCTCCGACCCCACCTGCTCGGACCCCACTTAGGAGGCCTGGAATATCGGAGGACATGAAGGGGACGTCAACTGACCACCTCACCGATCCTGGCTGAGCAGACCTTGGGCCCAGAATCGGTGTACGTGCCCCCCCTGGCCAAGCCAGGAGGGCGCAGGCACCGATCCTACGCCCAGGATCGGCCCAGCATGGATCGGTGAAGTGGTCAGTTGACGTCCCCCGAGTCATTACCCACACGGAGAGGCGCACTGCACCGAGTAGCATCACGAATCGTCGAGCAAGGGACCCGAAAGGACCGCGGCCGGCGAGTGGTTACTCGTGGGAAAGCCATGGGCCACCTGCGTCGACTTCTCCCATCCAACGTCCGCGACGTATTTGAAATGGTACTTACCCTGTTCTGGCAGCAGTCCACCGCCTTGTCTTGAGCAAGGACGGAAACAATTCGACTTGCCTTGCGACTCTGTGCGCGAAGCTGCACGTGCGCGTGAACCTGACATCACGACTCCATCCATCAATCCCTCCAGGTCCGCCACAAACAGAGCGAAGCATAGCGATGCACAAGTTTGGGGACCCCTTCTCTGCTCCCATCGACTGCCCCGAAGCAATGCCTGCCACAACGATTGTGTTGTTTCCCGTCTCTGCAAACCCCGCCACCACCACCACCACACCACCACCACCACCACCACAAACACACACACACACACCATCGGAAAAGGGTGAAGACGCAAACTGGGCCGCCAAACAACACTCGACTGATGAAGGAAAGCAGTGCCTCTACCGCAGACGCGACCAGCATGTACGAAGTGCCTGTGTATATATACACATATATGTATAAATGCACACACATGCATGTGTATTGGTTTTGTACGTCATATTTGTATACATGGCAACTCTTCGATGTCGCGACATGTCGTGCGATATCAACGCTGTTCCCCATCACGTTCCCTAAACAGCATAATATCTATGTATATATATAGGTTATACCACAACACAACAAGAGCTCCGATCATGAGTCTTCCGCATCTGCCGATATGGAACTAGTGATGCAATTATTCGGCCAGCGTTCCACATCACGATCTCCCATGACCTTCCGCCACACAAGCAATCCAACCCGCCAAGAGAACCAAAAATCGGCAGCAAGCCCAGGGGGGAAGGCAGAGGGGGCGCGGGCCTTCTCAGAAGGCTCAGAAGGCCTTCGGCCTTCTGAAAAGCTTTGTAGCGTGATCCAAGACACAAGCGGCTTCCCTGAAGGCGCGAGGACTTCTGGGAAGCCCCGCCGCCTTCTGAGAAAGCCTGCCCACTCCCACTCTCCCCTGGGCTCGCCGCCGATAGACAGGAAGCACGAACAAAACAACATGTGCAATTCATAAGAATCCTCCTCTCGAACGGCGCCACCTCGACCGCCGTGCGATGCGCCCACGCGCCAACAGGTCATCAAATGCGTCACGCCCACAGCTCTTGATTCCACCTGACCACGCCGCCGCGGCAGAGAAACCGTGGGCCACAACCACTAACTAGCCACAGACCATCGGTTCCGCCCAGCCCAGTCCGCGTTCCACAGGCTACGCCACCTTGGTCGCCGCGCCGCAGACCACGAGCCAGGCGCAGATTTCACTCGACCCCCTGGCTCTGTGCTCACAGGGCACATCGCTACGACTGCTGGGCCATGGGCCACGGGCCACGGGCCACGAATCAGGGCTGAACCTAAACGGTGTTTTTCGCGTTCGCTTTGTTTTCGTTTTCCCTCGTTTTGTCTTCAATCCACCTCTACCGCAAAACGAAGTCGAAACGAAAACGGCCCACGGAATCGCCAAAACACCGTTTAGGTCCAGCCCTGCCACGAATCACCAACTCCAAACGATCCACCGAATCCGACCTCACAAGACAACACCATCCCGGCCGCCCCACCACGGGCCACGGACCACGGGCCGCCGATTTCAGTCGGCCCGCAGCCAATTCTGCAGGATGCAAAGTCGACTGCGCAGTTATAAACGGCTCCGCAGCCACTGGGTGCCCAGAATATGTGACTTGCCCTGCTGGCAAGCATTCGCTTGAAAAACTGTTCCCGCACCCCTCGCGGGAACTGGCCCGGCAAGTTTCTCGAACCGCTTCTGGTCGTTATGACGAGGAGCCCATCAAACAAGGTACAACGTAGAAAAAATGCGCGAGGACAGATTGGCAGGCTGCAGGGGGCGTACCTCGGGCCTCCGAAGGCCGCTCGGGGCGTCGCCGGAGAGCTCCCGACGAGGCCAGGCTTACGGAAAACCTGTGCACACACACACACACTTTTTGGTCGGGGGGGCGAGAGCGAACCTCTTCTGCTAAAAGCTAGAACACACACACACACACACACACACACACACACACACGCATACACACACACACACACATTCACACACACACACACACACATTCACACACACACACACACACTCTCTCTCTCTTACTTTTCGGTCGTCGCGGGCGGGCGCAGCGCCTCGCCGTCCAGCCCGCGCGCGGAAGACCACGCGCGCGCCCAGCAGCCAGAGGGGGAAGAATGGAAAAAAGCGGCCAGCCCCTCACGGCGCAGTGGCCGGGAGCGGCGCAGGGGCGCCCGAGGGCAGCGGGCAGCGGGCAGGCGGCGGAGCGGGCAGGCGGGAGGAGCGGGGCTCGGCGGCCGCAGCGCGGGCGCCGCGCGGGGCGGCGGGGCAGGGCAGGCGAGCAGCAGGGAGCCGCCGAGCAACGGCAGCGGAGCCACCGGGCCGGCGGCGAGGAGCGCCACGCCAAAGCAGGCGGCGGCCGGGGCGCAGGCGGCGGCCAGGGCGCAGAGCGCCGGGGGGCCGGGCAGCGAGCGGACACGTCAGAGCGAGGCGGGCAGGGGCGGCGCCCGCAGGAGGCGGAGCCGGGAGGCGGCGGCCGCGGAGCACCAAGACAGGCGAACCGGCAGGGCGAGGGCAGAGCAGGCGGCGGAAGAGAGCAGAGGCGACGCTGGCGTGCAGCCAACCGTCGCGGCTCCAGCAGGGCCCAGGAGCAGGGGGGCTGAAGCGGCGGTGATGCGATCACCGCTGAGGGACGCCCCAAGAGATCGAAGCGCGCAGCGGCCGAGGCGGCAGAGACCTGCGGAGACATTAAGCGCAAATCGGCGCCGCATGCGGGCAGGTCCGCGCCCGCGAGTCCGCGGGAGCGCTGTGAGGGGCAAGGGCAAAGCGATCGCCGCTGCGCTGAGGGCCCTCCCAGGAGATCGAGCCAAGCCAAAGAGGGTGGGCGGCCACAGCAGCGGGCTGACCGACAGCGAGGCGCTGGCCGCAGCAAAGAGCCTGCGAGCGCCACCTGCGCCATGAGCGGGCAGATCCACGCACGGAGCAGCAGGTAGGCGCGGCGAGGCGCCAGCGCGGCGTAGCGGAGCCGCGCCCAATGAGGGGACGCGGAGAAAAAGCGGGGCGCAAGTAACGGCTCCGAAATCACGAGGCGCCACCGCGGCCGAGCAAGACCTGGCCCGCGGGAGACGCCGAGGCGAGCGAAGTGGCAGCAGATGAGGCGCGCAGCGAGCGCGCGGGGGCGGCCAGCAGGAGAGGCCAACAGGCGGCCACGGTGCGAACAACGCACAGGCGGCCACCGAGCGGGGCGGAAGCAGATGCCCGGGGGAAAGGCAGAAGGGCGAGAGACCCACGGGCGCAGCAAAGCGGAGCCAGGCGGGGTCCCAGCGCGCGCGGGCAGATCCACGCCCGAGGCAGCGAGGCACAGGCGCACTGGCCGTGCAGCCCGGCGCCAGAGAGGCGGGCGGGACACCCGGAAGGGCCCGCCAGGGGGGCAGAAAGGCAGGCGCCGAGCCAGCGCGCGCCCGGCCGGGGACGGCGCCAGGGCGCGGCAAGCTGTGCCCGAGGCTGCCAGGAGCCCGGAGGGCGCGGAAAGGCAGGCGACTGACTCAGCTGCCGTGCACGCCCCTGCCGCCATTCGTCGAAGGCGGGCTGGAAGGCGTCGTCCATCTCTTGCGCAGTGGGCGAGGGAGGAGCCGACCTGTGGGTGCCGATCGGCGTGATGACCATGTGGCGCTCACGCTCCTCGTCATCCGCCCCGTCGTAGTCAGGAGCGAGAAGGGTCGTCGTTGGCGAGAAACAAAACTGATCCCGTCATGACCGAACCAGCCCTTCTGACTGTGTGAAGAGGGGCCGCGACTGCTGCTGCTGCTGCTGCTGCCGTCCGCTGGGGAAGCGGGCCAGGGGGCGGGGTCAGCAGTCGCCCTCGCGCTCATGGGAGGACTGGGGTTGCATGAGATGATGTCGCACATCTCCTGGACATCGATCGCAGGGCCAGGGATGCTTGTGAGGAGGAGACCCCTCTGGGCTGCCATTTCGTACTCATTGAGGGGAGCTGCGCCAGGTCGCCGCCGTCCCGCAGGTAGTTGCGAAGCTCCCGAATGCTACAGAGGGGCCTGATCGTCACACGCTGAAATTGAATAACCCAGGGCTAACCCAGGGCCAGCCGCAGCAGCTGTGACACATGCCCAAGCTGCAGCAATCACAAAAGAATGTCCCAAACATCCGATTTCTTCAGCTTCTCGATACGAGATCACTGGAAGCCTGGACCTTTCCCCCCAGGGCTGGCTCTTTCTCCCGAGTCGTTGTTTGACGGCTCTGGGACCCGGCAAGGGCCCCCTGAGGCAAAAAAAGAAAGAAACAAAAACGAAACACTGCATATTGAATTCCTTGAGAGATGTCGGAGGTGTGAGTTCGAGCGCCGTGACCACAAGCGGCGGTCACAGAGAAGAGCCACCGAGAATCGAAATCTCAAGAGGCGAGCGACGACGACCAGGGCGACGAGGCGCCACAGAGGCAGGGCCACGAACAGGGGGCGATGGCGCTGCGCGCACGTTCCCCATTCGGCCTGACTTCTTGGGGGCTTCAACATGCTTACGTATGCATGTATGTGTATATATATAATAAAATAAAGACGCGTATACACACGGTCGAAAACTTGTGCTTAGCGTGTCGCGGCGGCGGCCCCAGCGACACGCTATGCCCTGCAAGCGGATTGCGTGACGCTCCGCTCCGCGTGGCGGGAGGCTGGGAAAAGCTCGGGACGTTGAAGCTTGGGAAGTCAAACGTGGTCAGCGGTTAGCGTGTCGCGCCGAGGCGTGGTGGGTCAGAATCGGCGGTGCGACACGCTAAACAGAAGTTCGCGACCTGACAGTTGGAGGGAGAAGAGGTGAGCGGACTTCCCAGCGATAGCTTCCACAAGCGGCGCAAAAAAGATGCTGTGTGGAGCAGGCGGGAGGGCGGAAATGCAGGCAGGTAAAAGATGACGAGCGGAGGGGGGAGGAAAGAGGAAAGCCAGCTTGCGTCTGCGACGAATTTGCTTTTAGGGGCTCCCATATTTGAAGAATGTTCAATCACTTCCATCAGAGACGTTCGCAAACATTCGTCAGCCTTCGCACCAAGCCGTCGCGGCGTCGAGATAGCGTCGAGATGATGAGGTAAGCATCTCGGTCAAAACGGGGCTCGAGATTCCTTGGGCTTTTGTTCTGCGGGACCAAGCAGAAAATCTATACACAGCTCGGGGAAGAAGGAGTGCAAATCCTTATCCTTTAGATAACCGAGCAGATCCGACTAGCCAGACTCCTTCTCCTCCTCCTCCTCCTTTCCTCCTTCACCTCCTCTTCCTCCTCCTCCTCCTCCTCATCATCACCATCACCATCATCATCCTCATCCGCCTCCTCCTCCTCCTCCTCCTCCTCCTCCTCATCCTCATCCTCATCCTCCTCCTCCGCCTCCTCCTTCTCCTCTTCCTCCTCCTCCTCCTCCTCATCATCAGAATCCCAACCTCCTCCTCCTCCCCATCATCATCATCAGAATAATCATCATCATCATCATCATCATCATCATCATCATCATCATCATCATCATCATCCTAATCATCATCATCAGCATCATCGTTAACATCACCACCACCACCACCACCATCATCATCATCATCATCATCATCATCATCATCATCATCATAAGCATCATCATCATCATCAGCATCATCATCATCATCATCATCATCATTCCTCATCCGCATCCTCATCCTCCTCATCACCATAAGCAGCAGCAGCAGCATCTTCATCATCAGCATTATCCTCATCATCATCATCCTCATCATCATCCTAAGCATTATCATCATCGGCAGCAGCAGCAGCATCAGCATCAGCATCATCATTATCAATCCCTCCCTCCCTCCCTCTCTCTTCTCCCTCCCTCTCTCCCTCCCTCCCTCCCTCCCTCCACCCACCCACCCACCCACCCACCCGCCCCACCCCTTTACGTTCCCCTCCCAGTGGGAGGAGGAGGTGGAAGCCTCCCACATCCTCCTTCGAAAGCGGCGAAGCCAACCCCGAAGCCGCCGACGCCGACGACGCCCACGGCGACCGTGAAGCCGCCGCCGATGCTGACGTCGACACCAGCGTCGACCCTGAGATGTGACGTCGAAAAAAGAAATACCCCAGTGCGACCCTACATAGAAGTTGGAGCCCCTAGGAAAGCAGCATTAGTTGCTATGCTATGCTATGCTGTGCTGTGCTGTGCTGCGCTATGCTATGCTATGCTATGCTATGCTATGCTATGCTATGCTGCGCTGTGCTATGCTATGCTGGGCTATGCTATGGTATGCTGTGCTGCGCTATGCTATGCTACGCTATGCTATGCTATGCTGTGCTCTGTTATGCTAAAGCTCAGCGAAGCTAAGATGAAGGTAAGTCAAGCTAAGATAAACCTGAGCTAAGATAAAGTTAAGCTAAGCTAAGATGAAATAAGCTAAGCTAAGATGAGATAAGCGACGCTAAGCTAAGGGGACGTAACTGGGAAAACCGCGGGGCGATACTGGGGGAACCGCCCGGGGCGCTTTCCACTGCCCGGCCCCTTTAAGCCCAGAGAGTAAGAACCCTTCTAGGCAGAGCCTAGGTAGGGAACATTCACCATCGCGAGAAAACACACACGGAGCCCTAGACCCCATCTTCGTGAACAGTTTTTCAAGCTGGATCGATATGTGATGGCCCTGGGACCCGAAATACGAAAACGACGACAAGTGGGAGAAAATTGCAGTGCCCGAATCTCAGCGGACGCAGACGACGACACCAACGACGTTGACGGAGGCGACGCCGACGAAACTGACGACGACGACGACGACGACGACGACGACGACGGCGGCGAAACCCACAAACCCTCGCCGTTGTTTTTAAAAACGCGGTCACCGGAAGTTCCGTTCCCCAGGGCCCGTTCTTCATCCCGAGCTGTTTTGACGGTCCCAGGGACCAGCGACGGCCCTTGGAGGCCGAAAATGGCCAAGAATCTCCCGCCGTTATTTTGTGACGACGCGCGGCGACGCTGACGACGCCGCCGCCGCCGCCGCCGGCGAAGCCCGCCGGGCGGGCGAGTCCTCCTCACCGCGGAGGGCGGCCGCGAGCTCCTGCCCAACCTGGGGGCCGAGCGCCGCGGAGAGGTGCTCCGCGAGGTCACACTCCGCTACCTGCCAGCCCTGCCTTTCGTCGCCGCTGGCAGCGCCGACGTCGTCGTCGTCGTCGTCGTCGTCGTCGTCGCTGCCTGAAGGGCTTGCGCTCCCGCCCAGAAAAAGGTGGCCGCACAAAGGACCATCTGGAGGCGCGTGGGAAGCAATCTAGTAGTAGTTGTGCCAATCTTCAACGCAACATTCAAACAAACAGTTTTTGAAGCAACGTGATCAGCCCAGCTGCATATCCGAGGGTGTGTGCAGGGCTGGGGATATGGTTCGAAAAACGGACTCGAAACAGTCGTCCTCCTGAGCATCACGATCATCATCATCATCATCATCATCATCATCATCATCATCATCATCATCATCATCATCATCATCATCAAGTTCGTCCTCATCCCTCCCGTCATGATCATCCTCCCCTCGTCTTGCATTTATCAGCATCGCATGCATAATCTCCCTTCATCCCTCTTCCTTGTCATCATCAATCTGGCCCCCATGTTCCTTCTCCTGGCTCCTCACTCCTACGTTTTCCCGCTCCTCATCCTCGTTGTTCATTGTTCCTCCTGTCCCTCCGCACGATGCTCCTCCCGCTGCATGCTCCTGCTGCCTCCTTTCCTGCTAGCTCCTCCTGCTGCCTACCTTTATGTAGGCTCCTCCTGCTGCATGATCCTCCTGCCTCCTCCTCCTCCTCCTCATCGCCTCCTCCACCTCATCCACAACTACATCATCCTGCCTCCTCCTGCTCCTTCTCATCCTCCTCCTCATCCTCCTCCTCATCCTGCCTCCTACACCCTTTTCTTCCTCGTCGTCGTCCTCGTCCTCGCCCTCAGCTTAGTCCTCCTCCCTCTCCCCCTCCTCCTCGTCATCATCAAATAATAATCGTCATCGACATCACCGTCGTCATCATCGGAATCGGAATCATACTCCGAATCATCATCATCATCATCATCATCATCATCATCATCATCATCATCATCATCATCATCAGCAGCATCAGCATCATCATCATCAGCATCATCATCATCATCATCAGCATCATCATCAGCATCATCATCATCACCATCATCATCATCATCATCATCATCATCATCGTCATCATCATCGTCATCATCATCATCATCGTCAACATAGTCATCAGCATCATCACCCATCATCATCATCATCATCATCATCAGCAGCATCAGCAGCAGCAGCATCTTCGTCATAGTCATAAGCATAATCAGCATCCTCATCATCATCCGCTGCATCAGCATCATCAGCGTCATCGTCATTACCAGCAGCAGCATCACCACCACCATCGTCACCATCACCACCACCATCATCATCATCATCATCATCAGCATCATCGTCAGCATCATCATCCTCATCATAATCATCATAATAATCAGCATCAGCATCATCATCGTCATCATCATGATATATCATCATCATCGTCATCATCATCATCAACATCATCATCATCAGTATCGTCATCGTCATCGGCATCGGCATCGTCGTCGTCGTCCAAATCATCATGGCCAACTTCAGCCGCAGCAGCAGCAGCGGCATCATCAGCACCATCAGCAACAATATTGTCATAGTCATCCTATCCCCATCGTCATCATCATCAGCATCATCATCGTTATCAGCATCAACATAATCATCAACATCATCATCAACAGCAGTACCGCTATCATTAGCAACATCCGCATCCGCATCAGCAGCAGGATCGGCATTAGCACCAAAATCATGTTCCTCCTCATCCTCTTGATCCTCATCCTCGTCCTCCTCATCGTCCTCCTCCGTCAGGAAAAAGTCTTCCTGCTGCTGCGGATGGGGCGGCCAGTTTGCAAGTCGGGTGGCCGCTCGAGGAGGAGAAAGGGGAGGAGAACGAGGGAGAGGAGGAGGAGGAGGAGGAGGAGGAGGAGGAGGAGGAGGAGGAGCAACAGCAGCAGAAGGAGGGAGAGGGAAAGGGAGGAGGGAAGTGGAAGGGGGAGGAGCGATGTGAGAGGAAGAAGGGGGCCCCAGGAGGCTCTTCAGAGGCCCCAGGAAGCTCTTCAGAGGGGCCCAAGTGGCGTTTCAGAGGTGCCCAAGAAACCCTTCAGGGGGGCCCAGGGGCTCTTCAGGGGGGCAAGACGCTCTTCAGGGGGGCTAAGAGGCTATTCAAAGCCCCCCTCCCAGAAGCTCTTCCGGGGGCCCAAGGGGCTCTTCAGAAGCCCGAAGACGCTCTTCAGAGGCTCTGCAGAGGCCCCAAGAGGCTCCTCAGAGGCCCCAGTGAGCACTTCAGAGACCCCAGTGAGCTCTTCAGATGCCCAAAAAAGCTCTTCGGGGCAAGGCGCTCTTCAGGAGGCCCTAGAAGCTCTTCAGAGGCCACCCAGAAGCTCTTCAGAGGCCCCAAGCGGCTCTTCTGAGGGCCCCAAGAAGCTCTTCAGAGGCCCCAAGATGCTCTGCAGAGGCTCTTCAGAGGCCCTAAGACGCTCTTCAGAGGGCCCAGGAGGCTCTTTTGGAGGGACCAAGAAGCTCTTCAAGGAGCCTCCAGGGGGGCCCAAGACGCTCTTCAGAGCCCGCTTCACCGTTCTCGAGGATTCATATACTTCGGAGAACCCTTGGCCGCACTGAAGCCCACCAGGCCGCACAAAAGCTCATCTGCCCGCAATAGAACCTTATCTCCTGCAACTCAGGGGGGCCCCCCGGTTCAAACCCCCTCTCGCCCCTGTGGGGGGGGGGGGGCCACGGTTCGAACCCCCCACCCCACATGCAATTCAGGCCCCCCCCCCGGTTAGAGCCACCTCCCCCACTTCCAAGCTCCCACAGAACGCGCTAATTCAGCATTTCCGACATTCCTGGTGGACGTCTCATCACCTTGAGAGTCCAAGCAGCGAAGGCTCAGGGGAGCTTCCCTCTACCGCTTACTACAAGTAGGGCTGGCTGGAAGCAAGATCCGCTCGTGCTAACAAGTGTAGATTCGCTTAAGACGTGTACTTCGATGCTTGAGGAAGGCCAGTTAACCAGAAAAGTCCTGGAAGGGCTTCTGGAGCAAGCCATTCAGCATGCTAAGAAGCCTAGACCTTGGATTTCCACCAAGGACCTTTGATGGCACTAATTCTCACGATGAGGAGGGTGGGTAGGAGCTTTCGAGAGGTGACTTTGTAAGTGGATGACTGGGGGAAGTGGGATATGATGGTCTATGCGCCTGTTTTTGTTAGCGCAGTTTGTGTCGTACTCAGCAAGGCGTGCTTCTGTCAGGAGAGCGCTGCAGGTGCATGGCAAAGGAGGTCCGTGGGACTCGGAGCTGTCCTGGAGGCCAACCTTGGAGCGTTTGTTCGCCAAGCCCTCGGAAGCTTGACCTCAGCATGATCATAATGTCTCGAATGAGCCCATCTCGGGCTCCAACTGGAACCAGTTGCTGCTGAATAATAAGAATGAGTCAACACTCTCAGACGTTTGCTGGCTTTGTCCAGGAGGGCACGGCACCTTCTTCCACAGGGCGTGTCATTGCCATGCCCACGAAGCATGGAGGCGAAATAATCCGTGTGCATAAGAAGATAGCGCAGGGTCCCTTTCAGTGGCAAAAGAAGCTTTCGAGAACGATCTGCCCGGACCCCAGCCAGTACTCTAAGAGGCTGGCTGGTAAGGCCGAATGGGAGGCTCGATACAGAGACGGGGACATGCATGTGCTGTTAAAGGAAGATTCGTGGTTGTCGATGGTTCAGGATTCCATGGGGATCTTCCGTTGATCCGATAGATGTGCGGGCTGGGCGGCAGTCCTTTTCGATGCAGAGAGGCCGCGTGCTGGTGTGATCTGTGGGGCTGTTCCACCCCCCCCTGTTGGGGTCCCAGCTTGTATCCCGAGATGGGGAAGATAGCGCGGTCCTAAAAGTATCGGAGCTGGCTGTTGGGCAGTGTTATGTGCTGTGCGATTGCAAAGGGACCATCAGCTGCTGTACTAAGCATGCAATGGTGCAGGCTCCGTCTGATGTAAGGGCCCATATGTGTGGTCCAAAGAGCACTCGCGTGATGACTTTAAGTAGAAGCCGCTGATGTACGTCAAGGGTCACGCGACCCTAAAGGACGAGCAGGCTGACAAGATCGCTCAGTTCCACCGTTTGGGGAATTCTAGGGCAGACGAGTTCGCTAAGAAACGCTGCAGGCACGAGCGTGCGAGTCCGATGTCCACGCCCTGGAAGCAGTTCGTGCTGTAGCTAGACTGATTCCCAAGTATGTTGCCAGGTGCACGGCCATGACGGTCGAGACTGGTAAGGGAGACCACAAGCCAATTGACTGGTTCAAGAAAGCAGATCTTGAAGACCCTGCCGAGCCCCAACATTCTTCTCCTGTGGTTGAGCCTCCTGCTACTGCTGCTGCCTCCTCGGGAGGTTCGGCGGGGTATCTGGGGGAGGCCGCCATGGCAGAGGGGTGCTCAACCACAACTCTTGGAAGGTTAACGGTCACTGCATCCTTTTCGGCCCAGGTCCCCAAAGGGGACCAGGTCCTGTGTTGGTCCTCGTGCTGGAACTCTGCGATCCAACAAGACCAGAGAGGCTTCAAAAGGCAGTGGAAAGGGCCCCGTAAAATGACAGGCGGGCCGCGTTCACATCCCGCAAGGGGCTCCAGAGGGGTGGGCACCCCACGAAAGCTGGCTCGTGTGTCGTCAATGTTTGGAATTCCTCGGAAGCCACCCAGGTGAGCTGGTCCAGCCACTTTGGCGTGGCGGTGGGAGGAGTCTGTGAGCAGACTGGCCAGAGCGTGCGTCCTGTCAGTGAGAAGTCGGCTCCAGGGAGGCTGGACCTGGCGGCGGTGTCGTGTGTGCCTTCGGGTTGGGTTCCCGTGAGGAGGTGGAAGAGATAGGCGTGCGCGAGCTGGAAGCTCGGGCGCTTGCTCAGTCTGGAAGTCCAAAGGAAAGTCCAATCCAGGGGCGATGTAATGTTGTCGGGGGGGGCGGCTTGTCGGCGGACCCTGCCTGAGGGAAAGGAACCCCAGGTAGGGAACAGGAACAACAAGTCCTCCTTGGATCTCACCCCGTGGTCCTTCCCTCTCCCCTGACGCCTTCCCTCGATGGGCAATAGACCCCCTCCTCACCACCATCATCCCCATGACCCTCAACATCCCCACCATGGTTACCCAAAACTTGTGGCACACGGGACGGTCTCCCGTGCCCCCCTCGAAAAATCGCCACCCAGAATGCTGGGCTGGCACGGTGGCGGGAACTGCCGCCGTTAGCTGGAGACTCGGCACATGAAGTGCGTACCGGCTACAAATGTAAAGGAGCAACGCAGTGTCACGAAATGGAGCTACCGCGTGGCGCATTAATGGACGTGCTAGATTCCTACATGTGGTCTATGTTCTGCCTGGCCGCAGGGATGGATGGCGATTCGAATGGCGGGCCCGTGCTGCGCTCGCATGACGTGAGGGCGTGCCCCGTCGTGAAAAGGATCACGTGCTCAGACGATTGAGGGCGTGCCACGAGAAGGTGCGCTGCCGAATCGTTGATGCGCATTGGGTGTACTATGTTCCGCCCACACTTCCTCATTATCCTCCTCATCCTTATCCTTCTCATCCTTCCCATCACCATTAGCATCATCATCACCACCAACACGACCACCAACAACAACAGAATCATCATCATCATCATCATCATCATCAGCATCATCATCAGCATTATCAGTATCATCATACGCATCACCATCGAAATATTCATCATCAGCGACAGCAGCATCATCATCATCATCTTAATCAGAATCATCATCAGTACCATCACCAGCATCATCAACAACAATATCACCATCAACATCATCATCGTCATCATTACCACCACCACCATCACCACCAGCATCATCATCAGCATCGTCGTCATCATCATAACCACTATCACCAGCATAACCACAATCATCACCATTATCGCCATCATCCTCATCATCAGCATAATCATCACCATCGTCGCCGTGTTCCTCGTATGTATCCGTCCACTGCCCCGCCTCCCACCATCAACAAATACTCACTATAAGCACTACTCACATCTCCCATCTGGTGGTGTGTGTTGTTATAGCTGCCCTATCCCGCTTGTTGATGCGGAACGACACGACTGTCCCGAGATGGCGCTCGATTTGGTTTTTCAACCAAAGCTTTATCAGCCTCTTAGTCGTTGCGCCACCCCGTTGGACACGTTCCAGGGTCGGCGCTTAGCCCCCATTTGTTCACAATAGCACTCTCGCCCCACCGCGGCCCATTCTTTTTGATCCGATGTCTTCCTCGTCAGTGCCGCTCCCCCCTTCCCCCCCTCCACATTCCCATCTTCCTCCTGCCCCCCTCCCGCATCATACTCCGACGCCTGATACTGCTCACTCATCATCGTCATCCTCTTCCTCCTGCCCATCCGCCTGGTCATGTGCCGCCTCATCCCCCTACCCTTACCCATCAGCATCATCATCGGCATCGTCATCAGCATCGTCCCCGTCATCATCATCATCATCATCATCATCATCATCATCATCAGCATCATCATCATCATCATCATCATCATCATCATCATCATCAGCAGCATCATCATCATCAGCATCAGCATCAGCATCAGCATCAGCATCAGCATCACCATCGTCATCATCAACCACATCACCATCACCACCGCCACAAGAATCATCACAATCATCGCCACCCCCTATCACTACTCACTGTACAGAGCTCCAGGCTCTGCGCGCGCATCACATGATGGGGTAACTTGGGGGGGGGCATCTGCGTCCAATAGGCCACCCGTCGGCGGCTAGAAAGGAATCAGCGCACTGAAAAAGGATGGATGGGAGGGGAGGTGTCAGAGAAGGTACGAACGCACCTACATGTTCCACTTCCCTCTCCCGCATTTCCCTTCTCCTTCCTCCCCCTCCCCCACCATAGCAAAACTCGCCATGGTCGTTCACCACCTCCTCACCCGCCCCTACTACCACTACGACTACTACTACGACTACTACTACGACTACGAGTACTACTACTACTACTACTACTACTACTACTACTACTACTACTACTACTACTACTACTACTACCGATACTATCACTACTGCTACTACTACTACTACTACTACTACTACTACTACTACTACTACTACTACTACTACTATTATTACTACTACTACTACTACTACTACTACTACTACTGT
>CAUYUJ010018753.1:57056-74556 GCA_963575745.1 Prorocentrum cordatum
TACTACTACTACGACTACGACTACTACTGCTACTACTTGTGCTACCGCTACCAGTACTACTACAACAACAAGAATTACTACTACTACTACTACTACTACTACTACTACTACTACTACTACTACTACTACTACTACTACTACTACTACTACTACTACTACTACTACTACTACTACTACTACTACTACTACTACTACTACTACTACTACTACTACTACTACTACTACTACTACTACTACTACTACTACTACTACTACTACTACTACTACTACTACTACTACTACTACTACTACGATTTCTCGTAACCATAATAACAATGATCGCCAACCACATCTCGTATCCCTCAACACCCCTCTCCTCCTCCTCCTCGTCCTCCTCCTGCTGCTAATCCTCATCATAATCACCACCACCACCACCACCACCACCACCATCATCATCATCATCATCATCATCATCATCATCATCATCATCATCATCATCGGCAGCAGCAGCATCTTCATACGTTCTCTTCATCCCCCGTCCTCCTCCTCCTCCTACTCCTCTCCATCATCCTGCGTTACGTCATCATCATCACCACCGCCAACCACAACCACCACCACCACCACCACTACCACCATCATCATCAACAGCAGCATCAGCATCAGCATCAGCATCAACATCACGCTTCCGTATTAGCTAGCTTCCACCTCCTGCTCCCTCCTCCCTCCTGGTCCCTCCTTCTGCTCCATCCACCCTCCTCTTCCCCCAGACGCTGCCGGCTCCCTCCCCGGCATTTATGTCCAGGCGCTCAGCGTCCTGACGTGGGTGGCGGTGGAGGAGGGGAGATCGGAAGGGGGGAGGAGGGAGGGGAGGAGGGAGGGAGAGGAGGACGACGAGCAAGAAGGAGGGAAGGAGAGGAGGAAGGATGAGAGAGGAGATGGAAGAGGGAGGAGAAGGAGAAGGAGAGGAGAAGAAAAAGGACAAGGAGAAGGAGAAGGAAGAGGAGAAGGAGGAGGAGGAGTAGACGGGCGAGGGGGAGGAGGAGAAGTGGAAAAGGGGAGATCGGGCAGAGAGGAGAAAGAGGAGGAGAAGTAGCAGCAGCAGCAGGAGCAGGAGGAGAAAGAAGAGGAGGAGGAGGATGCCACCGCAGGAGAAGAAGGTGTAGGAGGGGGAGGAGGAAGAGGAGAAGGAGGATAACGAGGAGGGGGAAGAAGGGGGACGACGACGAGGACGAGGAAGAGGAGAAGGACGAGGACGTGGAGGACGATGGGGACGAGTAGAAAAAAGGGGGAGAAGGAGGGGAAGGGAGGAGATGAGGAAGAGGAGGAGAAGCCCGAAGAACAAGGCGAGAGGGGAGGACGAAGAGGAAGAGGAGGGCGCGCCTGCTTTGAGGCTGAAGCGACACTGATGCAAATACGCACCGCGATCGTAGAGGTGCCGCCCTAAGGAGGGAGATTCAGATGCACACTCTTTTTCAGCAGGACAAGCGTTCCTGGCAATACACCACAAAGCTGTGCAAATATGGAAAGCGTAAAGGAAGAGAGAAGAGGCGGAGCGGGATGGGGAGGTGGAGGAAGACGAGGGCGGCGACGACGACGACGACGACGAGGGGGCCACAAGACGTGAGGGAGGATATGGACACATGAACGAGCCAAGTACCATATACACGGGGCCAACGAACCCCGAAGATGCAATGACACGGCGGCGTGCCGAGAAAGGGATGGCGCCTGCTGTCGGTCTAGTGGAACAAAAACTGGCCAAAAATGTAGGTTGTGGGTGACGCACCGATGGGCCGCCGATCGGCCAGTCCCCCTGTGAGGCACAAGCCTCGGCGGTTGTGGGTGACAATGGGGAGGCTCCTGATTCACCCGGATGGTCGGCGATGCGGGCTTGTAGACCTGTGCGTAGGGCGGCCACGGTGTTCATGGTGGCGTCGCTTCAGCTTGGCTGGCGGTGTCGCTGCTTGCCAGCTGTTGTAGCGGCGTCGGGCTTGGACCAGTGTGGGTGGTTTTGGAGGCGTCGACGGTCTGCTTAGCAGCGTAATCCAGGTTGTCGTGGATCACCTCCTTATCGGCTATCAGCGGTGGGTAAATCGTGTCGTAGGTGTCGTTGCCCGCTGTCTGGATGCTGCCTCTCGCAATCATGATGCGAATTGGTGCCGGCTTGCGCTGGGTAGTAGCGGTGCCAGTCGCCAGCCATGTGTGCTTCTCCCCGATCAGGCGTCGGATTCGTTGGCCACTCTGTCGTGTCGATGGAGAGGAGCAGGTCCCTGCTGAGGGTGTCGGTGATGGGAAGTAAGTCTCGGCCCTGTGGCGTTGGCCTTGTCTGTGCCTGGCCCGACATCCAGGGCTCTGCGGCGCTGTCGTTCTGTGCTGCGGCGCTCGGTTCTCCTGACATGTGGCGGTTGCCTGTGACGTCCCCCTCATCTGGTGGCCCCCGCCCTGTCGTCTCTGCCGAGAGGCGTCAGTTGGCCAGCGGCCTTGCTCGGCGGGGCAGCCCCCTGGGCCCCGATCAGCTCGCTGATCTTGTGGATGGCCTGGTTGGCGACTTCCCTCTGGAAGGTCGGGATCACGAAGGGCGCCGCTTCTGACGTAGGGTTGTAACGTATCCCCGGCTTGATATGCATGAGGAGGTCGATTATTGTGGTATCTCTAACGGTGGTATCTTGTCGTAGGCCGCATATCTATGTTTTTGGCATGTCGGCAGTGCGTCCGTCTTGTAGCTCGGTAAATGTGCGTAGACGGGCGGCCTGCTTGCTCTGATGTTGGGCCGTTGCGTCACGCGTGTGGCCTGGCGGTTCTCCTCGGTCTCGTCGTCGTTCAAAGCTGGCATGGCTGTCATCCATGGCACCGCGCGTGATCGGGTCGCCTGGAGGTGCTTGACCAGCCTCGCGTCGGTATGGTACTGGCAGCTGCATGCCATGCACATTGTGCCCTGTGCCCATCTCGTAGGGCGCGTCCCGCTCTTGTGGTGCCTTCCGAGGTGGGAGTCGTAGGCACTCTTCTTGACGAAGGTCGCTCCGCACTGGTAATTAGCACATCAGGTTGGGCGTTGGCGGTGGCGGCGGCATGCTTGGGCTTGGTGGCATGTCGATGGTGTTATGGTACGGCTGAAATTCTCGGCACCAACGTTCCTGGTGCGCTTTGTCTCTCTGCCGTCATAGGTCCCGTGCCACCACTGTTTTTACCATTGCTTTTGCTTCGAATTTGTCTGGTTCGTCACGCACAGTTCGTATTACTTCTCGAGGGTCAGTTGCTGGTGTTGGTCGCTCGTCTTGGCAGAGGTGATCGTATAGCCATGTTACGTCGCTCCTCCTCGTCCTCGTCCTCCTCCGCCTCCGCCTCCTCCTCCTCATCAGCACCATCACCATCACCACCACCACCACCAGCACCATCATCAGCATCGTCAGCATCATCATCATCCTCATCAGTACCATCGTCATCATCAGAATCAGCATCATCATCAGCAGCATCATCACCATCAGCAGCACCATCATCGTCATCATCATCAGCACCATCATCACCATCATCATCATCATCATCAGTAGCATCACCATCAGCAACATCAGCATCACCAGCATCATCATCATCAGCAGCAGCATGACCATCATCTCCATCACCATCACCATCACCACCACCACCACCATCACCATCACCATCATCATCATCATCATCATCATCATCATCATCATCATCATCATCATCACCATCATTAGCATCGTCATCATCATCATCATAATCAACATCACCATTATCAGCATCACCATCATCATCAGCAGCATCACCCTTAGCATCAGCATCATCAGCATCATCAACATCATCGTTAGCGCCATCACCATCATCATCAGCAGCAGCAGTATCATCATATCGTCGTCATCATCGTCATCAGCATCATCGTCATCATCATCAGCAGCATCATCATCATCGTCAACATCATCGTTATCGTCATCAGCATCATCATTATCATCATCAGTTTCACCATCGTCAGCAGCTGAAGCATCAGCATCATCATTATCAGCATCAGCATCACCATCACCATCAGCATCAACATCAGCATCATCGCCATCACCATTATCATCAACATCATCATCGTCATCATCACCATCGTCATCGTCTTCATCATCGTCATCAGTATCGTCACCATCATCACCGTTATCATCATCCAACACCTCGCTTCCTCTTCCACCTATCCCTCCCCATCACCATTCCACCCCCTCCCTCCCACTTCCCCCCATCCTCCCTCCCACTTCCCACCCCCCTGGTTCTCCCCCATCCTCCTCGCCGCCCCTCGGGCCTCCGTTCTCGCTCACTTGTCGCTCCAGTGTTTGGCCCCGTCGGCGACTCCGTGCCAAAGGGAGCCAGGGCTTGACGCTGAACCACGTCCAAGTAGAGAAAGACCCCGCCTCCTCGTCATCCCTCGCCCTCCTCCGAGGGCCTCGGGCGCCTCGGGGACTCGCCCTCCCCCTCCCCCTCCCTTGCCCTCCTCCCTCGCCCTCCTCCCCAGCTCCAGCCCCTCCCCAGACCCCCGACGTCGTGACTTTTGTTCACAGCGTAGACCCCCAGAGGTCTCGACCCCTTCCCCAGGACCGGTTGATCCCGAGTCGTTCTTTGACGTCCCTGGGGGACCTTCTCCTCCCCCACCCCACGCCCCAGCCCTCGTCCTCCCTCCTCTGATCATCGCCCTCCTCCCCCCAAAAGGAGGAGGATGGAGGAGGAGAGAGGAAGAGGGAGGAGGGAGGAGGAGGGAGGAGGAGGAGGGAGGAGGGAGGAGGGGGGGAGGAGGGAGGAGGAGGGAGGAGGGAGGAGGAGGAGGAGGGAGGAGGGAGGAGAAGGAGGAGGGAGGGAGGGAGGAGGGAGGGGAGGAGGAGGAGGAGGAGGAGGAGGAGGAGGAGGAGGAGGAGGAGGAGGAGGAGGAGGAGGAGGAGGAGGAGGAGGAGGACGGAGGAGGGGAAGAGGGAGGAGGAGGGAGGACGAGATGCCTAATTAGCCCCAACCCCGAACGCCGCCGCCCCAGGGGTGTGGCCCTCTCCTGCACGAGCTGCAGCGCCCGCCCCAGCTCCGCCAGGCCAATGCCGTCGTCTGCGTCATCCCCGGCGCCCTCGCATGAGGCCTGGCGCTGAGGGGCAACGATAGAGGGAGGAGGAGAGGAGGGGGGAGGGAGGAGGAGGACGAGGTAAGAGGTTGAGGGACGAGGGAGGAGGGAGGAGGGAGGAGGAGGAGGTTGAGGGACGAGGGAGGAGGGAGGAGGAGGAGGAGGAGGAGGAGGACGAGGGAGAGGATAGATCGGTGCGCTGCAATTTGTCACACTGGGCGCTTTCGCCCGGCTCCGTGCCCCAGGACCATCACGGGTCAATCTGGCTCGAAAGGTGCCGCGGAAAGATTGGGTCTAGGGCTCAGGACGTGAGTTTCTGCAATGGCGCATGTTTTCGCAACGTCGAGTCTCAGGGGAAGTGATGGGGGGGAACGTTAGGGGAGGGGCCGGCTCAGTGGGGGAAGCATAGAGCTGGAATAGGCGATACCTCGCCGAGAGATGGGCGATAGGCCACCGATAGCGCATCCGCACGTTCCTGGGCGGATTGGGCGATCGAGCCCCAACGTCGGCGATGAATGAGCGATTGGGGGTGGATGCCTTCCCCCCCTGAGCCTGTCCCCCCCCCAAAACGTTACCCTCCAAGCCCAGATCCCCGACACCATGGTTTGTTCATAACGTCGACCCCCAGAGGCCTCGACGCATTCCCCGGGACCAGTCTTTCATCTTGAGTCGTTTTGTTGACGGTCCCAGGGGCCCAGCGAGGGCCCCTGGAGGCCGATGATCGAACCTTTCCGCTTTGAGCGGCCCAGCGAGGGCCCCTGGAGGGCCCAATGAGGAGGAGAGGCGTCGGCCGATAATCTAACCTTTCCGCTTTAAGCGGCCCCACGTATGCCCGCGCGCACCCGTACTGCGTACCCCCTTCGGA
The DNA here is from genome assembly GCA_963575745.1 of Prorocentrum cordatum. NCBI lineage: Eukaryota > Dinophyceae > Prorocentrales > Prorocentraceae > Prorocentrum > Prorocentrum cordatum. The sequence goes on from CAUYUJ010018753.1 coordinate 62,990, forward strand.
CCTGCGCAAACGACAAGGTCAGGTCATCCAGGAAAAAAACAGTCTCCGAAAATGCGAGCGTCGTGAAAGAGAAAAACGCGACGGGAGGTTGTCGGTAATGTTCGGACTCCAGGGGCCCTCGCCAGGCCTCGGGGCCGTAAAAAAACGACTCGGGACACAGAGCTAGCCCCGGAGCAAGGGTCGGGACTTCAGGGACCCGGATGTTTAACAAGTCAGGGCATCGCATGCCTGGGATGCGATGTCTTGATGGTATTCAAGACGCGGTCCCTGGACGTCCCGACACCTGCCTCAGGGCCGGTTTTCACCCCAGGCCGTTTCTTGACAGCCCCCAGGCTCGGCGAGGACCCCTGGAGGCCTCAGGCATCCCAAACCCTCCGCCACGACTTTTGTCACGACTCGGACGCATGGCACAGTGGGGTCCGAGTAGACGGACACCATTCGGGAGGCCTCCAGTGGCGCGAAGGGGGCGCCTCTCCAAAGCGGCGGGGGATCCTCTGAGAAGGCTCGGCCTTTGGGAGGTCCTGTCACGAGCCCCTGGGCCCTTCCCGTGGCCATTTTGGCTCAAGCCATTCGGCAGGAGTTCGAGGCAGCGGCGGGCCGCGCGGAGGCGGCCAGGTCTCTCTAGGTCTGGAGACGGTGCGCGGGCGCGCTCCCGTGGCGCTGGAAGCTGTGCCGGGGGGATGCCCAGCGGCGGCGGGCGCCTTCGGCGCGGTCGCTGCGGCGCTTGCCATGGACACCGCAGGGAAACCCTTGGTCGCGCTGGTCACGGCGGCGGCTCGAGGGGCAGCGCCAGGAGCAGCAGCTATCGCAGCGGCAGCCGACGGTGGCAATGGCGGCGGCGGCGAGCTCCTGGTGTACATGGAGGAGGTGCTGAGCGCGGTGGGGAAGGCCTCGGGGCGCCCGAAGCCGAACATGACGGACGCCAAGGCGCTCCTGCGGGAGGCTGGCCCCGCGGGAGGCAAGCTGGCGGCACGCCTGAGCTGGCTCAGCAAGGCCAGGAATGCGGCGGGTCATCCGGACGTGGACTTGATCGACGACATCCGTGTGCTCCTCAGCGAGGCGCAGGAACTCAAGGACGGCAGGCACACGGAGAAGAGCGAGCAGAAGTCCAGGATGAAGGACAAGCAGGTCTCGGTGTGCATGGGCGGCACCAGCGGCACGACCCGCATGCAGGACTGCGACCTGGAGGGCCGCAACAAGCACGAGCTGAAGCAGGTGAAGGAGCTTCAGGACACAGTGCAGGACCTCAAGGCGAAGCTGGCTGCCCTCACGGCGGAGACCATGCAGCTGGCAGAGGCCTTTGAGGCCAACAAGCAGCAGGGCGAGCAGATCAAGGCCTCGGGCGAGCAGCTGAAGCAGGTCATGGCTGCCAGGGACGAGTACGCCGAGTGCGTCGCGGTCACGGGGCACCAGCGCACCCACGCAGCCGCCAGCTTGCGGGAGCTGCAGGCCAAGCTGGACGCCTTGAAGGAGGAGAAAGAGGAGAAGGACCTCGAGATGGTGAACGTGCTTGCGGAGCGGGACCATGCCATCTCCAGGGTCACATCCCTCGAGCAGCGTGTGCAGAAGCTGCTGAAGGAGGCGAGGCGCGGGAAGTAAGCCCTCGCCTACAAGAAGAAGAGTGCGGACGAGGGTACCGTGCTCCGGAACTCATGGTCCTGAGGAACGAGATCGGCGGGTCGGTCTACTGAGCAGGCCAGGCCGCGCGTGCGTGGCGGGCAGTCGCCTTTGGTGTAAGGCAATTCGGGCCTCTTGGCGGGACCCGCTGGGGGTTCTTGGGTGTAAAAAAAAAACCTGGGCCATTCTAAGAGGTCCTCCTCCTCCGCCTCCTCCTCCGCCTCCTCCTCCTCCTCCTCCTCCTCCTCCTCCTCCTCCCTCCCTCCCTCCCTCCCTCCCTCCCCCCCCTCCCTCCCTCCCTCCCTCTTCCTCTCTCCTCCTCCATCCTCCTCCTCCTCCTCCTCCTCCTCCTCCTCCTTCCTCCTCCTCCTCCCTCTCCTCCTCCTCTCCCTCCTCCTCCTCCTCCTCCTCCTCCCTCCCTCCCTCCCTCCCTCTCCTCCCCTCCCTCCCTCCCTCCCTCCCTCCCTTCCTCTCTCCTCCTCTCTAAGAAGCTCCCCGCCTTCATGGAAGGCCGCCCCGCCCACTGTCTAGTGAGGACGCGTGGCACGAGCGCACGGCGGGGCGAGCGCGGCAGCACGGCGGCGGCCGCGCCTCCTCCGTGCCCTTAGGGCTCGGCTTCTTCCGCGCCCTTCTTATGAGGGCGCGGGGGATGGCGGTGCTGGCGCGGCCGATGCGGCCGGCGATCGACCTCGGGGTCACGGGGTCCTCCTCCTTTTCCTCCTCCTCCTCCTGCTCCTGCTCCTGCTCCTCCTCCTCCTCCTCCTCCTCCTCCTCCTCCTCCTCTCCTCCTCTTCCTGCTCCTCCTCCCTCCTCCCTCCTCCTCCTCCTCCTCCTCCTCCTCCTCCTCCTCCTCCTCCTCCTCCTCCTCCTCCTCCTCCTCCTACTACTACTACTACTACTACTACTACCTACTCTACTACTACTACTACTACTACTACTACTACTACTACTACTACTACTACTACTACTACTACTACTACTACTACTACTACTACTACTACTACTACTACTACTACTACTACTACTACTACTACGACTACTACTACTACTACTACTACTACTACTACTACTACTACTACTACTACTACTAACTACTACTACTACTACTACTACTACTACTACTACTACACTACTACTACTACTACTACTACTACTACTACTACTACTACTACTACTACTACTACTACTACTACATACTACTACTACTACTACGACCGACTACTACGACTACTACTACTACTACTACTAACTACTACTACGACTACTACTACGACTACGACTACTACGACTACGACTACTACTACGACTACGACTACGACTACGACTACTACTACTACTACTACTACTACTACTACTACTACTACTACTACTACTACTACTACTACTACTGGCGGTCTCGCGCACCACATCACCACGGCTCAACCACCTAGGGAAGAGCGTCCTTGTGGCTGCCTCATTGCCAGTGTGTAGCGCGCACCTCTTCTGGGTGAAAGGGCGGGTCTGACATGCTTGCATCGTCAGGCGCTCGCACTGTGGGCAGTTGGACCAACGGCCCAGAATGAAGCGCCAGCAACGGCACAGCAGCACACGGGGCGACCCCAGCACCGCCACCCAGGCCGACTAGCGCGAGAAGACGCGAGGCAAGGCCTGGATGGCAAGCCAAGAGCGGGTCTGACGTGCATGCAGCAGCAGGCGCCTGGCCGAGGGCAGCTGGTCCCTACAGCAAAAAGTAAGGCGCAGGCGGCGGCATAGCAGCACACGGGGCGACCCCAGTACCGCCACCCAGGCCTACAAGCGCAAGAAGGCGCGAGAGGAGGCCAGGATGGCAGGCCAAAATGGCCAGGCGCCTGACGGCGACGCTGCAGTACACGGGGCTGCCCCAGCACCGCCAGCGAGGCCAACGAGCGCAAGCGAGCGTGAGGAGGCCGAGATGGCAAGCCAGTTGGCGAGCCAAGGTGGCTGGGCGCACAGGTAGTCATGCGCCGAGCCCAGGCAAAGGCTACAGGTGCCGCCACGCGAGGGGGGTGCCGCTGTGGGCCCGCCGCACTACAGAGAGTGGCACGTAGACAACTTTGCATGGACTCACGTGGCCTGCCGAGGCCCTGGAACCTGCTGGGCATTATCCTTCAGGCCTGCTGGCCTGTTCCCTGCGCGATGGCAGCAAAGACATGCCCTGTGCTCCTCCTCCTCCTGCGCTCGTACCAAGGCGAACAAGTTCCTCATCCTGACAGACGACTGGCAGCAGCGGCGGCAGCTGACCCAGCGCCTCCAGCCGCGGGACGCGCCTGGAAAGAAGTAGTCGGTAGTGTGGAAGCTGGCGTGCTGCAGGTTCCCGTCGCGCTGCTCTCTCGAAGAGCAGATCGGGATAGCGGCGCAAGGGAGGAGGAGAGAGTCGGGAGCAAAGCATCGGCATCGGCAGGACTCAAAGGGAGGGAGGGACGGGAGGAGGCGAGACAGTATAACTGGTGCGCGGCCACAAGATAGGAGAAGCCTAGAGGGGTGGGATTGCTGAGACCAAGACGGCGGATCGGACAGTGAGGGAAAAATGGCATAGAGTACACGTCTCAAAAGAGCTCTCATGCGGGGGCAATCAAAATAGTGAGCCTGTGAGTCACCGCACCCGCATCCGAACACACAGGCGTGACCTGCACCTTGAAAGCGGCTATCTGTTGCCCACCCTCCAGAGAGGGTTTTCACGAAACTGTTGCCCCACGACTGTGGGCACATATTGATGCAGCGCTGCACTTCTGTCCAACGAATTTTGCCGATCGCTCGAGCACTGCCTGGGAAGAGATGGAGGAGACGGGCAGAGAAGTCCCGGACGAGGGTCGAGGGGGACAGATGGGAGGACAGCTGAGCAAGGGCCGCTCTCTGGACTTTGTCGCCATCACACAATGCAGCAGCCGCGGCACGGACAGCGAGCTGACCAGCTTGCTGCCATTTAGGATATGATGGAAAACCGTTCGCTGCCTCTTGCAGCTCGCGCACGAGACATGGGCTCGACCAGAAAGTGGGGAACCTCTGGCCGCTGATGAAAGCGGCGATGGGCAGGCATTCGCGCGCTCTCTCCTCGAGCGTCGTCGAGAGTTCGGCCCAAATCGAAAGGGTCTGAATTGCAGAGCGAATCAGAGTGGCCACATTCATGGGAACCGCGCTTTTCACCTTCGGGCCGCCCCACTCATGGAGGTGAAGCCAGTCGGCTCGCGAGAGGCAACAGTGCGGCATCTTAAACATCATCTCAAACAGTCGGTGCTCCTGGCGAGCAATATCGATATACGGCAGTCGCTGGAACTGACTGACATAAGTTAAAGTAGAGAGCGCACGACTATCATATAGCATCGCAGTGATTGGCGGCGGCGACCCAGCAGCGGCGATGGCAGTGGCACGACTAGTCCACTTGCCTACAGGGCCTGTCCATGAGGCCTGGCCAGCACCTGGTCCGATCTGAAGCCCGAGGTATTTCAAGGAACTGGCGATTTTAAATTCGGCCCATTCTGGGATATTGGCCTGGAGCCACAACGAGTACAGCCTCGCGACACTGGGAGAGAAATCCCCAACCAACGGGACCAGCACACACTTGTTCACTTTAAGGTCTAAGTTCGCCACGCGCTTGCAGGCCCTGAAAGCCGTAAAGAAAGCTTTCGCAAGGCTGTGATCCTAAAAAGCACACTACCCTTGTCATCGGCACAGGCCCTCACAAGTCCAAGTTTGGGAGTTTCTACTAGCGCCTCGAAGTGGAGCATGAACGGGTGCGACGACAACGCGTAGAGCATCCCTGACGCTGGACACCCTTGTATAATCCCAGAGCCAATGGGAAAGAGAACACGGAGCCCACCGCCAATCCCTCCCAAGCACCATACATCCATATAGATCATACCCAGGAACCCAAGAAGAGGACCAGGGAGAGACAGTGAGTTTAATATCTTGAATATCCAATCATGACTTATTGATGGAAAAGCTTGTCCGAAATCAAAAGCTGCTAGAACTGGTAATCGTGTACCCACATCCTCCCCCATGGACGTGATACGGCTCATTGTGTCTAGCTCTAGCACATTCTCGCCAAAGTTCCGCGTCGGGATGAATCCCCTCTGTGTGTGATGCACCAGCTGAGGGAGACGACGAGTGAGAGCACGGCAGCAGACATTTGTGAGGATTTTGATGTCGGCGTTTTTCAGCCCGAGGGGCCGCGTCTGGCTAGCATGACGGAGAACCTGAACCTCATCTCCTTCCTCTTCTCCTTTGGCAAGAAATGCTCCAAGAAGCTCATTGAAACCATATAGCAGCGACTTACCCTCCAACATCCAGGAAAGCGCGCTCCAAAGGACTCTGGAACCTTCAGGATGGTATCTCCAAGCATCATATGGCAGCTGATCGGGCCCTGGGGCGCTGGAACCAATTCTCCGAAGACATTTCTGAATATCAAATTCTGTTGGTGGCGGTAAGTCGCTCAAGTCGGCTCCGAAACCGAAGCGGTCCAAATAGCGCCGAGCAGCGGCACCATCAGTAGCCTCGGCCTCAAAGACTGGGGCCCAGTGCCTAGCCAACTGATCCAGCATGCCCGAGGGAGACGTGATCGCCTGGTTGTTGCTTTCTGGTTCAGGAGTGGGCCGAATCCCTTGGAGACAGAGTTTTCTGTCGAACGGGGCCCATAAGCGCCCTCTCTTCTGTAGACCTCGGATCCGTTGGCGAAGCTTAGCCTTGGTCGGGCCGATCTCGCAGTTCTGCAAGCGCTTGCTCGCAAACTCTTTGGCAGACTCGAACAGGCGGCCGTGCTCCCGCTCGGTTGCCAACTGGAAGGCCGGAGGGTCCAAGAGCTCCACCCGGGCACAGTCAACACTGATCTGGGTAAACTTGGCGCCAAGCGGGTGCGCGCCTATCACACGACGGGCAAGAGGGACATGTTGCTGCCAAATTGCTCTCGAAATCGTTCTCAAAATAATAAGACGAGATAGTGGGTCATGAGGTTTGTGTCGGATGATCGCGTCGCGCGTCGATCGGGCAGCTTCACGCATCATCGTCTTGTGGCAGTCGAGAAGGAGCGGGGGAGAGAGCTGCGAGGTGTCCACTTGCGCCATAATCTTGGACAGGTTGGCCTGGTACTCAGGCCGTCGAAAAATCTCATTCGGGATCGCACGCTCCTTGGGCTTGGTAGCTGACCTCTGAGACAGCGTGAACGAGATCCCCACGTGATCTGAGATGCGGGTGTCATCGAGGGTCTCGGGTTGCCCGTGCGTCCTACCTCCCGCGCATGATCGGGTCAGACACCAGCCTGGAGACGAGACGAAGAGCCTATCAATACTACTCAGCGTGCCCCGAGCTGCATTGAAATGAGTCGGTTCATTCAGTTCGATTTCCGTCATCTTCCCGAAAAGCCGATTCCAGGCTCGGCACTGCGAGCGCCTCCAGTCCTGGCCCTGGGTGATCGTTATGGGGGAGTCCTTGTTAGCAGCTATCGGGGGCGCTGACGAAATATTGAAGTCGCCACCTACGATGACCAAGATCCTCTCTGGGTCCTCAAGAGCTGCCTCGAGGTCCCTGGAGATAGTCTCTATGATCGAGTCCCGTTGCCCACTAGAGAGCCCAAAATTGTGAATGTTATAGTGGTAGATCCTAGCCCCATTGCTAGACTCCAACCGAACATTCAGAGCCCGCCCTCGAACTAGAGGAATGTCCCTAACCAGCGGCGGGTGCTCAGCTCCAGCCGTCTTGAAGTCAGGAACGAGAGTGATGACGCCTCCAGCAGGGTGAGGATCAAGAGGGAGAAGCGACTGAAAAGCACGAACAGGAAGACGAAGGCGATGTATCATATTGTCAATGTGTGCAGGTGTGCCGTGAGACTCTTGAATCCCCAGAAGAGTGCCCTGGCCTACCATCTTCTTCAGGTATTGGAGCTTCCTATCTCTGCGATGGGGTTTGAAGTAGAATAGAGAGCGAGCGTTCCAGGAGCCACAGGAGAGAGGGGCATGAGACGGATGCGCGCGGCACCAGGCCGCAAACAGTATGTTAGGACCACTGCACAGGAGGCGGTCCTGGCACGAACTCGGCGATGGCATCAGTGACCCGCGCCTCGTCGATGCCCTCGGCGACGATGTTCTCGGCCGACCACTCGACCGTCGGGGGTAAGTCGTTCGGGTTGGGCTCCACCTTGACGATCGGCTTCCAGCCCACAGACACCATCCCTTTCGCACGATCCGCATGGAACCGCTTGGCAGGGTACAGCAACTGGCAAGTTTTACGAATCTGCTTGACCAATTGCTCACGCTTGATCTGGCACGCACTCTTGTCTGAATCGATGTACAGGTCCTGACGCGCCCCTTGCGCATCATTGATAGAAAGGCGCTCCCACTGTCCAGTCTGAGAGTCCCGCAGCGAGCCGAGAAGCTGGTTGATCTCCCGAGAGGTGTAGTTGATGTTGCCACGAAGACGAATGTTCTGCCGCGTCGCCATCTCCGCTCCCTCGAAGGTGCACTCGTCCATGCTGATGTTGTTGCGCTCGATGATCGGCCGAAGAGCGGTGCGGAAGTTCTCCTTCGGGACTGCAGTACGTGTCCTTGCCACCAAGATCGCTCCATCGGGCGTCCTGTCAAAGACGGAGCGGTCCACAATCGGAGGTGGTACAGGTTCTTCTGAGCGTAGCACACCAACGAGCCGCTGCAGCTCCTTGATCTGGTCGCCCATGTCGTCCAAGCGCTTGTCGGTCGTATTCTTATAGTTAGAGAGGTTGAGCTCCACTGACGCCATGCGTCGTTCCACCTGAACAGCAAGCCCAGAGCAAGATCGTTGGACAGTACTGGCCAGCGTTCCCACAGAGCTGGCGATACTAGTCTTGACCTCAGACTCAACGGCTGCAATAGAGGCCATGAGCTCGTCCTTCGTGCTATCGATGTAGGCCTTGAGATTGATCTGTTCTCCATCATCAGCGGATGCATACCCGTCGTCATCAGCAGCACCAGCAAGCCGAGCACGTTTGCGCTCTGCATCCTTGCGGAGCTCCTCCTGGGACGCCGAGAAGGTCGGGGCAGCAGACAGCTGAGAAGCGAGAGAACCATTGCCAGCCATCGAAGCGAAACTGATGTATGGTAGTTCCCTGGGCTGAATCCAGGCTGTACAGTATGGGGTGTAATGTGAGGAAGAAAAATGCGGAGACCCTTGTCCTGGGGGCCCCATCCAGGGTCTCATTCGCGCGCGGCGGGCACTGGCCACTCGAGACGGAGGTTGTCCGATATGGCCTTGAGCCAAAATGGCTACGGATGTGCTCCTCCTCCTCCTCCTCCTCCACCTGCTCCTCCTCCTCCTCCTCCTCCTCCTCCTCCTCCTCCTCCTCTAACTACTCTACTCTACTACTACTACTATACTACTACTACTACTACTACTACTACTACTACTACTACTACTACTACTACTACTACTACTACTACTACTACGACTACGACTACTACTACTACTACTACTACTACTACGACTACTACTACTACTACTACTACTACTACTACTACTACTACTACTACCTACTACTACTACGACTACTACCTACTACTACTACTACTACTACTACTACTACTACTACTACTACTACTACTACTACTACTACTACTACTACTACTACTACTACTACTACTACTACTACTACTACTACTACTACTACTACTACGACTACTACTACTACTACTACTACTACTACTACTACTACTACTACTACTACTACTACTACTAGCAGGGCTTCTCGAGCGCTCTCGGACTGGAAGCGGTGCAGGAAGGAAGGAAAGCACCGGCCCGTCCCCGAGGGGCGTTCGTCTGGCAAAGGCCCAGATCTCCGAAACGGTAGGTTGCTTTCGATGCGGGTGGCGTCTCCTCGACTTCGGCCCTCGGAGGCCCGTTGGCTCCTGCTCCTGACCCTCCTTCGACACACTATTCTCATTGGCCAGGCGGCGCACGCGAGGTCACCCCTTGGCCCCCTTGTTTTCTCGGGGGGGGCCACGCGGCTGCGGAGAGGAAGGGGGAGCACAGCAGGCAGTGCATCACCAGCACGAGGCACGCAGGTGCGGTGGGAGAGAGCAGGGAAACCGACTGTGCCTCACACTCGTGACTCCACGGCGCTGGGGCCCCAGGGCTGTCACGAGTGGATCCGGGCCGAAAAGCTTGCCCCGGGGAAGCGGTCGGGGCCTCTGGGGCCTCTGGGGCCGGCGGACGTCAGGGGGCTGCCCCTGTGGATCTGCAGCCCGCCCACGCTGCACGCTACACTCCGCTTCGTGGCAGCGATCGCCTGCGTCGCTGCAAGGCCAGGGCGAAGCTCTCGGAAGCGAAGGGGACGCCTCCTCCCCCCCCCACAGCTGCTGGGAGCGGGGGAGAAGGGAGCAGGGAGGGGAAACGAGGGGGGAGGGGGAAGAGAGCGGCAAGCAGGAGGAGGAAGACGAGGAGGAGGAGGAGTGACATCAGTGCAGAGGGCAGACAGAAGGGTCCAAGTCGTGCAGATCACAAGAGGAGCAAATGCGCGCAGGGACCGCTTTTTTCTTCTCTCCTCCTGCGGGCGATGCCAGGGCGCGCGATGCGACGGCAACGACGATGCCCGCAAGGGGATATCCGAAACATAAATGCACCTGCCTCCACAAGAAGCACAAGGACGCAACAAGCACAAACTTTCGGAGGTCCGCGCGGATTTCTTGGACCGGCGTTGGCTCCCCTCGCCCCTTCCACGCGGAGCGCGCCGGGGGAGGTGCTGGAGGCGCCACCCAGGGGTGGCGGGGAGGGGGGCCCGGCGCCGACCTACGACATTCGTGCGGACCTCCGAAATGTTACAGCCATCGTGCTACGAAAGAGCGCAAAAACAAGGAACGGAGGGGCTTTTTGGCCACGGCGAGCCTCGGCCACGACTAGGTTGCACGACCTGGATTCCAGGAACAGCCTGAAAACCAGAGCACCCCCCGAAGTGAAAGCGGCCTGTACCTCAGCGTCTTGCCTGTGTGGTGCTGCTTGCTCTTGGGCGTTCAGTGTACAACCCAATGGGCGCTCCGCGTTGGAGGCCTGGGATTGGGCACCAACACCAAGACAGGGGGCTGCCTCCACAGGGGGAAGATGAGACTAGATTTCGGCGTTGGTGGTAAGATTTCGGCCACCTCGGAGGCCAGAATATTACCCACCATCACCGAGATCGGGATCTTCGTCCCTCGGCGGGGAAACACCGCAGATATTGGTGTTGTAGGAAGGCACCAACTATACACCAACACCGATCCTGGCCAGGATCACCCTGGGCCCAGGATCAGTGTATACGCCCTCCTGCCTTGCGCAAGAAGGCATATACACCGATCCTGGGCCCAGGGTGATCCTGGGCCAGGATCGGTGTTGGTGTATAGTTGGTGCCCTCCGAATATTGGTGTTGGTGACAACTTCTGGGCCTGCGACCGCAACGATTCTTCGTGAGTGGAGTCTCATGCGCAGCCCCCGCCCTCGAGCCCCGGGCGGGGCTGTTCCCGGAGGCGGCGACCGGGCGCGCGAGGCCCCCCCGCCGAGTCCCGAACGGCGGGCTCTCCTGGCCCCCTTGCCCCCGTCCACTTCCTCATCTGCCTCTCTCTCTCTCTCTCTCTCCTCCCTCCCTCCCTCTCTCTCTCCCTCTCTACTCTCTCCCTCCCTCCCTCTCTCCCTCTCCCTCCCTCCCTCCCTCTCCCTCTCTCCCTCTCTCCTCTCCTATCTCTCTCTCTCTCCTCTCTTCTCTCTCTCTCTCTCTCTCTCTCTCTCTCTATATATATATGTATATACGTGTATCCCTCTTTTTCTCGTTCTCTCTCTCTCTCTCTCTCTCTTCCTCTCTCTCTCTCTCTCTCTCTCTCTCTCTCTCTCTCTCTCTATATATATATACATATGTATCTCTAGGCCCTGGCTTTCTAGTAGCGGGCAGGCGCTCAAGTCGTTCCAGGGGGCATCGTTGCAGAGCCGAGTTGGCGCATCCAGCATCT
>CAUYUJ010018753.1:79556-129556 GCA_963575745.1 Prorocentrum cordatum
CAGGCCCACCTACCTTGGCTTGCCGTCGCCCTTCCACGGTGACATCTTCATGAGCGCTGCGGAGGAGCTCGCCTTCGATCCGCAGTCGTACCAAGCCAGCCCCTACAAGGTCACGCTGTACGGAGGGTGCCCAGCGCCGCAGTATGGCGACATCTTCCTCACTGAGGCGGAGGAGGCTCACTCACTCCCCGTCTCTCAGACCTGGCCAGGCATTCTTCAGCTTAAAGATCAGGATCCCCAACGTCGAGCTGCGATTTACCATCGTGAAATGCTTGAGCGAAGCCTCCGCTCCTTCACTGCCAGATGGGTCCCTGATGTTAGCTCAGCTAACGAGGCTTCGGACGAGGCCCACTGGAAGGGGCATTGCATTCACTTCGTCTCGACGTGGTTGTCTCATCCTGCGCTTAGTCCGCTCGTTTCAGAAGCAGCTGCTGCAGCGGGCCATGGGAATCCTGCCATTGCCGCTCCTGATATGGCCAGGCGCATCTGCGAGCGCGCTTGGCGCGCTCGGCGCAGCCAGCGAGCTCGCTATTTGCAGATGCTGCGGGACTTAGAGACCGAAGATTACGATTCGTGGCAGGAGGAGCTGCAGCGGCAAGCGATTGCGCTCATGGAAGCTCAGGAGACCCTCGACACACGGGCGCCGCAGCGGCGTGTGCAGGGTGGCTTCCAGGTGGTACTTCCCTTCTGCGGGCGTCCCCACCTTGCAGCGCCGTCAGAGCCTGCTTCTTACATCTCCTGCACGGAGCCGCCCAGTGCGCGCGTGCAGATGCCTTCTCAGCACAGCCAGGCGGCACCGTCCCCTGCCGCTGAGTTGACGACTGCTTGGGCTTCGTCGACACTCTCCTGCACGGACGAGGGTACACCCCCCGTGTGGATGCCCGACCGAGACAGTCAGGCGGCCTGCGCCCCTGCCTTCGGTCGGACGACTGGCTGCGCGAGCTCTTCGGCAAGTTCGTGGCCTTCTTCGTCTTTGGGCGAGGGGCACAGGGATTCAGCCCCTGATCGTCAGAGCCCCTCGCCCACAGGAGCTGCGGCTACTGGCAGTTCTGCTTCAGCTTCCGCGCCCCGTTCGGGTTCGGCCAGTTTTGCGAGGATTACCACCGGTGCTTCGATTGCCACGAATGGGTCTCAGGAGGCGTCTACAGGATGCTCTTCCAGAACGGGGAGGATTTCCACGGGTGCTTCGATTGCTCCGTCCTCGACTCAGATGGCATCGGTGCCTGAGGTTGTGGGTCTTGCGTCTGGCTGGGACGACGCAAACCACGACCCCTTCGATGACCTGGACCACATGTTGGATGCGGAAGCGGCAGATTCAACCGACGCCGTGCCCACAGTTACTGAGGGTGCCGAGGGGCGGCAGCCTGCTGCTCCTGACGCCCCTGGCCGCCCTGCAGACCCCCTCCGCCCGTCTGCTTCAGATCGGTCCCCATGGGTTAATGGAGGGGAACGTCTCAGGAGCGTGCCCGCAGCTGCTGAGGACTCTAAGTTATTGGAGGATGCTGCCCCAGTTCCACAGCTCCCAGTACTGCATAAGCTTTCTGGGCGGCCTGATCTGGTGGCTCCTCTTGCTGCAGATGATGTTTCATTTTCTTTTCTGTATGGTAATATTTCAGAATGGGGTCCACAGGCTCGCAAGTTTCTTAACACCACCTCGTTCGCCATGGTGTGCTTCGTGGAGATGCACGCGTTACAGTCCAGGTTTGCCGACGGCGTTGACCAGACCTTTGATGCTGACGGGTGGGAGACGGCTTTACACGGGCAGCAAGGCGACAGGCAAAGGATGTTCTTCTGGCGGCGAGCTTATTGCTATCCGCAAGTACCTGGCCTCCACCAGCTTTCAAGGTTTTCGCCGGGCTGCAGTCAGGCATGGCAAGGCTGATCCATGCCGAGGGTTTGCACCCATGGTCCTGCACCTCAGCAGCGGCAATGTCGTCATCGTGGCCATTTATCTCTGGCATGGACTAGCTACTTCAGGCCACAACCAATCTATTTTGATCAGCTTTGGGGCTTTTCTGTCGGCGTTAGCCGACCCCTGGATTGTTGTTGGCGACTGGAACCTGGAACCTACAGCATTTCTGCGTTCAGGATGGCCTTCGAAGTTGCAGGGCGAGATTTTGTATCCTGACGTGAAGGCCACCTGCGACAAGGCGGCTCAAGGTACATTGATCGACTATGGCTTGGTCAAGCAAGGCACCACAGATCGCTTTCGCATGCGAGGTTTGGCGTCAGTTCCGTGGAAGACGCACATCGCCTTGCAGGTCGACATCCTTGGGTCCAGACAGAGGTGGTGGCATCAGCGCCTCGCCACGGCACCAGCCTTCCCGAAAGCGAGTCGTCCCAAAAAGCAAGCGGACCCAATCAGTAAAGCCTCCATTAAGAAGCAGGAAGCGCTTGCGCAACGTCGGGCGAAGCTCCCTGAAGATCTTCAAGCTGAATTTGGTCTGCTTCACAAACCGGCGACGGCCACGGCAGCAGAGGCTAACTCAGTCTCGTTTTATCTTCCCGAAGAGGTTTGGCCCTGAGGCACTATTGCTGTTCCACCGCTCGGGGAGACCAGCCGACGCACGCTGAAGCAGCACTTCCTTGGGGACATTAATGCATCGGGCTCGTCGCAGCTCACCAGCAGGCACAACACCTGGATCACCAAGATGGAGATGGCCTTCAGCGCCCACCATCAGCAGGAGGACTTCGAGCCTCTGCGTGGAGCAGGTCCCCTGCTCAAGTGGCAGCTGTCGCAGGCTGCTCCAGGCCGCGCTCATCTCTCTGACCCAGTGGGCGAGCAGTGGGGCATTGTGCACACGCTGGTATTACGGACGGCGTCGTTGGCCAAGCATGGGCGCGACCCCAAGCAGCTGTCCGATTGCTTTCAGCAGCTTCAGCGGCATGTTGCGCATTTTCAATCATCAGACACTGCTGAGTATTTTGGCACATCTGGTCAGGAGGAGCGTGATCGCTGGCTTTGTTGGTCGGCCACTATACCCTCCGCCAATCATGACGAACTCGACGACTGGTCACATTTGACGGAAAGGCTTGCTCATCGCGCGCAGGCTCGCTCTCTCACAAAGGGCAAGCACCAGTTCACCACATGGGCCCTTGAGCAGTGGCGTCAACATCCTGGACGTCTTCATCCGACGGCTCGTGACCCTCAGCCCGTGGCGCATGAGAGTTTTCGTCGTGGGCAGGTTATCTCGGAACCTTCGGAGTTCATGGGCGACAAGCTGGAGGCCTGGCGACCCTTGTGGACTGACGCTGTTGACGACGCTGAGGCCGTCACCCATATGCTGCAGCAGTTGCATCGCGAGTCTCTGCAAGACCCCTTGCCTCCCTTGGAGTTGGCGTCTTTGGAGCGCGTGGTGGCCAAGCTTCCTGCTAAGGCCTCAGGTGTCGTTGCTCTCACTCCTCTTGATTTTCAGAGGGCCCCCCCCCCCAAGGCCGGGTGGAATTCTTGAAGTTGCTTGACCAAGTTGAGCAGGAAGGAGTCTGGCCAGCGCAGTTGCTCAGCACAATTTGCGCTCTCCTTCCCAGACCCGAAGGAGGGAAAAGGGTCATTGGGCTCTTAGCTGAACCCGCTAAGATCTGGAGCCGCCTGCGCTATGGTGCCACCTCAGAGTGGACTGAAGGTCTGGGGGCGCACTGGGACACTGCCATTGCAGGCAGCAGCGCCTGACGCGCCGCTCCCCCGAGGACTCTCCTTGACGAGACGGCGACGGCGCCGGGCATCACGGTGGCCACGTGGCTGCTGGACTTCGAGAAGTTCTACGACTCTCTGTCCTGGGTCCTTTTGGGCTGCGCTGCGCAGCAGTTGGGCTACCCGCCCATAGTGGCATGCCTGGAGGCGCAGTTATGCGCTGGTTCTCGCTGTCTTCGTGGCCAGAAGGGAGCGTCCAACGCCATCCTTCCGACTCGGTCGTTGGTGGCAGGTTCCCCTCACGGGGTGCGGTCAGCCAAGCTCTTCCTGCACCCGCTGCTGCAGCGTGCTCAGTCCAGAGCGGATTGCACTACCTTTTCGACATTTGTCGACGATACTGTTTTGCGTTCAGAGGGACCGCAGAATAAGGCAAAGACTCGCATGGTCACTTCTGCTACTGAGTTCAAGCAGGGTTTGGACACCATGCGGTTGGTGGTCTCTAAGACGGCGTTCATTTCTAACGCGGTCAGCTTGGGCAAGAAGTTGGCCAAGAAGCTCCGTCGTAAGTCGTTCCCAGTTCAGTATTGTCTGGAGGCGGTAGACCTTGGTGTTGATGCTACTGGCGGTGGACGGAGGACGGTTCCCAAGTCTCCCCAACGCGCTGCTAACGCTGCTCGCCGTGCTGCTCGTCTGCAGCGTTTTCGGCGTCATGCGCGGCTCCGCAAGGTCTCGCAGGGCCTGTGGAAGACTGGAGCTTTGCCGCAGGCCGCGTATGGACATCAAGTTCACGGCCTTGCACCCTACCAGCTCCTTCGCCTTCGACGTCGGGCGGCCACGGCAGGGGCAGGCCCGTTCAAGGGCAGGTGCTTGACCAGCACATTAGCCATCCTGTATGGTCAGAAAGACCCCGCCTTGGAGCTGAGACGCGAGCTTCTGGCCGAATATATTACGGTCCGGCGCCTTCACCCTGAGTTTCATCAGAGAGTGGAAACATCCTGGCCTAAAGTTCTTCGCCGCCTGGAGATCGCTGGGCAGTCAGGGCGATGGCGATTGGTCAAGGGGCCAGTGTCGGCAGTGATTGACACGTTGCTTGATGCTGGCTGGAAGCCCTCCTCAGCTACTTCCTGGTGGCGCCCAGAGCAGGGTGGATTAGCTGAGTGGAAGATTCCCACATCGTCTCTGGATGGATTTTCTGGCGATGAGATGGAGTTGGCGGCGTGCTTGAAGATGAGATGCTTGATTTTCACGCTCAGCTTTGGTCTCAAGCTTCTGAGCACGAGGCAGCGGAAGATCTCGCTGGAGGTGCTGATCTCTATTGGGCTCGCCGAGAGTTTGTCCAGTTCTCGCAGAATGGGGATTGCGACAAGGCTGGCCAGACACTTTGCGCGGCTGCTGGAGCGCAGTGGCCGCGCGCGCGCCAGTTCCCGACGGGCACGGAGGAGCAGCAGCTGTGCCCCAGGTGTCTGAAGGCGCCCGAGACTCTTAGGCACCGCGTCTGGGAGTGCGAGAGTAATAAGGATCGTGACGATTATTCCTTGTCCGCCCCCCTAGTGTCTCAAGCACTCGTCAATTGTGATATGAACCCTGCCTTGTGGCTTAGAGGTGTTCCCCCGACCGACCATAATCACCCTGAGTTTGTGGACCCACCCGAAGCGTAGGGTTTGAAACCTCTCGGTTCGACGTCCCTGATCGATCTGTCCTCTGTTTGCTCTGACCCCCTGGTCGTTTTTGGGGACGGTTCGGGAAGGCGTTTTTCCTCCGACCCTCGTCGCCGACGTTGTGGCGCGGCTGCTGTTTCGGTCAGGAGAATCCCAGGGACGTCGACGTGGGAAGTGGTCGGGGGCGTTTCTGGAATTTTAGTGGGAAGAGCCCAAACGGTCCCCCGCTCAGAGTTGCTGGCTTTCGCCGTGTGCCTTGAGGGCACCACTGGCCCCGTTCATTATGTCACGGACCACTTTCCCTTGATTACTGGGTGGGGGCGGGGTCGGGTCAGTGCTGCGGGCGGGAGGAACTGGGATTTGTGGCTC
Source organism: Prorocentrum cordatum (assembly GCA_963575745.1). Taxonomy (NCBI): domain Eukaryota; class Dinophyceae; order Prorocentrales; family Prorocentraceae; genus Prorocentrum; species Prorocentrum cordatum. The sequence goes on from CAUYUJ010018753.1 coordinate 85,215, forward strand.
CGAATTTAGACCGCTCTCGCTTCGCGAGGTGATGGTTTAGTCACCTTGGAGCGGACGGCTTCTCACTTGGACACTGAAGCTGGGGGCCTGACAGCCCACCAGGTTTTCCTCAGGTCTGGAAACCAACTTGCGGACCGCGCGGCCTCAGAGGCTGCGGAGCGTTCCTGGCATCCTTCGGCACGTTCGGACCCTCGAACCGATTTCTGGGATGCTCAGACCGCCCTAATTAGAAGACGCGCGCGGCGCGCCCTGATCGACTCGTCCTTGGCCGACCCCAGGAAGGCCCGCCCTGCTGTTGCGCCCTTGGAAAGAGCGAGGCAGGGGTCGAAGTTGGATCGGGCGCTTCGCGTCCCCCCTCATAAATTCGTGACGTTCGGCAGAGCGCTTCGTTGCAGGATTTGCGAGGTGCAGTGTGGTAAGAAGGACCTCTTAAAGGTCTCCAAGGCGCATTGCATCCCTGCTGCGGGGGTGGATTCGTTCCCCTCCGACGTTGTCGTTGAGGTCCCTGGACCCGTCACGTTTTCTGGAGCGGTCTTGCATCCGTCCCATAAGCTTGCGCTTTGGTATTTGCATAGTTTGTATGTTTGCCAGAGTTGTGGCCGAACGGCTACTTCGGACGGGCGCCAGCTGGTGCTCGATTGTAAAGCGCCCTCACGCAAGGGCATCGAAAATCTCGCTCGAATAGGTGTGTACCCGAGTTATGCAGGCCCGTCCAAGGCGAGTGTCCTGCTTCGCCACGCCCGGGTTTCTGCCACGGCCGATCAGCGAGCTCGAGCGCGAGAGCCCATCCCGTCGGAATTGACTGTGCTTCAGGGTATCGGAGAGGCTTTGGCTGCTGGTGAGGACGAGGCCCCTCTCGCCCCTCTCCCTGTTGACCCGAGCAACGATTCTGATTAAGGATGGGGTGCCTTAGGCACATGCGCTCCTGCTTGCTGCTCTCTCTCTCTCTCTCTCTCGCCCTGCCCGCTCTCGTTGCACGACGTTGCTTGCCAAAACGTTCCCAAAACGCTCCTCCTCCTCCTCCTCCTCCCCCTCCTCCTCCTCCTCCTCCTCCTCCTCCCCCTCCCCCTCCCCCTCCCCCTTCTCCTCCTCCTCATCCTCCTCTTCTTAATAGTATTATTAGTATTATCATTATTATTATTAGTATTATTAGTATTAGTATCATTAGTATTATTATTAGTATTATTAGTATTATTATTATTAACATTAATATTATTATCATCATCATCATCATTAGTATTATTAATATTCATAATACTATTCTAAGTCATAGTATTATTATTGATATTATTATTGTTGTTATCATTATTATTATTATTATTCGTATTCTTCTTATTATTATTAGTATTATTATTATTACTCGTCGTATCATTATTATTATTCTGAGTATTAATAGTATTATCATTCTTATTATTATTATTATTATTATTATTATTCGTATGCTTATTACTATTAGTATTATTATTCTCATCATCATTAGTATTATTCCTCGCCCTCCTCCTCCTCCTCCTCCGCCTCCTCCTCCTCCTCCTCCTCCTCCTCCTCCTCCCCCTCCCCCTCCTCCTCCTCCTCCTCCTCCTCCTCCTCCTCCTCCTCCTCCTCCTCCTCCTCCTCCTCCTCCTCCTCCCCCTCCTCGAAAGCCGACATCAAAAAGCGTGGCGCCCCACGTCATCAGCTCGAATGCTTAGATCAAGCGCATGCGCGCCCGCCAGGATAAGCGCTCCCCATATGTTTCCCGTTTCTTCCGTATTCCCGCCCCTCCATCTCTTGGCGCGCAGTGGCGCCAGCTGCGGCGCTGCTGCCAAAACGCAGTCAAGTATGAGGAAGCTGGAGCAACACATCATCAGCTACAAGGTTGAGAATGGTGCGTGCGAGAGCAGGCGAGCACGGGCCAGCCAAAAAAACAGCAGCGTCATCGCCTACAGTGTTGGGAGCGGATCGCGCGTGGAAGCAGGCGAGCAAGAGCAAGCCAAGATCAGCTGTGTCATCGGAGACAAAACTGGGAGCGGCTCCCGCGAGAGAGCAGGCAATGGCAGCACGGACTGTCAATACGAGAGCGCGAGAAAGCAGAAAGCGGCAGCAGCGGTTGCCGTTGCCCGATGGCCACGCACGAGCAACACCCTTCAGCTATATACATTGCAGCGGGGGCCAGCTCGTGCGAGAAGGCAGGCAGTGGCAGCACGGCTTCTCCGTGCGAGAAGGCACGCAGCGGCAGCAGTTGTCGGCGCCAAATGGCCACTCAGGAGCAACATCTTCAGCCACATTGCAGCGGGGGCAGCTCTTGAAGGAAGGCAGGCAGAGGCAGCAGGGACTGGCAGTGCGAGGAGGCAGGCAATGACAGCATTGCTTGTCGGTGCGAGAACGCAGGCAGTGACACTAGTGGTTGTTCGCGCCCGCTGGCGCAGTAAAAGCACCTCATCAGCGACAATGTTGCTGGGGTCAGCCCGTGCTGGGAACAGCTCGAGCGCGCAGGCAAGCAACATAAGCGGGAGCTGGCAATGCGAGAGGGAAAGCAAGCAGTGGCAGCGGAGCTGGCACTGTGCGCAGAAGGAACCGCACACGCAGACGTCCTCGGCTACGGCAATGGGGTCAGCTCGTGAGAAGCGGCAAGTTTCCCACGGAAGGCAGCAGGCGGCGTCGTGCGCCCGTGCCCGCAGCAGGCCGCCGCAGGGGGCTACGTTGCCGAAGGACGTGGCTCGACAGATAGGCCAACACCTGAGAGTGCCCATCCACCCCCATCGTCGCTCCTCGTCACCACGGCTGGGCCCGCGTCGAACGTGAGAGAAACGACATAGGGGGCAGGATAACTGGGCTGCGCGCCGTCAGCTGCACTTCTGAAGATCACGCCTTGTCGCCCAGGACAGGCCTCGGAGTATGGCGGTCTGTTTCGCCATCGTTATCCTCGCTTCGTGCTTCGAATCTCTGGAGGTCTGGCCTGTTGAATCCTGTTGAAGCTTCCTCCTCCTTCTCCTCCTTCTCCTGGCTAACGTTATACCAACCTGAGCAAGAAGCGCTTACGCAATCAGGAGCTATTTGAATTTCTTGTGATGGAAAGAATACATGTAGGAGTCCGACTTGGCGCAGCACCTGGCGTACGCCGCGGGTAAGGAAGGAAAATAGAGGTGTGCGGCGCAGCAGGGTACCTAGAGTAGGCGCCCACTAGGTAGAACCGAGGGCAGCTAAGGCACCTTAGTCAGAAAACTCCTTCCCATCGCCAAATGGCCCCCCTTAGGTCATTGGCACCAGCTGCCTCGGTAAAGGCAAGGAAGCACTAGGCCGCATGCAACGTAAGACGTGGCGTCGGTGACTGCCAAAGGTCGGTAGGCTGCGCACTGCAAGCCACTTATGGCTCCTTGGGTGGCACAGGGTCCCCGAGCAGGGAGGGCCTGTACCTGGAGACCCAGGAGGTGTAGCCGTACTTGCTCCGTTCCCCGTCAAACGTTAACACCCTCCACCTCCCCGCTACGACCAGAGCGAGGCAGGGTCAGGCTGAGGAGCAGGCAATGTGCATGAAGCAGTTCACTGAGCTGCAGGTAGCACCTGGACGATGTAAGGCTAGCACAGGCAATATTGGCTGGCCTTGTGGCTGGCTGGCCTATCGAACTTGCACGTTGGAACTAGAATCAGCCACAGACTTGTAGGCTGGCCAATGGTGTTGGCTGGTCTTGGTACCACTAGCCTGTTGCGGCAAGAAGAGTATTCTCGTGTCCTCCGCTGTGGGGTCAGATGTACAGAACTGTGAGGTAGCCCGAGGTGTGATACAGGGTCCCTGAACAGGGAGGGCCAGTACGCAGAGACCCAAGGGGGTTAGCCGCACGTACTCCCTTCCCAATCACCCATCCAAAAATTACCAGAAATACCGCCATCCCCCCGTAGTCCAAAATCCGAGTCAGGCAAATCAGGCTGAGAGGTAGGTAATGTACAGAGCTACTCGGTGGTATGTGGCTCCTTGAGCTACGGTACGCTGAGAGCAGAGTACAAAAAGTAGCGCCGGGTGCTTTGTAGAAGAGGCTGAGAGGTCAAGGTGCAAAGAGCTGCTGTACAGATGATGCCTACTGTAAGGGGCTGAGGGGTAGGCAATGTGGCAGCGCTACCTGCTAGCCCCAGGGCGGCCAGAGCTGCGCGCCGCTCGTAACATGTGGTTCCTTCGGTGGTGCAGGGTCCCCGAGTAGGGAGGGCCTGTATGCAGAGACCCAAGGTGGGTAGCCGCACGTGCTCCCGTCCCAACCACCACCCTCCCAAACCCACCTCCCAGCCAGACAGGTCAGGCTGAGAAATAGGCAATGTGCACCAGCTGCGGGTGGCGGCTGGACGGTATAGGGCTAGCACTGGCAGTACAGGGTGGCCTAGTGGCTGGCAGAGTCTATCTCGATTGCAGGTAATAAGCTGAAATAAGCAACCGACTGGTAGGCTGGCCAGTGGTATTGGCTGGCCGTGGTACTGCTAGTCTGAGGCGGCAAAAAATAGGCTCGGATGTGTCAATGTAGATACTGCAATACTTGGGCTGCTACCAACAATTTGTCGGTTCACCTCAAGCCCACACGGTACGGGGCCCACGTTCCTTTTCAAGTCTGGTTACGGGCTTCCTCCTCCTCCTCCTCCTCCTCCTCCTCCTCCTCCTCCTCCTCCTCTCCTCATCGTCACTATCATCATCATCGTCATCATCATCATCCTCGTTCATATCCTCCTCCTCCTCCTCCTCCTCCTCCCTCCTCCTCATCATCATCATCATCATCCTCATCATCAGCATCATCATCATCATCATCATCATCATCATCATCATCATCATCATCATCATCATCATCATCATCATCATCATCCTGCTCATCCGCCTCCTCCTCCTTCTCTACGCCCTCCTCGCTCAATCTGCTCAACGGGCAACGTCGGATGCTCATCCGCTACATGTGCCCATGCCCTGGTAGCTGCATGACAGTGCCTGTCGTTGTGCCCCCAGCTCCAGCAAAGCCCACGTCCTCCTCCCCCTGCTCCGGCTCCCACGTTCCAGCAACGCTTGTCGACTCCTCCTCTCACGATAATTTGCTTGGTCCTCCACCTTACTAGCCTGTCTGATCGAAAGAACGGCGCGATCCTTCTTCAGCCTCTCCCATCGCACTTGGTTGCCAGCCACTGCTGTGACGAAGGCCAAAAAAGAGCCCGCCACGTAGGACATGCATCCTACGAAGTAAAACCTATGGGGGGGGTCCGTCTCCTCATCCCTCGCATCGTCGTCGTCCTCGTCTTCGTCCTTGTCCTCGTCCTCCTCCTCCTCGTCATCCTCCTCATCCTCCCCCTCATTCCCCCTCCGCCTCCTCCGCCTCCTCCTCCTCATCCTCCTCCTGCTCCTCCTCATCATCAGAAGCATCCTCATAGTCATCGTCATCAACAGCATCATGATCACCACCACCACCATCAGCGTCATCATCAGAATTAGCATCAGCATCAGCATCATCATCATCATCATCATCATCATCATCATCATCATCATCATCCTCATCATCATCAGCAGTAGCATCAGCATCAGTATCATCCTCATCAGCATCATCAGCAGCATCAGAGCATCATCATCATCAGCAGCAGCAGCATCATCACCATCAGCATCATCAGCATCACCAACATCATCAATATCATCACCACCACCACCACCATCATCATCATCATCATCATCATCATCATCATCATCATCATAAGCATCATCATCATCATCACCATCCTCATCTTCATCATCACCCGCAACACCATCCGCATCATTATCATCAGTATCATCATCCGCATCGTCATCATCATCAGCTGCAGCATCATCAGCATCGTCAGCATCATCATCATCGTCATCAACAACATCATCCGCATCATCGTCAGCAGCAGCATCATCATCATCGTCAGCATCATCACCATCATCATCATCATCAGCATCAGCATCATCACCATGATCATCATCAGCATCATCATCAGCAACAGCAGCATCATCATCGTCACCCTAATCAACATCATCAGCATCGTCATCGTCAGCATCACCAACGCCATCACCATCACCTCCCCATCATCGCCATCATCATCAGCAGCATCATCATCATGAGCAGTAGCATCAGCATCAGTATCATCCTCATCAGCATCATCATCAGCAGCACCAGCATCATCATCAGCAGCATCATCATTGTCATCATCGCCATCATCGCCATCATCGGCATCATCATCGTCGTCGGTGCTGCCGTCGTCATTGTCACCGTCACCGTTATCCGCATCATCATCCACATCATCATCCTCATCATCATCGTTATCATCACCACCATCATCATAACCATCAGCATCATCATCAGCATCATCATCACCATCGTCGTCGTCATCGGCATCGACATCGTCATCATCCTACTCCTCATCCTCCTCCTTGTCGTTTTCGTCGTCGTCGTCCTCAACGTGATTTTCCACGTCCTCCCCACCTCTTTCTTCCCTGTTTACACGTATCACTCGCTGCCTCACTGCCCATCCCTCCTTAATCAGTCCTTCCCTCCTTCCCTCTCTCCCTCTCTCTTCCACCTCCTCATCATACTGGTCATCACCCGCCTTCCCATCCACACTGCCTTTTCTCCCGTCCTGCTTCATCCTCCTCCTCATCATCATCCTCCTGTTTATCCCTGCTCTTCGCCTGATGGCACTCCTCCACCTCCTCCTCATCCTCCTCATCATCATGTATATCCCTGCTCCTCTCCTGACGTTAGTCCTCCTCTTCCTCATCCTCCTACTCCTCTTCCTCATCATCGTCCTCCTGTTTATCCCTGCTCCTCTACTGACGTTACTCCTCCTCTTCCTCACCCTCCTCCTCCTCATCATCGTCGTCCTGTTTATCCCTGCTCCTCTCCTGATATTACTCCTCCGCTTCCTCATCCTCCTCCTCATCATCATCGTCCTCCTGTTTATCCCTGCTCCTCTCCTGATATTACTCCTCCTCTTCCTCATCCTCATCCTCCTCCATATCCCTCCCTCCCGTTCACGCGCACTGTGCTGCATGGGATGGCCATTGTGCCAGACAGGGTGGCGCTCGGCCCGCGGAGCACTAAATACATCACCCCCCCTCTTCCTTCATCCTCCTCCTCCCTCCTCCTCCTCCTCCTCCTCCTCCTCCTTCCTCCCTCCTCCTCCTCCTTCTGCTCATCCGCATCGTCCTTCCACATCCTGATCTTCCTCGTCATCCGCATCATCCCTCCCCCGATCCTCATTCCCGAGCTGTATCTACAACTACTCTGCCACGAAAACGGCCGATAGAGGCTGGATCTGGGACTTCCCATCCTACCTGCCAGAACAAAAACAAAGCAAAGTCGATGTTCTCGATCTTTATTAACATGGGCACGACGTCGTCAATGCTGCAAAATGCGTGGCAGGACTGGGACGCGGCGCACATCCCACACGAAAGGCCGACACGTCACCCTCAGCCTCAGCGCCGCGCTCATTTTTCTCCCGAGGACCGCGCTTCCCCGTGGACGCCGCGCACATGTTTCGCACGCAGCTTCGTCGACACGCGAGCGGACGGCGGCTCCCACACGTCGGCACCGCACACATCTCGCCTGAACGTGGCGTTCCCGCCTCGACGCTGCGCATAGATCTCACTCGCCACTTCCGCGGGCGGGTGTAGACGGAGGACTGTTCAACGGCACGTGGAGATGGCGGGTGTCTTGCGCCGCCCTGGCGACCAGAGGGGGGGGCAGCAGAAGCCAAGCGTCGCGGCGAGTTGCCGCCACGCGGCCAGAGCTGCGCTGGATGCCCATCTGGCCACGGGCCCACGGCCGCTTGCGTGAGCGCGCCACCAGTCTGACCTGTTGGGGGGGGGGCGGGGCGAACCGTGCAGCCTCTCTCTCTCTCTCTCTCTCTCTCTATCTCGCTCTCCCTCTCTCTCTCACAGGTTGGATGGTATCGCAGTCTTGTCATTGCGCTCTGGTTCCGACTTGCCCCAGCCTGTCTGCATGGGCAAGGCGATGTACATGCCGGCGGTAATGATGCAGTACGGCTGACCGCATGCCTCGTGGCGACGAATACATCCTGAGTTCTTCGTTTGGTGCATGGGAGCGGAAGTCATCACGTCCCTGAAGGTTGACGGTACACCCGAAAGGAAACAATGAACTACACGAGAAGCGCCTGAAGGAGGTTTGGGATGAACCTAGAAACCCGTGTTTCGGAGTGGGCGTTTTGCGTGCTGTATCTTGGGGGCGCGTCAATGGCGAAAGAGCAGCCGGGATGGAGCGCCCAAGCGAGCAGTTCAACAACCGTGTAACAACCTCGAAGCGCAGGCTTGTACAAGAGTCCTGCGTCCCCGTCAGGGCCCCTTTTCCAGAAAGGCCCCATCGCAGACCAAGAAGTAGCCCTACAAACAATCCTCCTCCAGCCCATTGTTCCTCATTCCTACTTCCTCCGTCATTCCTTTTTTCTTCCTCCCTCTCCATTCCTCATTCCTCCTTCCTCGTTCCAACTTCCTTCTTCCTCCTCCTCCCCCTCCTCCCCCTCCTCATCCACGCTCTCCTCCTCCAACTGCTGCTGCTGCTGCTCCGCGTCCTCCACCTCCTCCTCCTCCTCCTCCTCCTCCTCCTCCTCCTCTTCATTCGCCTCCTCTTCCTCCTCCATCGATTTTCCATTTAATGTACGACGATGAAGCTTAAAATGTGCAATAGCTTCACGGATGGAGGGCGGGCCGTGTTCGAAACGTGGCTCTCGCCTGAATGCCGCGCACATTCGTCTTCAAAGTTTGCACGCGCTAGACGGATGGAAGGCGGGCCGTTTTCAAAATGTGTGTGTGTTCGCTTCAGCGCTCGTCTTACAAGTTCGCATGCGTATCACGGGTGGGGGCGGGCCGCCTTCCTAGTGTGGCCCTCGTGTTAGCGCCGCGTGTGATCATTTTAAAAGTCTGCGCGGGCTTCACGGATGGAGGGCGGGCCATTTTCAAAATTCGGCTCTCGTCTTAGCGTCGCGCACATTCGTCTTCAAACTTTGTAAGAATTTCACATATGGAAGGGCGGCTCCTTTTCAACATGTGGCTCTCGCCTTAGCGCCGCGCGCATTCGTCTTAAACGTTTGGAAAAGCTTCGCGGATGGAGGGCGGCTCCTTTTCAACATGTGGCTCTCGCCGTAGCGCCGCGCGCATTCGTCTTAAAGTGTGCACGAGCTTCGCGGATGGAGGGCGGTTCCTTTTCAACTTGTGGCTCTCGCCGTAGCGCCGCGCGCATTCGTCTTACAGCTTGCAAGAGCTTTACGGGTGGAGGACTGGTTCTTTATTGACGTGTGGCTCTCGCCTCAGGGCCACGCAAAACAGTATTAAAAACTTACAACCATTCAACAAAATCTCATGGCTGACGTCCAAGGAATGGTGTTCCGGTACGGTTTAGGATTGCCAGGGCGCAACAGTCACGTAGATTCGCAGTGCTGACGCCTCAGGAACGGATTTCTGGCACGATTCAGGATCGTCAGGGCGCAACGGTTAAGTTGATTCGCGGAGTTGAAGTCCAAGAAGTGGTGCTTTTGCACAAGTGAGGCTCAGAGGGCTGTCTTCCAGTGGGGCACTTCCAGAAGTGAAGACTATTTGGTAGGGACCTATGAAAAAGAAACTTGGAAGGGAGGGTGTATCGCAACATCGTTGATGCGCCTTGGGTTTACACTGGTCCTCCTCATCCTCCTCTTCTTCCTCCTCCTCTTCCTCCTCCTTTTAACATTAACATTATCATCAGCAGCAGCAGCCACCATCCTCAACAACAGCATCGCCATCATCTTCCTCCTTCTCCCATCATGATCAGCAGCAGCAGCCACCATCATCATCATCATCATCATCATCACCATCACCATCATCACCATCATCATCATCGGCATCAGCATCAACATCATCATCATCATCATCATCATCATCACCGGTATCATCAGCATAAGCATCATCAGTATCAATAACAGTATCATCAGCAACAGCAGCAGCATTATCGTCATCATTAGCATCAACACCACCACCACCACCACCTTCATCATCAGCATCATCGTCGTCATCGTCATCGACATCGCCATCGTCATCGCCATCATCATATCATCATCCTCATCATCATCACCAGCATCATTATCAGCATCATCGGCATCATCATCAACATCAGTATCAGCATCATCAGCATCAGCATCCGCATCAGCGTCAGCATCATCATCATCATCATCATCATCATCATCATCACCACCACCCGCCCCTCCTCTGACACGGCCCAGCTGGGTGGACTCCCAACCCCCGGGTAGGGCCAGGCTTGGGGGAATGCGGGACAGCGGCTCCGAGGAGAAAGAAACTAATAAATGGTGGGTGAAGGAGGAGAAGGTGGAAGAAACGGAGAGGGGAGAGAGAGGGGAGCTGTTTGCGAGCTTCGGCCGTCAATCCTGGAGTCTCCGAAGGGCCCTGGTTTTAAAGCATTGCGTAATGCAGCCTCACACGCACTATTTGCTTGTCAAGGGGCACGACGCATATCAAGGCAATCATCGCCAAGCCGTGCCAATCGTACAGAACGTCAGTCGTGCAGCTGCAACGAGCACATGCACGTGAAGTTAGGTTGAATGGCAGTCCCATACAATAAGTCTGTAAAAAGGCGAATTCCTTCGACCTCAACCCCCATCGCCGTGCGATGCGGATCATGTCGAACGGCGATGTTTAAGACAGTCCGACGACGACGGCGGCAAGAGGGAAAACCTGACGAGGGGGAGGAAGACGAAGGAGAGAAAGGTAAGACTGAGGTGGACGAGAAGAGGGAAAAGGAAAGATGGCACCCTCATCGTCGTCATCCTCACCAGCATCAGCATCGACATCGGGATCCACATGAGCATCGGCATCAGCATCGGCTTGGGGGCGGGCGTCGATCAGCGCGGAACCATGTCGCCACCCATCTCATGGTGCGATTCGGCTCGAAAGCCTCCCCTCCGAACTTCTCCGGCCCGCCTTGCTCCGCCCTCCCCGCTGCCCTGGAGAGGAGGGAGGAGGAGGAGGAGGAGGAGGAGGAGGAGGAGGAGGAGGAGGAGAAGGAGGAGGAGGAGGAGGAGGAGGGGAAGCAGCAGAAGCAGGAGCAGGAATCCCACCAGCCCTGGGGGCGCAGGTGGTTCAGAGAGATAGCTCTTCTAACCCCCTTCTTCCCCTTCTGGGAGGTGTCCACCCCTCCCCCCTAACCCCCACGCTGGAACACGTCTCCCCTAGCATGGCCACGGGAAGGTATAGGACTGTCGCGGGCCCAAATCGGGGCCACGCGGACAACGGGATCAGTGCGAGCCTTGCCCGTCGGCGCACACAGCAAGAAGCCAAAACAGCAGCGAAAGGTCGTGCACAACGTCGGGGCTTACGCACGAAATCGAATCCAGGAGATACACGCCCGCACAAACTCGCCGCACACGGACGCACTCTAGCTTCCTGGGGGCCTCTGGGAGGCCATGTCGAAGTCTCTTGGAAATCTCTTGGGAGCCAGTCGCGAGCCTCTTGGGAGCCTCTTGGGAGCCTCTTGGGGGCCTCTGGGCGGCCTCGTGGGGCTTGGAGCCCTCCTCTTGGGCCTCACTTGGGGCCCTCTTCGGGGCCGCGGGCCGACTTGGGCCCCTCCTGGGCCTGTCTTGGGCTTTCTTGGGGCCCTCTTGAGGCCCTCTCGAGGCCCTCTCGAGGCCCTCTCGAGGTCCTCTTGAGGCCCTCTTAAGGCCGCAAGCCCTTCGGGGGCGAAAAGGCGAGAAGTCTAAAATCACTAATTCTTCAAAGGCTTTGCAAGATGTTGGCATCTCGGGGACCCTGTTGGAGGGTCCTGGGGCCATCGTGGGCTGACCTGGATACTGCCTTGGCGTGGTTTCACTGGTGTTATCTCTTCTGATCGTCTTTCGTCTTGTCTTGTCTGGTCGTCCCTGGCTGTCTTGGGCTGTCTTAGGGGCGTCTTAGACAGTCTTGGAGGCCGTGACACGCTGGTGCTAGGGCCCGGCGCTGACTGAACGCCCATCTTTTTAGCGCAAGTCCTCTCCCAGGTCTGGAGGGAAGGTTCCGACCGATCAGAGCGTCCAAGATGGCTCTAGCCCAAGATGGCTCAAGATGGTATCCAGCATGCCTCCAAAATGCCCCAATACAGCCCCAGAACGGCCCCGAGTGACCACGGATCCTCCCAAGGATATCGCCGACAAGACCAAATCCTTCAAACATATGTGGCTGTACAATGTGATTTGCCTTCTCGCCTTGTCGCTTCAGATTGGCAGCTGAAGCATCAAGACGGCTCTAAGACCACCCAAGAGAGCCCCAAGACGGGGCCGTAGATGCTCCAGTTCGGCCCCAAAAGCGCCCAAGAGCGCCCCAAAAGCGATCCAAGAGGCACTCTGGGGCCCTGTGTCGGGTTCCGACGGGGAGACCCAAATCAACACCGCTCCCTTTTTTGCACATGTCCTCCAAGATGGCCCCAAGAGGGTCCCAGGAGAGCCCCACAAGGGCCCAGGGTAGGCGCCCCAGAGGAACCCCAAAAGGCCTGCAAAACGGCCCCAAGAGGGCCCCAACGTGGCCCAGATGTGATTCCAAGAACTCACATGGAGAAAGATCCGAAAAGGAGTTGATGGCTGACTCTTGGGTCTATTCAGGCTGGTCCCGAGCATTGATTTGACGGTTGCCCCGCTCTTTGTTTCACTGCTTGTTCCTATATGCTCATGATCCAGGCAACTCGCTTGGGCACCGTTTCTGATGGGCTGGTGGGAATACTTGTTCCCCTCGCGGCCGCAAGCGGAAGCGCAGGAGGCGTCCGAAGTCAGCTCGGGCTACGAGCCAAACCTAATTACCTAAGCGCGCGAACTAACGGCCGAAGAAACTGCCACCGAGGGATGCCAAGGAGCGACGCCGGGGACTGAAGGCAGAGCTGCAAGAGGTGCCAGATGCGTTAGGCGGCTGAAGTGCAACCATTCCAGGGGCGAGACCACCGGGAAGGCAAACGAATTGCACCTACTGGTAGGAATACGCGATGCATCTACAATTGGAAGTGAGGAGGGGAGGGAGAGGAGGACAAAGAGAAGAAGCGTAATGGAGGCGCAGCATGAGAAAAAAAGACGTTGATAGGAAGAAGAAAAGGGAGTAATACGGACAGAAAGAGGGTGAGAATGTGGAAGAGGATGAGGACAAGGATGAGGAAGAGACAGGGGAAGAGGAGGGGGAGCAGGAGGGGGAGGCAGTACTCCGTACTTCTGAATCGCCAACGCTCGGGGGATCGCGGGACACCCGCAAACCCCCGATGGCATGGCACTGTCAACCATAAATTCTGTTCCATCATTCTCGTCCTCGGCCACATTATTCGTTTCCTCCTCCTCCTCCTCGTCATCATCATCACCACCACCACCATCATCATCATCATCATCATCATCATCATCATCAGCAGCAGCAGCAGCAGCGTCATTGTCATCATCGCCATCATCATCATCATCATCATCATCATCATCATCATCATCATCGTCGTCGTCGTCATCATCATCATCATCATCATCATCATCATCAGTATCATCATCATCATCATCATCATCATCATCATCATCATGATCATCATCATCATCATCACCATCATCATCATCATCATCGACAGCAGCATCTCCATCACCATCAGCATCAGCATCAGCATCACCATCACCATCATCATCATCATCATCATCATCATCAGCATCATCGCCACACTCAGCATATGCATCATCATCGCCATCACCATCATCATCACCATCAGCATCATCATCATCATCATCATCATCCTCATCATCATCATCATCATCATCATCATCATCATCATCATCATCATCATTATCGTCAGCATCATCAGCAGCACCATCATCATCATCATCAGCAGCAGCAGCATCAGTATCGTTATCACCATCATCATCACCATCAGCATCACCATCATAATCAGCAGCACAATCAGCAGCATCATCAGCATCATCAGCATCATCAGCATCATCAGCATCATCATCAGCATCATCAGCAGCATCAGCATCATCACCACCATCAGCAGCAGCATCATCAGCATCATCAGCATCATTAGCAGCAGCAGAAGCGGCAGCATCATCATCATCGGCATCAGCATGTTCATTATCATCAGCATCATCATCAGCATCATCATCACCATCATCATCTCCATCAGCATGATCATGATCACCATCATTATCATCATCTTGGCTTCAACCTGAGGCTCTATTCTGCGGATGTTCTCAGGGATGCGACCAACACAGCCCTCCCCGCCCAGCCTCAACGTAGCCCATCGTGCCAGCGACGAAGAGTAAGCCTCCTCCACTCCCCACTGATATGAGAAGGAGGAGGACAATGGGTTCAGGTAAAGGGTCTACGAAGGTACCCCGCCTTTCTCAAAAAAAAAAAAAAGCTGCCTCCTCGGGATGCCTCTCAGAAGCTTCTATGAAAGGGCATATCCCTTCTGAAAGGCGTCTGCCCTCTCGGAAGGCCGCCCCCCTCACCCAAAACCCCTTGCGCGCGACGCAGAGGAACAGGAGGAACAGGAGAAGGAGGAGGAGGAGGAGGAGGACGACGACGACGACGACGAGGGAGCAGGATCCCTTTCACAGCGCAACAATCGGCCGAAGAAGACTTGCATTCCTGACCTGTGATCCACACGCTGGCTGCCTGAGAGACAGCACAGCTCACCACCGGGTTGCTCTGCGCGCCGAGGGCTCACGGATTCGGGCAGGGGAAGGAGGCGCCAAACGACGCGACGCGGAAAAAGAGAGAGAGAGAGGCAGCGAGGGGCAGCGATCTGGGGTGGCTGGCCAGGGGGGGGGGGGGGGCATTGACGCGGAATCGGCGATGCATCGCCGACGGATCGGCCAGGTGCCCTCGACTGCGATCGCGGACGCTCCGGGGCGGGGTGGGCCACGGGGCCCCCGTCGGCGATCCGTGAACGATTGCGGGGCCGACGCGCCCGGCGCATTCGCGATCTCAATCGGTGTTGTGCTGGCGGCGCGGTTTCGGACGCCGGGTCCTCGTCAGTGCCAGGGAGGGGCTGCGGCAGCCCCGCGCGGGTGCCGCTGTGCAGCGCGCGGGCAGGGCAACCAGAGGTCCACCGCGCAGGCCCCCCATCGGAGCCTGTCCCCCCTGCCGTGGGAAACGGAGCCCTGCCATCCGAGGATGTGTTTTCCCATACGGGGGAGGAGGAGCAGGAGGAGGAGGAGGTGGAGGAGGAGGAGGAGGAGGAGGAGGCGCAGGAGCAGGAGGGGGAGGAGGAGGAGGAGGAGGAGGAGGAGGAGGAGGAGGAGGAGGAGGAGGAGGAGGAGGAGGAGGAGGAGGAGGAGGAGGAGGAGGAGGAGGAGGAGGAGGGGGTCAGTTTTTCGCCCTGGATCCGTCTTGGATGGCCCCGGGGCCCGTGCAGCCAGCCTCGGCCGCCCGCGCCGCCTCGAGCCCCATGGCGACCTGGCGTGTGCCGAAGAGGCCCAGATCCTGTCGAGGCGCGAAAACAAGAACAAACAAACAAACAAAACAAGACGGGGAGTGTTTGGCCTCTTTCGGGCCTCGCCGGGCCCCGTGACCGCCCCCAAAACACTCCGGATGTCCAGACCTCGTGGGGTCCACGTCAGGAAGAAATCATGGCGACGCGTGTTTGGCGAGGGGAGGCTCTCAGGACAGGGGGGGGGGGGGCGCACCATGGGGCGGGGGTGCATGCGGACGCAGCCACTGGGGCCTTCAATGGAATTCCCTGTGGAGCCACGAAACGTGTGAGGGGCGTACTGAAAAGGGCCAGGGCCGCATGCGAACGCAGACACTGGGGCGTTCGGTGAAGCTCCCCATGGGGTCACGAAGTGTGTGAAGGGTCTGCCGAAAACTGGGGCGGAGCCGCATGCGAACGCAGCCACTGGGGCCTTCGGTGGAGCTCCCTAAGGGGCCACTAAGCGTGTGAGGGGTTTGCCAAAAGTGGGCGGGGCCGCATGCGGGCGCGGCCACTGAGCCTCCGGTGGAGCTCCCTATGGGACCACGAAACGTGCGAGTGGTCTGCTGAAAATAGTGCGGGGCCGCAGCCAAACGCAGCCACTGGGGCCCTCGATGGAGCTCCCTAAGGGGCCACGAAGCGTGTGAGGGGTCTGTCAAAATGAGAAGAGGGAAGAGGATGATGCTGAGGAAGTGGAGGGAAGGGGGAGAGGAGAGGAGAGGAGAGGAGAGGAGAGGAGAGGAGAGGAGAGGAGAGGAGAGGAGAGGAGAGGAGAGGAGAGGAGAGGAGAGGCGAGGAGAGGAGAGGAGAGGAGAGGAGAGGAGACGCGCGGCGCTGCGATTTCAAAACGAGGACCCAACACAGGAGGGTTGGGGAAACAAATGCCTGGCGAAAACACACACACACACACACACGACCCATTGCCAATACACAAGAATACTGCGAGGGGCCTGCGGTGCCCCTGAACGCTTCGCCAAAAAACGTCAAACTACACTCAACGTTCTCCATTCACGTGCGCTCCCTCGCGACTCCGTCCGCACGAAGGACGACGGCGACGAAGCGCCGTGGAGAACCCTATGGGGCCACGAAGCGTGTGACGGGTTTGCATGAATTGGGCGGGGCCACATGCGAACGCAGCCACCAGCGCCTTCGGTGGAGCTCCTTATGAAGCCACGAAGCGTGTGAAGGGGTCTGCCGAAATCGGGCGGTGCTGCATGCGGACGCAACCACTGGACTCTTCGGCAAAGCTCCAGATGGGGCCACGAAACGTGTAAAGGGTCTGTCGAAATTGGGCGGGGCCGCATGCAGACGCAGCCACTGGGGCCTTCGGTGGAGCTCCCTGTGGGGTCAAGAAACGTGTGAGTGGTCTGCCGAAAGTGGGCGGGGCCACATGCGGAACCAGCCACTGGGGCCTTGGGTGGAGCTCCCTATGGGACCACGAAACGTGTGAGAGATCTGCCGAAAATGGGGCGTGGCCGCATGCAGACGCAGCAATTGAGGCCTTCGGTGCAGCTCCCTGTGGGGCCCCGCAACGTGCGAGGGGTCTGCCGAAACTGAGCGGGGCCGCATGCAGACGCAGACACTGGGGCCTTCGGCGGAGCCCCCCCAGGAGTTCCGAAACGTGTGAGCGGTCAGCCGAAATCGGGCGGGTCGCATGCGGACGCAACCACTGGGCTCGGCGGTGCAGCTCCCTATGGGGCCCCGCAGCGTGTGAGGGGTCTGCCGAGATTGGGGCGGGGTCGCATGCAAGCACAGCCATTGGCGCCTTGTTTCCTTCATCCGGCAGCAGGGCGCGCAGCGCGCCCCGATCTGCTCCTGCGGCCTGCAACGGGCACCGAGCCCGCTTGGGCCCAGTGCTGGAGGCCGAAGTCTACCGAAAATGGGGCGGGGCAGCACACAAACGCGGCCACTGGGGCCTTCGGTGAAGCTCCCTGGAAGGCCACGGAGCGTGTGAGGGAGTTGCCGAAATGCGACGAGAGAAGACGACGATGAGGAAGTGGAGGGAGGAGGGGGAGGAGGGGGAGGAGGGGGAGGAGGAGAAGAAAAAAGAGACGCGCGGCGCTGCGTCTTCAAAACGAGTGCCCGACACACAGGAGGGTTGGGAGAAAAAAAACATCATCATCAGCCCCGATCCTCGCCCTGGCCTCGCCCGACCAGGCCTCGAACCGCCCCCCCGCCCCCAGGGGGAGCAACAGGAGGAGGAGGAGGAGGAGGAGGAGGAGGAGGAGGAGGAGGAGGAGGAGGAGCAGCAGCAGCAGCAGCAGCAGCAGCAGACCCACCCCCCAGCCTCCCGCACGCCCCCCCCCTCCGAACTCGTAGCACGTGGTCACGCTGATCAGGTGGCTCCTGAAGATCTTGGGCGCCTCGAAGATGCTCAGGGCGTTGATGTACGCGCCCAGCGAGAACAGGAAGGAGCCCACCTGGCCCCCCCGCCGCGCAGAGGGGACGCCCGCGCGGGGCCCCGAGGGCGGAGGCGCCCGCGGCCACGGAGCGCACACGCTCGACGGGGCGAAGGCGCCTTGCGGTCGGTGGCCTGGCCGTTCGAGCCCGCGCGGCGCGTGCGCGCGCCGCTGACAGCATGCTGCTGGGAGGCAGCTGCTGGGAGGCTTTCGTCGGAAGGAGTCGGGAGGATTGAGCCCCATTTGGGAGCTGTTGCGCTGGAGTGGGCCTCGGATGAAGCGGGACTAAGCCAGATCAAACGGGATTAAGCGGGATTGAGCGGGATGGAACGGGATCAAGCCGGATTAAGCCCGGTTTCGGACCAGGGCGAAAACAGAATTTGACCTCCCAGGAGTTGCATCCGAAATGCTGGATGGAGCGCCAACCGCTGACCCCTCGAATCCTCCTGCTCTCGTGTGGCAGAGACGCTGCGCACTTGGGGGGGGGGGGGGCAGTTTCCTCCCAGGCGCTGCCCCGACGGGACCACTAGAGCGCGAGATCGGCTGACTGCTCGGCAGCGGAGCAGCGCAGAAGCACTCGGTCAGTCAGAACGTCTTGGGCAGTTGATCGAGCAAGGTCACATGTCTGCAGACGCGCTGGGACCGTTACAGAACCGAGCTCCCTTTTTGGTCGCGGCCGCAGGCGAGAGCGCAAGCGGCGAGTCGTAAGTTCGGGGCGCGGGCCTACTATTTGACAACAGGAGCAAACTAGAGCCGCGCACCTAAACTGCCTCAAGAACCGAGCTCCCACGCAGCCTCATAAATCGTTGCCAAGCCTTCCAGCGAGTTTTGTTGCCCCATGGGGCCTGGTCGGGGTGGTGGACGGGGGAGTGGGCGGGGGCGGAGGAGGAACACTTGAGGCACCCCGTGCCTCCGAACCCGCCTCTCCGAGCTCGCTGCGTGCGGGCCTTGAGTGTGGGCCTGGCCCGTGCTGCCTGGTGCGGAGCCGCAGTGGCGAACCGTGCAGTCACCTCGGTGGGTTTCGGATGAAACCTCATCAGGGTCCTATTTCTGGTCACGAGGCCAGTGCTGCTTGTCTGGCCGTATTTCAGAGGACTCCATGAGCTCATGCATCCCATCATTCATTCACTCAGTCCTTCTCATCCTCCTCCCCCCTTCGTCTTGGTGCGGGGCGTCCGGAGCCCTGCGTTCCTGTGCCGTCCTTACAGCTCTCGGCAGTGGCACGGAGAGGAAGAAAGCGGGGACTAAGACCAAGACTGAACGCGGAAATATCGTGTTGATCTTGACCGCCGTCGATCTTGGTCAGCGTCAATTCGTGGATCGTGCTCGCAAATCGGCCTGCGACGGCCGAAATGGATCATGACCAAGATCAGCATCGACACGATCCTGCGACACCTTGGTCATGGTCCCCGTGCTTCTTCCCTCAAGTGGCCCATTCGCTTCTTCTTCGACTTCTAGAGCAGCCAGCCGTTGCTACCCGGCACGGCCCTTTCTGCCCGCGCATTAGTTTCACGAGTGGAGGACTCGTCGTTTTCGAAACGTGGCTCTCGCCCTAGCGCCGCGCACATTCGTTGTGAGAAATTGCAAGAGTTGCATGGATGGAGGGCGGGCTGTGTTCAAAATGTGGCTCTCGCCTCAGCGCCGCACACATTCGTCAAGAGGTTCACGAATGGTGGGCGGCACCTCTTCAAAATGTGGCTCTCGCCTGAGTGCCACGCACATTCGTCTGAAAACAATGCAAGAGCTTCACGGATGAAGGCCGGGCGGTGTTCAAAATATGGCTCTCGCCTTAGCGCTGCGCACAGTGATCCTAAAAAAATGCAAGAGTTTCACGGATGGGGGACGGTACCTTTTCAAAATGTAGCTATCGCCTCAGCGCCGCACATTTTCGCCTTACAGCGTACAGCAGTTTCAAGCACTCCTTTGACTGACGTCCCAGAAATGGTGTTCGGGCATGATGTAGGACTGTCAGGGCGAAACAGTTCCGTTGATTCGCGGTGTCAGGTGTTCTGGCACGATTCAGGATCGTCAGGGCGCAAAGGTGACGTTTCTTCGCGGCGTTGAACGAACTCCCAGGAATGGTGTTCTGGCACGGTTCAGGATTGTCAAACGGTTTCCTCCAACGGGGCACTTCCGTCAGTGAGAAAGAATCCTTGTAGGGACCCGTGTAGAAGGAACCTGGAGGGAGGGTTCATTGCAACATCGTTGATGATTCTTAGGCTTACACTGGCCCTCCTTCTCCTCCTCCTCCTCCTCCTCCTCCTCCTCCTCCTCCTCCTCCTCCTCCTCCTCCTCCTTCTCCCCCTCCGCCCCTTGAAGCCCCCCCTCCATGAAGAGTACGGCGGCAGCGTTGTAGATCTCTTTCTCCGTAAAGGGCAGCCTCTCCTCCAGCGCCCGCACGATGGGCGGGTCGAACAGAAACGTCCCCACGAGGAAGACGAAGGAGCCGAGGCAGTAGACCGCCTCCTGGCTCTCTGCTTCATACTTGCTCCGTCTGGGAGTGAGGGGTATGTGGAAGCCTCCCAAATCGGGTCCGAGCAGATGGGGTCGGCCGGAGGATCGCGCAGCATCGCCGATGCGGCCGCGATGCATCGGCGACGTCGGCGATGCACCGGCGCCTCGGGCGTCGAAGAAATCGGGATGCATCGGCGACCGGATTGCGATTGCCTGGAGCTCGGTGACTGGTGATGGCGACCAGCATGTATCCCAAAGGCTAATAAAGGCTGCATGAGGTAGTGAACAAGTCACTGGCGTCGCGTCCAGAAAGTGCCAGCTATGCACCTACACTGATCCTGGCCGGGCCGATCCTCCTGTCCCCAGGATCGGTGTTTACGCCCTTCCTGCTTGGCCAGGACGGTATACGCACCGATCATCAGCCCAGGATCGGCCTAGCCAGGACCCGTGCAAATGTATAGTCGGCGCCCTCCGGATTTACGCTGGCCGGCCTGCTCCGCAGCGGCGCAGGCATGCGTCAGCGCGCAGAAAGTCATTCCAGGGGTGACGGGCCAGCGGGGGACGAGGGCCAACGACAACGGACGAGGGGGTGGAGGGATGGCAAGGAGGTGCAGCGGTGGTGAATAGTAGGCCAGGCCAGACAGACTCTTCCCATATCATCTTGCTGCGTTCATCGCCACCCTGAGGGTGCGGTACTGATGCCCCGATCGGCCTTCTGTGGGCCACGTTCATGCATAGGAACCGATTCGTGTAAATTGCATTTTCGTATTGCTGCGTTGGCATGATCTGGCCGAAATCGGCAATTTCCACCCAAAAAATCCGACTTGAGCGTCCCAAAGATAATGATCCGGCAAGATTTCTGCAAGCGGCCGTCAACACACGTAAGTCTTACTGCTATCGCGCTATCCCGGCATTACCTTAAATCACATGACATTACGTTTCCGCGTACGCCCCACGTCGTGCATCGCACATCTCAAACGCATCTGACCGCGACAGCGACCAAAGCTGCGGATTTAGGCCCTTCGGCACTCATGTGAAAAAATACCAGTTGCCACGGGGATCGAACCTCCAGCCTGGCGACCCTCTGGCTAGGAGGTTGGATGCTTGTTCTTGGAACCTGCCTGGAGTCACTAATTCCAATCATGCATCGATGCTGCGTCGAACGTCCGTCGACTTGAGTCGAACTTGAGTCGAATCTGAGTCAGACTTGAGTCGAACTAGATCCGTTTGGTCGGCCCTGAGAAGATCCCCACGACGAGGCCGCCCCAACGTTGACTGGTCGCAGGCATAGGGTCATAATTCGGGGCTCTGGCCTTCATTCGGGACGATTCCAGCACCCCCGGAACGCTCCCGACGAGGCGCAGCTGATGGAAACCACCCTCTGTCCCGAAAACTTCCGAAAACTGTCGAAAACTCCCTGAGCCTACCTCTCCCCGAAGCCCAACCCCGAGGAGGGCCCCCTCCCACCGATTCTTTCGGAACGAGCGTCTTACTGAGAAAACCAAAAACCAGGAGGTGCCGATGCCGGTTCCCCCCAGTGCGCTCTGACCAGGATTTCAGGGCAAATCCAGCCGTGGCAACGAGGACCTCCCAGGAGACCCAATAGGGCGAAAACGAGGGAAAGGCATCGGTATCGGTGCCTCTTCCTCGTCTGACTATCGGAGGGCCCCCTCCTGCCCTTCTGAGAGGCCTTGCAAGCCTTCTCCGAAGCCACCGAGGGCTTCTCAGAAGGCCCTGTGCTCGCCGCCGAGAAAGCGGCCTAGAACTCCCTGGGCCTACCTCTCTCTCTCCCCTGAGCCTCACCCCGAGGAGGGCGCCCCCGCCGATTCTTTCGGCCGCAGCGGCCCCGCTCGCGGCCGTGCCACCCTCTTCCTGGCCTGCGGAGCGCGCCAGGAGCGGCGCCGGAGGCGCCGCCAGGGCGAACCGACGCCGATCCCAGAAATCCGCGCGGACCTTCGAGAAATCCGCCGATCCGGCGTGCGAGTTTGAAAAAGCCTACAGCCTACAGCCTACAGCCTGAGCTTCAGCTCGGCTGGGGGGGGGGCCAGGGGGGCTCTGCCGGGGAAGGGGGGGAGGGGGGGGGGCGAGTTGTGCTCCGCTTTCCGGGGGAGCTCCTAGGGCTTGTCGCGGCTACCCGCGTCTCTGGAGAGGGCATTTTCTGACACCCCTCACGAGGATCGTGGCCTCCGAGAGGGTCCCGAACTCGAGTACCCCCCCCTCCCGCCCCAAGAAGCTCTCAAGAGGCCCCCAAGAGGCCCCATCCCAAGAGGCCCCCAAACAGCTCCAGGAGGCCCCAACGAGGCCCCCAAGAGGCCCCAAAGTGGCCCCAAGAAGCCCCGCAACTGCCCAAGAGGCCCAGGGGGGCCTCAAAACTGCCTCCCAGAGGCCCCGAAGAGGCCAACCACGAGATCCCAACCAACATCCATGAGGCCTCTGACCCACCACCCAGGCACGGTGGCGGGATAGGCCGAAGGCCACTAGATCCGCCGCCCCCTGCTTGCAGGGGTGCACGGCGTGCTGGATGAGCTGGTTTTGGTTTTGGTTCTTTTTCTAAAAGAACTCCCCAGTGGGCTCCGGCCCGTCCCGCCGGGGCTCCAGGAAGGCCAAAAGATGCCAAAATCACTGTTTTTCCCAAGGTTTTTGCTGGATTTGGGCATTTCCCTTTTTTCGGCCTTCCGACGGCCCGAGACGGCCCAAGAGCCCCCAAAGATCGCCGAAAGATCGCCCAAGAGGCCTCCAAGACGGCGACGATGACCATCAAGACGCCCACGTGTTCCCCGAAGGCTTTCCAAACCGATTCGGGGAACACATGGTCCGATGGCTTGGCAGGTCTGGCCTCAACGTTCGGCCACATAGGCGCTTCCACAAAGGCAGGGGGCGGCGGTGATTCGCCGTAGGCGTCTTCGATCCGCCGCCCCCTGCTTGCAGGGGTGCCTGGCGTGTTAGATTTTATCGGTTTTGGTTTTGGTTCTTTTTCTAAAAGAACTCCCCAGTGGGCTTCGGCCCGTCCCGCCGGCCACCCGGAAAGGATGCCCAGGAGCTCAATTCCCCAATTTCCTGCCCCAGACGGTTCCAAGATGGCCTCCAAGATGCCTCTAAGACGGCCAGGATGGTCTCTAAGACGGCTAAGATGGCCTTATGATGCCTCCAAGACGGCCCAAGATGTACCCAAGACGGCCTAAGATAGCCTCAAGATGGCCCAAGACGGCCCAAGAGGCCCCAAAGAGGCCTCCAAGACAGCCCAGGAGGCCTTCAAGAGGTCCTTCAGGAGGGCCCGAAGAGACCAAAATCGCTGATTTTCCGTACGTTTTGAATGATTTTCGTATTCGTGCCTTTTCGGCTTTCCGACGGCCCAAGACGGCCCAAGAGGCCCCCAAGATCGTCCCAAGACAGCCCAAGAGGCCTCCAAAAGCGCCCCGAGACGGCCCAAGAGGCCTCCAAGAGCGCCCCAAAACGGCCCAAGACGGCCCCAAGACGGCCCCAAGAGGGCCCCAAGACGGCCCAAGACACCTCCAAGACGCCCAGCATGGCCTCCAAGACGGCCCCGAGGCGCCCCAAGAGGGTTCCAAGTCGGTTCAGACAGGCCCCTCAGACGGCTCCCGACGGCGTCAGACGGGCCAGGAACGCCATAAGACGGCCAAAGAGACCCCCGAGAAGCCCCAAAAGAGCTCCAAGAGGCCCTTAAGAGGCCCCCAGAGAGCCTGAGATAGTTCCAACATAGCCTCCAAGAAGGTCCCAAGATGTTCCGATCGAGCCCAAGAGTGCCTCAAGAGTCGTCAAAGAGGCATTCTCTCTCTTCTCCTTTTTCCTGGTTTTCCTCCTCTTCCTCTTTCTCCCCCACGTGTTCCCCGAAGGCTTTCCAAGTCGACTCGGGGAACACATGATCCGATAGCTTGGCCAAGCTCTAGCCCATCTGTCGGCCACATTGGCGTTTCCAAAAAGTCCTTCAGAGAAGCCTGCAAGAAGGCTCCCGACGGCATTAGAGGGGCTAGGAACGCCATAGGACTGCCGAAAAGATCCTCGAGGAGTCCCAGAGAGAACCCCGGAGGCTCCCAAGATGCCCCGACACCAGCCGAGACGGCCCAAAAAGCCCCAAAGATCGCCCAAAGCTTGCCCAAGAGGCCCCCAAGACGGCCAAGATGACCTTCAAGATGCCCACGTGTTCCCCGAAGGCTTTCCAAACCGATTCGGGGAACACGTGGTCCGATAGCTTGGCAGGTCTGGCCTCAACGTTCGGCCACATAGGCGCTTCCAAAAAGGCAGGGGGCGGCGGTGATTCGCCGTAGGCGTCTTCGATCCGCCGCCCCCTGCTTGCAGGGGTGCCTGGCGTGTTAGATTTTATCGGTTTTGGTTTTGGTTCTTTTTCTAAAAGAACTCCCCAGTGGGCTTCGGCCCGTCCCGCCGGCCACCCGGAAAGGATGCCCAGGAGCTCAATTCCCCAATTTCCTGCCCCAGACGGTTCCAAGATGGCCTCCAAGATGCCTCTAAGACGGCCAGGATGGTCTCTAAGACGGCTAAGATGGCCTTATGATGCCTCCAAGACGGTCCAAGACGGCCTCCAAAACGGCCCAAGAGAGTCCAAGACGGCCCAAGACGGCCCAAGAGGCCCCCCAGAGGCCTCCCAGACGGCCCAAGAGGCCTCCAAGAGGTCCTCCAGGAGAGTCCGAAGAGGCCAAAATCATTGATTTTCCCTTGGTTTTTGAAGGATTTTGGCATTTGCGACTTTTCGGCTCTCCGACGGCTCAAGACGGCCCAAGAAGCCCCCAAGATCGCCCAAGAGGCCCCCAAGAGAGCCCCATGATGGCCCAAGTGGCCTCCAAGATGGCCCCTAGAGGGCCCCAAGAGGGCCCAAGAGGCCTCCAACACGCCCAAGATGGCCTCCAAGACGCCCAAGATGGCCTCCAAGACGGCCCTGGAGCATTCCAAGCGGGCCCCAAGTCGGCCCATAGAGGCCCCCCAAACGGCTTCCGACGGCTTCAGACGTGCCAGGAACCCACCAAGATGGCCGAAGTTGGCTCGAAGCTGGCCCGAGACGGCCCAAAAAGCCCCAAAGATCGCCCAAAGCTTGCCCAAGAGGCCTCCAAGACGGCCAAGATGACCTTCAAGATGCCCACGTGTTCCCCGAAGGCTTTCCAAACCGATTCGGGGAACACGTGGTCCGATAGCTTGGCAGGTCTGGCCTCAACGTTCGGCCACATAGGCGCTTCCAAAAAGGCAGGGGGCGGCGGTGATTCGCCGTAGGCGTCTTCGATCCGCCGCCCCCTGCTTGCAGGGGTGCACGGCGTGCTGGATGATTCAGGTTTTGGTTTTGGTTCTTTTTCTAAAAGAACTCCCCAGTGGGCTTCGGCCCGTCCCGCCGGCCACCCGCAATTTTCCCAAAATCCATCTGTCAATGCCCAAAAACGGCCGTTTCGCTCGGGACATCCTCAAAAAATCGCGAAGATGGCCCAAGATGGCCTCCAAGTCCGCCCGAGATGGTCCAAGACGGCCTCCAAAACGGCCCAAGAGAGTCCAAGACGGCCCAAGACGGCCCAAGAGGCCCCCCAGAGGCCTCCCAGACGGCCCAAGAGGCCTCCAAGAGGTCCTCCAGGAGAGTCCGAAGAGGCCAAAATCATTGATTTTCCCTTGGTTTTTGAAGGATTTTGGCATTTGCGCCTTTTCGGCTCTCCGACGGCTCAAGACGGCCCAAGAAGCCCCCAAGATCGCCCAAGAGGCCCCCAAGAGAGCCCCATGATGGCCCAAGTGGCCTCCAAGATGGCCCCTAGAGGGCCCCAAGAGGGCCCAAGAGGCCTCCAACACGCCCAAGATGGCCTCCCAGACGCCCAAGATGGCCTCCAAGACGGCCCTGGAGCATTCCAAGCGGGCCCCAAGTCGGCCCATAGAGGCCCCCCAAACGGCTTCCGACGGCTTCAGACGTGCCAGGAACCCACCAAGATGGCCGAAGTTGGCTCGAAGCTGGCCCGAGACGGCCCAAAAAGCCCCAAAGATCGCCCAAAGCTTGCCCAAGAGGCCTCCAAGACGGCCAAGATGACCTTCAAGATGCCCACGTGTTCCCCGAAGGCTTTCCAAACCGATTCGGGGAACACGTGGTCCGATAGCTTGGCAGGTCTGGCCTCAACGTTCGGCCACATAGGCGCTTCCAAAAAGGCAGGGGGCGGCGGTGATTCGCCGTAGGCGTCTTCGATCCGCCGCCCCCTGTCTTGCAGGGGTGCACGGCGTGCTGGATGTTTCAGGTTTTGGTTTTGGTTCTTTTTCTAAAAGAACTCCCCAGTGGGCTTCGGCCCGTCCCGCCGGCCACCCGCAAGTTTCCGAAAATCCATCTGTCAATGCCTTTGTTGCCCCAACTTGGCCCAAGATGGCCTCCAAGACGGCCAAGATGGCCCAAGATGGCCTCCAAGATGCTTCCAAGACGGCCAAGATGGCCTCCAAGACGGGTAAGATGGCTCCAAGATGCACCCAAGACGGCCCAAGATGGCCTCAAGATGGTCTAAGACGGCCCAAAAGGCCCGCAAAAGGCCTCCAAGACGGCCCAAGAGCCCTCCAAGACGCCCTCCAGGAAGGCCCGAATAGGTTAAAATCATTGATTTTCCTTAGGTTTTTCAAGGATTTTGGCATGTTCTTCTTTTCAGCTCTCCGACGGCCCAAGACGGCCCAAGAGGTCCCCAACATCGCCCCAACAGCACCCAAGAGGCCTCCAAGATGGCCCCATGACGGCCCAAGAGGCCCCCAAGAAGGCCCCAAGAGGGCCTCAAGACGGCCCAAGAGGCCTCCAAGACGCCCAAGATGGCCTCCAAGACGGCCAAGATGGCCCAAGATGGCCTCCAAGATGCCTCCAAGACGGCCAAGATGGCCTCCAAGACGGGTAAGATGGCTCCAAGATGCACCCAAGACGGTCCAAGATGGCCTCAAGATGGTCTAAGACGGCCCAAAAGGCCGGCAAAAGGCCTCCAAGACGGCCCAAGAGCCCTCCAAGACGCCCTCCAGGAAGGCCCGAATAGGTTAAAATCATTGATGTTCCTCAGGTTTTTGAAGGATTGTGGCCCAATATAAACCCAGAGTAGCCAAAAAGGCACTCAAGAGACCTCCTCCTCCATTCCCCCCCTTCCTATCTCTCCTCTCCTCCCCGTCCTCCCCCACGTGTTCCCCGAAGGCTGTAAAGACCGATTCGGGGAACATATGGCCCAATAACTTGGCAGACCTCTGGCCACAGCAGTCGGCCGCATCGGCGCTTCCGAAAGGGCAGGGGGCGGCGGTGATTCGCCGTAGGCGTCTTCGATAAATGCAGAGTGAGAAGGGGAGGGAGGGAAAAAGAGAGGAAGGACGAGGGCGAAGGAGGATCACATCAGTCGGAGCGCCCCCGGATCGGCGGCACTGGCCGGAGGCCACTACAATTATGATCGTGCCGTTTCTTGTTCTCTGACTCTCCCTGCCCCCCCCTCTTCCGATGATCCTCAGAACGTGTGCTAGCGCCAACGTGTGCTTGCCCATTGAGTCCCTTCAATACGACGAGGGCGATGTAATGACCTACTGGTTGGACTGAACGGGGTAAACACACACACACACACACACACCTGGCTAACACACGTCCTGGGGATCATCGACCCTTCCCCCCTCGGTCCGGCCCGATCCCGCCGCCTCTTTCGGCCGCAGCGGCCCCGCTGGCGGCTGCGACGCCCCGCGACGCTCCGCGGCCGGCCCGCGTGCGCGCGGCACTTCCGCGCCGCGCGCGGTGGCGGTGCACGCCTCGGGGGCGCCTCTGGCCGAGGCCTCGGCGGACGGGGGAGCCGCGCCCGCGGGCTTTTTTGGGGGGGGATGGGGGGGGGTGCACCCCGCGCGATGAGAGCGGGGCGGGGTGGGAGTGAAGGATCAAAGAGCCAACCCGACCAAGGGTCCGCAGGATGGAGATGATGAATGCCTTCCCCTCCTCTGGCAAGAAGGGGTGCTCATGTGCCTTTCGGTGCCAACACCTGGGCCAAGGGCAGCGGATGAGGGTAAGAGGTAGGTGAAAGAGGGTACCCACACACAGGAGGAAGAGGAAGAAGAGGAGGACCCAGATCTCCAACGATCGGCTTCGCGCTCCTCCATCCATCCCCCTTCTCCCTCATCACTCTCCTCCAGCCTCCTCCATCCTCGTTCTCCTCTTCCTCCTCCCCCATCCTCCTTGTCATCTTCCCCCCTTCTCCCCGTTCTCCATCGCCCTCCTCATCCTCCCCCTTCTTGCTCCTCTGCCTCCCCCTCTCTCTCGGCTTGAATGTCTCCTGATGTAGCCCTCTTCCTCCTCCTCCTCCTCCTCATCATCATCATCTTCCTCCTCCTCCTCCTCATCCTCCTCCTCGTCCTCGTCCTCGTCCTCACCATCATCACCACCATCCCCACCACCACCCCCACCACCGTCACCATCCCCCCTCATTCAAATTATCCCTCCCGCGCCTCATCCCTCCTCCGCCTCCTCCCCCATTTCCCCTTCCTCTCCCCAAAAGCCCTCCTGCTTTACCTCCTCCCCTTATCCCCTCTTACTTATCCCTCCTGTTCCTGCCTTTCTCCTTCCTACTTCCTCCTCGTCCTCCTCCTCATCTGTTCATTCGCCCCCTCGTTCCCCGTCTCCCTCCGACTCTTCTCTCATCCTCATTCCCCTCCTCCTCCTCATCCTCCTCCTCCGCTTCCTCATCATCACCAGCATCACCACCACCACCATCATCAACATCATCAACATCATCACCATCAAAAACAACCTCTTGCGCCGTCTGGCCCCTTCGGAGGCCGCTTTGGGGGCCTCTCGGGGCCGCCTTGTGGCTCTCTTGGGATTATCTTGGGCCGTCTTGGGGGCCTCTTGAGCCGTCTTGGGGCCATCTTACGGTCCTCTGGGGCCGTCTTGGGGCCCTCTTTGGGGCCTCTAGGACCGTCTTGGCACCATCTTGGAGGCTGCTTGGGCACTCATGGGTGCAATTGGGGCCGCCTTGGGGGCCTCTTGGGGCCATCTTGGGCCCTCTTTGGGCCGTCTTGGCCAGTCTCCAGGCCACCTTGAGCCGCCATCAGGCCCTCTTGGACCCCCAAGAGGCCATTGGATACATTGCGTATTAGCCTTCGCGAATAACGCTGCCGCTCAACACGTCACCTCCAGACGTGGATCCCCTCGTACCCCCCCCCCTGGAGTCGCGCCACATCAGCCGGCCCAAGATGGCTCACCCCACCTGGGGCCCAAAACGGACAAAACGTTCGGAAATCTGTGCAATCGGTCTCTGGGCCCTCGGGGTCCAAAAGGGTCTCCAACCGGCTCAACATGGCCTGCAGACGGCCCAAGACGAGCAAGATGGCCCCAAAAGGGCCCCAGAGGCCCCAAAGACGGCCCCAGAGAGCTCCGAGGGGGCCTCCAAAAGCACCTCCATAGGCAAAAAAAACTGAGGACGTCCCGAGATCTTTTCAAGGCGGGGACTCGGATGAACGAACGGCTGCGCGTCCTGGCGCTCAGCTGTGAGGCACCATCAACTCAAAGAGAAAAATGAGACAGAGCATGTGTGTCACGCATGCTAGAGAGGGTTCGGGGGGGCGGGGGACCAGAGAAGCTATGTGAAGCAAGAGTGAGAGAGCCAAAGGGGCGACATAATGAAAACCCCTCTTGACTTCCTTCACGTGCAAGCACAAACCAGGACGTCCCGAGATCTTTTCAAGGCGGGGACTCGGATGAACGAACGGCTGCGCGCCCTGGCGCTCAGCTGCGAGGCACCATCAACCCAAGCCGTTCCCAAGAATGTTTACTGGGTGGGCGGGCAAGGGCGATTATATAAAGACGCACGCCATTCACTCAAGAGGACTTTGGCAAGCTTCCTATTGAGGGCTGGCGAATAGGCGGCAGCGATAGCGGTCCATTTCGCACCATTCGGAGCGTTGCCCTCAAGCACAATGTGTTGACGGCCAGACTTGTTACAGGTACCGTTGATCTGAGTACACCGACGATCGAGACAGCTACTATCCTGGACATCTATGTTCAGACACAAAAATCTCGTCCGCTTGCGCCAACGAGCACCTTCCTGACACTGGTCGAGACATCTTACTTCGGCCCCCCGATCTATAAACCCCTGAACCTCTCTCGTGACAAAAACGCGTGAATTCACCGGATGTTCGAGCATGCAGGGAACTCTGAATTTCTCGCAACATCTGATGATAGACAGCGCGGCACGCATGGTCTTATTGCCAGACGCCAGGCGAGCAAGCTGCTTTGTACTCAAGAGATGTTGCGGGGGTCCCCAGGGCTGCGATGCCGAGCGGATGGCCCCCACACGGTCGGCAGCGGTGGTCCAGGGCCCACAGGGCGGTGCCAGCATCACGGCTAAGACGCGGCCAGCAGCGATGTCCGAGCACAGGCCTCGCAAGACCTTTCGTCGGAGCAGGTCGCCGCCTGGCCCGCGCAGCGTGTCCCAGAATCTGGCTGGCACGCCCATCGCCATTGCAGCGCGCCCCACGCCTCCTCTGCCACTGAAGCAGTCGGCTAGGTACTGGCCCGTCAGGCGTGGTCGAGCTCCCGCAAGTCGACCGGCGAGGCGCGACCCAAAATGATGTCCGCGAGCTGAGCCTCGCAGACCAGGAACACGTTTTGCTGCGCGCTGCTCAATGTCGCCCACGTGGCTGCCAGGCGTGCATGCTTCTCGTAGCGGACGACGCTGCGGTTGGTATTCCACTGCCCGCGTTTCTGCACGTCGGCCAGCCGTCCCCACCTCCTCGCCATGTCTATCGAGGCCCCCGAGTGGCGCATCTGGTACGGCACCACCTTGGCCTTTACCCGCAGGTCCTGAAGGCATAGGCTGAACATCTTGCAGTACTCTGGGTACGTGAAGTTCCACAGGCACTCGGGATGGCCCTCCTTCTTCATTTGACGCAGCACAGGGTCCAAGAAGCGAATCCAGGGCGAGTCTAACTCTAGCGACACGTCCCCCAGGCCCGTCTTGCCCCTCAGGTCTTCCTCCTCTGGAAAGAGCCTCAAGGTCCAGAACTCGCACACCCCCGCCGCTGGCGGCACCAGGCAGGCCGGCTTCAGGAGCAAAAGGCTGCTGGGGCGGGCGTACACGCTGACTGCTATCAACGTGAACACCGCCATCTGAAGACTGCCACGGGCCTTCATGCGCCACGCCATTGCGCACCACAACCCCAGCGCCCACGGCTTCCTCGTCCGCGGCGGCTCCAGGCGCCGCCAGGCCCGGAGGCATCTCCAGCCCCGGGGGGGGCGCCGGGCACCGTAGCGCGAGAAGTCGGGGTTGAAGTGCAGGACCCCCGCCATCAACTTCTCGGCCCAGGAGAGGTGAGTCCCAGCCTGGTACAAGCCGTTCAGGTAGCTCACCAACGCCGAGTCTACCACGGAATCGCCCCTGCTCTTCATGACCTCGTCGATGTCGACCGAGGGCCAGCTCCGACGGGCAAAGTCCCGCCATCCGTCCCAGGCCCTCTGGTACTCGCGCTGCGTCGGGGTCCGCACGGCCTCCCGCTCCAGGAGAGAGAAGCCCTCCTCGCCGGTGGGCATCCCGTTGTGGCGGGCACGGCGCTTCTGCGACTGCGCGAGCCTGCGCAGCCGCGCGGCGCCGGTCACGACCTCGGGCTCGGAGCTCCCGCTGTCGGAGGAGCCGACGCTCTCTCGCGCTCCCCGAGCGGGCTCCGCTGGCACAGGCACCTTCGTCAGGTCCTCCACCGCTTGCCCCAGGCTCCGCGGCAGGGGACGGCTCAGCACAGCCGTCTTCAGGAGCCCCGACTCGCCCAGCTGACGCTCCCGCCGAGCTGCCGGCAGCGGCAGCGGCGCTATCGGCGGCGCAGGGACCAGCTGCCGCGCGCGCCTCACCCCCTGGCCGCGGGCTGACGGCTGCAGGCCAGGCTCCGGGCGAGACGGCCCCAGCAGCCGCGTGCGCCGGCGGCCCGCCCCAAGCCAGGCGCCTTGCCTGGCCTGCTGGGGGCTCCGAGAGCGCTCCCGCCCGTCTGGCGCTCGAAGGCGCCCAGGCAGCATCGCGGGCCGCGACGCCATCGGCCGCCCGCTCGGGCTCGGCCCAGGCGGAGACCCGCCCTGGGCCCGCCTGGGGGCCCTCGAGCTCCAACAGCTCAGCCAGAAGGGTGGATTTGCGCCGCCAGGATCGAATAGCCGTGAGGGAAGATCGGCACAGTTGAGCTCACTAGGTATCCAACGAATCGAACAACGAATGTTTCGGCTCAAAAAGACAGCGTGAAATCGACGAATCTGGACCAACAAGTTGAAACACGAGCTCCTTCCCCGATTGAAGCTTAGCACGACCGACATATTGTCACAGAGCAGTAATTGACGTATATGGGACCCAAAGACCGCGGTGGCGATACGATGGATGCTGCTGACCAGGGCTCGGGCCTCCAAGGTCCAGATGCCCTCAGGGTGCTGCCAGGCTCTCGCGAAACAGGGCTCCCAAAGGCCTGCGCGGAGCCCCTGGGCGGGCACCTCCGGGAAGTCCCTCACGACGTCCCACTGGCCCAGCTCCTCCTCGTCCTCGGGAAGGCCCTTGAGCTCCCATTTTCCACTCTCACTCATGCTGAAGCCAGCTGCACAGAGCGCCGCCTCTCGAGCACTGCGGGCGCAGCGCCGGCGAAAGCGGGCTCGCTCAGGCACGCGCCCGACTGACTCCACCAGCTCCTGCGGCCAGAAAGCTCTTGCCAGCCCGTAGCCGTGAAGACTGGCGTCAGACTGCTGCACCATCGGATTCCAAGGCAGCCACCAATCTGACTCCAAAAAGTACATCAGGGAGCTGAAGGCGGCCAGCTCTCGCCGCGCCTCGGCCCATAGCACGGCCGCCTCGTCGTAGTGGGCTCGCACAAAGCCGTACACTGAATTGAAAGCTGACAAGGTGCCGCGCGAGCAGAGGCCACAAAAGGTTAGATGGCCCAGCACCGCCTCCACGGCCCACCCCTTGACACGGCGGCGGGCTAGGAGGCCTCGCACGGCCTGGCGGCAACGCCAGAAGCGATCACTGGTCACACGAGTGCGCAACTGGCTGCCGTCGATCTCCGCGCCAAGCGCCACTGCCATGCCCGGCACCAGCTCGTCCTTGTGCAACAGTAGGTTCAGCTCGGTGAACTCGCCCGTCAGCTGGTTCATCACGCCGCTCACGAGCTCAGAGAACAGCGAAAAGACCCCCAAGTTGTCGACGTACACGCAGTGCCTGACCTCCTGGGGCGCCCCGCCGGGCGCGAACACAAGCGGTGGCCCATGGTCTGACAAACTGGGCCCCCTGAGGAGCGCGCTGCTGCGGCGGCTCACCTCCTCGTTGGCCCGCTGGGCGAAATAGAGAGACCAGCTGAAGCCCATGGGCAGGACCTGCCAGCAAGGGTAGATGGCCGTCGACGTCCGTACCTTGGCCCCCTCGACCTCGGTCACGCCGAAGGCCCCAGCCTTGACCGGCGGCAGGCAAAAGTACTGCGAAAGGGCTGAATCGATACGCATTCGATGAAAGCAGTCCTTCACATCCGCCATGCCGATGTACACCAGCTGCGCCTGCAACGCGGCGCGGAGTCCTCGTAGCTTGAGAAGCCCGCGTCTGGCATGCGCACCTCGATCCTGGCGAGGCCCTCGCTGCTCAATAGCTCCACCCCAGGCGGATCTCTGAAGTGGGCGTTCGCACGGCGGGCGTCGACTATGAGGCGAAGTCGGCGCCGCCCATCCTTCCACACAAAAAAACATCCCAATCCTCTCTTTCGGTGTCAGAGTCCACCCCAGAATGCCAGCTGACAGCAGCCGACGTACCAGGCCGCGGTACTCCTTGTGGTTGAACTTGAGGACCGAGTCGAAGTACGGCTCGACGTCGGTCGGCAAAAGTGACTCTCGTAACATGCGCTCTTGGCGCTCCTGCAGGAAGGTAAGGGCCTCGCCAGGCAAGAGATCCTCAAGACGCGGGCAGTCGCTCACGTCCGTCGGCATGCTGACGAGCCCTGCACTGTAGGAGGCGACCGTCGTCGGGCCGCCGCGCCCATCATATGGCGAGCGGCCCCGCAGCAGCTCCCGGAGGGCCGCCTGCGGCTCCTGCAACTTGGCGCCCGGCTGCCGGCCCCGCACGAGGCCCTCGAAGCGCGCAAGCACATCCCGCTGCATGTCATTGGCTGGGCCAGGATGCGAGTCGTAACCCGACATCCAGTTGATGGCATCGACGATACCGTTGACCTCCGACGCAATCCGATCCTCACGACCGAACTGCCTCGCCCTGCAAGACCTGCCGCGAATTCGGCGGCCTGCGTCGCCCAGCAGCGGGAGCGGCAGGAAGCTGCGGGCTCCACGCGAGGGCGGCAGTCGGCCACCGTCGTGCCCCGGCAAAAAGGGCCCGGGGGAGGGGCTGGAGCCCCCGGGCCCGGGGGCCGTCATGGCCCCGTGGAGGCGACGCCCCTGGCCCGGCCGCGCCCGCGGCCGCCTCGGCCGCCACCACGCCCCGCGCCTGCTGCGTCACCTCCAGCTCCTTCTGCTCCGTCGACTGCCTCTGCAGGCGCCCCACGTAGCGTACGCGCCCGACCTTGCGCCTGCTCTATCTCGTGCTGCTCCTTCGCCCGCCGGTGGACGCAGCCCCTGAGCTCTGGCCCCGAGACGTCCTCCACCGAGCTCACGCCCTCGAAGAAGCGCGCGTTCGTCCAGCTCGGCTTGGTCGGGTCCGAGTAGGCATCCACCACTGCGGCGACACGGCGAGTCAACACCTCCACCATCATGAGGCCGCCCATGTTCAGCTGGTCATATACCCCGCCCTGGCACAAAGCCTCCACGATCGTCCTCAGCTCGTGCACCACGCGGTCATTCTGCCCGAGGCCCTTCATGCGGATGAAGAGGTCGAGCCAGAGCCGCGGGTCGCCACCGTGCCTCTCCATGTGCTTCAACATGTGGAGAGCCCCAGGCGGTCCGTCCACCTTCGCGTCCGGGTAGTGCTCCTGCCTCGACTCGCCTACCACGTCCCGCCATCGCTTGAACCGTTCGCCCTGCTCGTCGTAGTCGACCCAGAGCGCGCGGGCGTCGGCGTCTCGCTCCTCGCCCAGCGGCTCCGCCAGGGGAGGCAGCGCCAGCTCGGGCGTAGCCGTGCCGCCGACAGGCTCGGCGGGCCCATCATCCTCGAGTGGCGCCGCGGCCGCAGCACGTCGGCGCTCGGGGCCCGTGGCACGCGCATGGCCTCTGTCCAGGTCCTGCCAGACCGCGGCCTCCTCGGCCACGCGCCCAGGGGCCGACCCAGCGTCCAGCCGAGCGAGACGCACCATGCCGCCGTCGGCGGCCCTCAGCACGCCGAAAGGCTCAGGCCCGCCCTCGAAGCTCAGGCCTTCGGCGTTCGCCACGTCGACCTCTGCCCCGATCGCGACGCCAGGCCCGCCGCTGAGGGCGATCCAGGCCTGACCCGGCCCAGGAGCCTCCAGAAGCTTCCCGCCCAAGCGAGCCACGGCCATGCCCAAGCGCAGCAGGCCGGCCCGCTCCGCGGCCGACAGCTTGCCGGAAGCCTCCTGCCACGAGACCCGTTGGCCGCCCACGGCCACAGCCTCCCTCGGCTCAGGCAAGGCGGCGTCT
The DNA here is from genome assembly GCA_963575745.1 of Prorocentrum cordatum. Taxonomy (NCBI): domain Eukaryota; class Dinophyceae; order Prorocentrales; family Prorocentraceae; genus Prorocentrum; species Prorocentrum cordatum. The sequence continues at coordinate 121,001 of CAUYUJ010018753.1, forward strand.
ATCTCCAGCGCCGCCTGCCGGCCCCGTGTCAGCGCGTCGGCCAGCTCGTCGGGCCCCAGAGCCTCCCGGAAGCGATACAGCCTCCGCATCTTCCGCGTCCGCAGCGCCAGCGGGAAGGCTCGAGAGGGCCCCGTCTCGGGGTTCTCACAGCTCATGTCCTCAGCGTAGATGTCACCGTCGGGGGTCAGGATGACCCACTCGCCCTCCGCCACGTAGTGTAGCAGCACTCGCTCGTGGTCGACGTCGTCGTCGGCGAACCGGCAGACCACGCGCTCTCCTGGGAGCGCTCTAGTCCACCACTCCCGCCCCGCGTCTCCGCGGAGCCACCCCACGAGCGTCGACATGCCTGCGGGCGATCACCTTCCCCACCAGCCAGTGCACCAGCCCTCCGAGCAGCGCTCCAGCGAGCTTCTCGACCGCCTTCTCGCCCGTCGTCACCGTCGGGCACGCCCTCGCCTCGCAGGCCGGGCAGGCCGCACACGGCGGCGGCTCGCAGGCCGGGCAAGCCGCGCAGGGAGGCGGCTCGCAAGCCGGGCAAGCCACGGCCTCAGGGCAGGCCGCCGCCTCTGGGCACGCCGGGCAGGCGGGGCACGAGAGGTCAGGGCAGGCCGCCTGCCCTGGGCCCCACCCTGGCCCCAGGTAGGCCGCGGCCTCCAGCGCCAGCACCACCCAGGCCGGCAACGCGGCCGCCCCGCCAGGGATGGCGACCCCGTCCATCGACTCTGGACCAGAGAAGCTATGTGAAGCAAGAGTGAGAGAGCCAAAGGGGCGACATAATGAAAACCCCTCTTGACTTCCTTCACGTGCAAGCACAAACCATTCCAGATGGTCTTTGCAAGATTTTCGCGTTCTCACCTTCTTCGACTCCTGGGAGCCCATGACGGCCCAAGAAGCCTCCAAGATGGTCCCAAGACGGCCCGAGAGGCCCCGAAGATGGTCCAAAGAGGCCCCCGAGACGGCTCAAGAGGCCTCCAAGACGGCACAAGAGAATCCCAATAGAGCCACAAGGCGGCCCCGAGAGGGCCCCAAGACGGCCTCCGAAGGGGCCAGACGGCGCAAGAACACCCAAACCCGGAAGGACCCAAGAGGCACGAAAGAGGCCCCGAAGAGGCCCCCCAGAGGCCCCCAGGGCCCCAGGAGTCCCCAAGAAGCCTCCAAGAGGCCCCCAAGAATCCCCCAAACGGCCCCAAGAAACCACCAAGAGGCCCGCGGAATTGTATACGTATGGCGCGTCGTTGTTATGCTCATCGGAACTTGACCTTGGCGTTGCCTTATGCTGGCACGCGGTGAATGCTCATTGGCCTCGTGGACATTCGCGCGCTCGTCCCAGCGCTGAAACGGGTGGGGCGCATCCGCCCCCCGCGGCGCTGGCAGCGCCCCGGGGCGGGCAGAACGACACGGCAAAACAGTGCGGCAGACGAACAGGGCGAACCACCCAAAACGCAGTCTTACCGTTCTCTGGACGTGCACCCCGCGAGGTGAGAGGAATCCACGTCTGGAGGTGACGAACGGCACAGCAGAACGTCGCGGCAGACAAGCAGGGCAAACCACCCAACGCCCAGACTTACGTTTTCCAGACGTGCACCCCGCGAAGCGACGGGAATCCACGTCCGGAAGGAACGTGTTGCCGGAGGCAGGTCGCGGAGCGGAGCGGAAGCCCTACTGCAACTTATTCCGCACATCGAAGTATCATTGACATTCAACGATGCATCCAATTCTTGTATGAGTGCTACATACAATGTTGATTTACAGTATCATGCACCCCGCGTAAAGCCCCTCCCCAAGCGCTACGCCACGTCCGTCAACCAAAGATGCTCCCACCCCTCCTTCTGGGGCTCAAAAACTTACGAAAACCGATTGAAAATCTATGATTTGGGCCTCTTTGGCCTCTTGGGGGTCCGAGAGGGCCTCAAGACGGCTCCAGATGGAATCGAGAGGGGCCAAGGCGGCCCCAAGACGGCCCGGATGGCTCCAAGAGGACCCAACAAGCCCCCAAGACGGCCCCAGAGGGCCCCCGAAGGGGGCCCCAAGAGCACCTCCAGAGGCCAAAAACATTGATTTTCCTGCTGGTCAACGGGTTCGAGTTCTAGCAATTTTCGACTCTCGGGGGGCCATGACGTCCCAAGCAACGCGCAATATGGCCCCAAGACGGCCCCAGAGGCCCCCCAAAGGGCCGCAAGATGGCCCGAAGAGGCCCCCGAGACGGCTCAAGAGGCCCCCAAGACGGCAGACGGCCCAAGAGGACCCTGAGAGAGCCACAAGGATGCCTCCAAAGAGGCCCCCAAGACGGCCTCCCAAAGGGCCAGACGGCGCCAGAGCACCCCAAGACGGCCCCCCAGAGGCCCCCGAGAGGCCCCAAAAGGGCCCCAAGAGGCCACCAAGAGGCCTGGCCCCCAAGAAGCCCCCAAGACGGCCCCAAGGAACCACCAAGAGGCCCGCGGAATGGTATACGAATGGCGAGTTGCTGTCATGCTCATCGGAGTTTGACCTTGGCGCTGCCTTGCGCTGGCACGCGGTGAATGCCCATTGCCCTCGTGGACATTCGCACGCTCGTTTCGGCGCTGACACGAGGGGGCGCGCATCCGACCCCCGTGGCGCTGGCAGCGCCCCACGGCGGGCAGAAAGACACGGCCGAACGTCGCGGCAGACGAGCAGCGCAAACCGCCCAACGCCCAGCCTATGAGTGCTCCAGACGTGCACCCCGCGAGGCGAAAGACAAACGGAGGAAAAACGCCCGGGTCGATAAAACGAATCAGTAAGTCGGAGATCTGGGACTGCAAGCGTGGACACGCCCCAGCGGGGTGGCAGGACGGCACCCGCCCCCCCAAGAAGTCCCCCCCCGAGACATGCGATGTTTAGTATTGATTATTCCGATACGCGGTCTTGATTTCTTGGTGAGAGACAGCCAGCCCCAGACATGCGATGTCTTGATTTTTCGGTGCGCTGTCCCTGGCAGTCCCGACCCTTTCCCCAGGACCGGCTCTCCGAGGCAGCGCATCGCCAGCGGCACGAGAGCCTTCTGAAGTAGAACGGGGCACCTCCACGCCTTGTGGCAAGCACCTGCACGCCTGCTCTGGAATTGGGGAGCTCCCTGGAAGGTTGGCGTCCCTCCGATGGAGACCTGTGGCCGAAAAGAACTGACGCCATGGGGGCTAATAAATCCATTGAGGAGAAGCAGCACCGTGTTGGGAGGAAGGGGTTGGGAGGATGAAGGGCATGAGCAATAGCATCCGAATGCAATGAACGATACCTTCGGCCGCCTACGGGTAAAGATATCCTCATGTCTCCCAACCCCATCCCCCCAACCCGACAATTGTCTTCCTGATCCATGAGCTCACGCTCTGGCCGAGGGGCTCTGCAGCAGCACCCGCTGTGCCGCGAGGCCAGCGCCCGCGCGGCCCGCCAGTGGCTCGCGGCCTACGGGCTCTCCCCCCATGGGTCGTCTCCGTCTCGGGGCCCGGCAAGGGCCCCCCTCGAAGCCGATGGTGGCCCGAAAGAAGGAGCCGACCACTACACACTGACGCTCTCTCCGGCCCCGCACTGAGGCTCGCACAGGAAAGCGTATCCTGGTGTATACGGGATCCTGGTGCATACATGTTTCGTTGCTTCCCAGGGAAAGCGGGGAAAAAAAATATACACCACACCACCCGGACGTCGTCCCCGACCCTCAAAAGTCCCAGTATGGAAAAACAGCCCGCCGCTGGTAATGTAAATGCTCAAACTTCCGACAAGAGCCGCCCGTGATGAGGTTTGGCTCGGCACGAGCATGTCCAGAGGCCTCCTAGATGGGGCCCGAGCAGATGGGGCCAGAGGATTGCACCGCATCGGCGATGCGTCGGCGATGCGGCGCGATCCCCCGACCCCGTCTAACCACGTCGACCCCATCTGGGAGGCCTAGAATGGGCGGCGATGTCCGAGCCCTGCCGCCTCCAACCATCGACTCTCCCGTACCGATGGGAGGCGGGAGTGGGTTTTGGATTTCGCCACGTGCTCGGCGAATTCCGCACACTACCGCCACCACCCACCGAGTTGCTTGAACCGTTGCTTGGCGAGGGCAAGGCTCGGAGCCCCCACCCCCCACGCCCCAGCCCGCGCCTCGGCCGACCCGCGCGGCGACGCAGGACGGCCCAGCTTGCGCGGGCGCGGCGCCTCCTCCCCCTCCTGCTCCTCCGGGTGCAGCCCTAGGGCGCCCCTGGCCCAGGGGCCCCCCGCAGGGATGCTGCCCCGTCCTAAGACGAAGGCAGGACGAGGGCAGAATCGGATGCTGATGCGGCCATCGTGCCACCGTGAGGACGCCATAACGGGGGACGAGAGGGCTCTTCTGGCCACGGCGAGCCCCAGCCACGGATCGGCTCCCAGGCCCAGACCCAAGAGTAGGCCCGAAGACCATGGCCCGTGGAACCCCTACGGACCTGTCTCGCAGGAAGCCTCGACGGCAAGCTGGGAATCTCCGAGGGGAACGCCCTGGGAGGGCACATGCTCGAGGGAGAAAGCCTCGAGCTGGAGTCGGCGATGCACCGCCGATCGATCGACGACGGGCCCCCGATGCCGGAACCGCACGTTCCAGGGGGGGGGGGGGCTACAGGGCGCCTGGCTCGGCGATGGAGGGGCGCCTGGGAGTCGATGAGGCAGCATCCCCCCTGAGCTTACTCCCCCCTGACGTTGCCCCCGAGGGGTGCCTTCAGGCTCTTCCCGGGAGGCCCCCCAAGGGGGCCTCCGGGGCGGCCCGCAAAGGCCTGCAGGCCCCGGGGCCTCCCACGAACGAACGAAGACTGCCGCCGCCGGTCGAAAACCGGCGGCACTGAAGGGGACCTGGGACACACAAATAAATACACACAAATTAAAAGATTCCCCATATTTTCCCATATTTTCTTGGTTTTTGTATTCCCCCCCACTTCCCATATGTTCCCATATTTTCCTGAGAATCGACGATTAATTGTGTCTGTGTGTTTTTTCCTCTCCTGAGGCACGTGCGGGTGGCAGGCACACCGCTGCCAGCGCGCGGGCCCCAGGGGCCTCCAAGATGACGCCGACAAGAACGGTGGGCACCCTCCCTGGGATCCGACGATGCGGACAAGCTGCAGCCTCGCGAGAACTCAGGACCGGAGCCAGGGCTGGAAGTGAGAAGGGGCGGGCCTCCTCAGAAGGCTCGGAAGTCCCCGGGCCTTCTGAGAAGTCTTCCAAGCCTTCCCCGAAGACGCGCAAAAACTTCTCAGAAGGCGCGGGGGCTTCCGAGAAGCCTCGCCGCCTTCTGAGAAGGCCCTCTCCGTCTCGCTTCCCCCCCTCGCTCGCCGCCGTGCACCTTTCCTGCGGCACTTTGCGTGCCGCGTCCACCCGGGAGGGTCCCGGGCCCCGGGGCCGTAGAAGACGGTGCGAGAGCGCCCGGCGCGAGAAGCTGCAGCGCCCAGAAGCGGCAGGCCTGGGCCAGGGCCACCCTAACGAGGCAGCGCCCGGCTCCTCCTCCCGCCGCCGGCGCTCGGGGCGCCTCCTCTCCGCCTCGGCGGGGCGGGCCGGGGGGGCGGGCGGAGCGGAGCTGGAGGCCGCCAGGCCCGAGGCTGCACGTGCCCACCCCGCCGGCGAAGCCAGCCTCGGGCACGAGGCGAGCCTCTTGCGTCCATCTGGGGCTCGCCGTTGGCACGCCCGTGGGCGGACGGCACCCGCTCCCCTCCCCCCCGGGCCCCCCTCTGGTCTCGGCCCCTGGGCCTGCGGGGGCTCCCGGGCCTGTCTCGAGAGCCGCTGGGACCCCGAGAAAGAGGAGCACGCGTCTCCGCAAGGTTCACCCCTCGTTTCACTGCGGAGCCGCCGGAACTGTACACAGTCGGGGGCTTGACCTAAGGAACCCAAAATGAGGAACGAGGCCCCTGTTTTCTCCAGGAGTGAACCTTCGATATCCTGTCGAAACATAAGGAAAACCTGAGGCAAGCTGCGAAACACTTGAGGAACGCGGAGCCCTCCCCAACGAAAAGGGTTCCTTCTTCAGCGCCCCGACTGTACCCACAGCGGCTCGTTGGCAACAGCGTGCCAGGGCACCCCGGACGTGCGCGGCAGGCTCTCCCGCCCCCACCCGCCGGGGGGAGTCCGACGCCCCAGGGTCCCAGGAGCCAGCGGAGGTGGGCATCCCTGGTCCCCCCGCCCCAGGCCACGAGCGCGTCCACGTTAGGAGGGCACCAACTATACACCAACACCGATCCTGGTCAGGATCACCCTGGGCCCAGGATCGGTGTATACGCCCTCCTGCCTTGCGCAAGAAGGCATATACACCGATCCTGGGCCCAGGGCGATCCTGGGCCAGGATCGGTGTTGGTGTATACTTGGTGCCCTCCGATCCCAGGAGCCAGCGGAGGTGGGCATCCCCCCAGGTGGGCATCCGTGGTCCCCCCCCCAGGCCACGAGCGCGTCCACGTCGGACGTCCCAGAATCTCCGAGGGTGTGATTTTGTTCAGTCCCGATCGAGGCCTCCAGGGCCTGGTACCATCAAAAATGGAACTGAGGCGAAAACCTACCCCCACGGAAGGAGTTGGGGCCTCTGCGACCGCGGGTTGAAAATCACCCTGCGTCATGCCCAACCCATCAACAACTACTGATCCGAACAGTTGGCCCAAGTTATTGGGGATGACAACGTGGCAAGGCAAAGACTGACATTTGTCGTGAGAGCTACATGGGGGGCTACCGATAGGAGGCGAGGACGGGATAAACGGATACATCAGTACATCAAAAATAATAACAAACTCACACTTCGCAGCCCCCCAGGGATTGAGAGGTCTAACCTGGGTCCGCGTGCGGCGTCACTGTGCTTGCCCCCCAGCAGCCCGAAAGTGGCAATAAGTGTCACTCTTCGGAGCCCCCCAGTGATGGCGAAGACTAATCTAAGTCCACGTGGGACGTCACTCTGATGGCTCCCCCAGCAGCCGTCAAAAGCGGCGACCGTTTCACACTCTTTGCAGCCCCTCCGGAGATGGCGAGGTCTACGCTGAGTCCGCGTGCGGCGTCACTGTGCTGGCCCCCCCACACCAGCCCTCGAAAGCGACGACAAGTTTTTCACATTGTGCAACCGCTCCAGGGATGGCGAGGTCTAATCTAAGTCCGCGTGCGGCGTCACAATGCTGGCCCCCCCAGCAGCCCTCAAAAGTGGCGACGATTTCACTTCGCAGCCCCCCAGAGATGGCAAGGCCTAATCAGAGTCCGCGTGGGGCGTCACTGCGCTGGCCCCCCCAGCAAGCCTCGAAAGTGGCGACAAACTTCACCCTTCGCAGCCCCCCCAGGGATGGCGAGGTCTAATCTGAGTCCGCGTTCGGCGTCACTGTGCTGCCCCCCCCCAGCAGTCCTTGGAAGTGGCGACAAATTTCACTTTTCGCAGCCCAACCTCGGATGGCGAGGTCTAATCTGAGTCCGCGTGGGGCGTCACTGTGCTGCCTCCCCAGCAGCCCTACGTCGAAAGTGGCGACCGTTTCACATCGCAGCCACCCAGTTCGCAGCCACCCAGGGATGGCGAGGTCTAATCTGAGTCCGCCTGCGGCGTCACTGTCATGGCGCCCCAGCAGCCGTCGAGAGTGGCAACGGTTTCACACTTCGCAGCCCCCCAAGGATGGCGCGATCTGGTCTGAGTCTGCGTGGGGCGTCACTGCGGTGCCCCCCCCCCCAAGCAACCGTCGAGAGTGGCGACTGGCTCACACGTCGCAGTCCTCCCCGGGATGGCGGGGTCTGATCTGAGTCCGCGTGGGACGTCACTGTGGTGGTTCCCCCAGCAACCGTCGAAAGTGGCGACCACTTCACACTTCGCAGCCCTTCCATGGATGGCGAGGACTGATCGGAGTCCGCGTGCGGCGTTACTGTGCCATCCAGCAGCCCCCGAAACCGGCGACAAACTCGCACTTCGCAGCCCCCAAGGGACGGCGAGGTCTAATCTGAGTCTGCGTGGGGCATCACTGTGCTGCCCTACCCCCCAGCAGCCCTCGAAAATGGCGAGCGTTTCACACTTGGCAACCATCCAGGGGCGACGCAGGCAGCGGGAGGTAGAAGAAAGAGAGGAAGAGAAAGGACGAAGGAGGACAGAGCAGGAGGGAGGCGGGAGGAGGAATGCTGGTAGCTGCGATGCCCTCTTCAAAATTAGCCTGGCGAAAGACCCAACCATATGCAGTTGAGAGTACCGCAATTGTGAATATCTTCTTCGGTGGCGTTCCCTATGGGGCCACGAGCCGTATGAGGGGTGTGCCGAAATGCGTGGCAGTGTACACAACACGAACGAAGACGATAGGTTCGAATATGAAAGCTTGAGCGCGTGCGAGTCGGATCGCGAGCGAGTCTGATTATGAACGAATCTGCGCGCGATTGATTCTATTCGCATGAATGCGTGCATGGATACGCCCAGTGTAAATGTATGTATACGACTGTGAACAGTTTGGGTCTGCGTGACTCTCGGTACTCGTGACTCTGAGCGTCGCCTCTGCAGGGGGCTTCCCTGGGAACCCCGACGGCAGCGCCCGCGCGCCGCGACGCCCATGTCGGCACGCCACACACGAGGATCGCGCTCGCTTCCTCCCCTCATTTTTTCCATCT
>CAUYUJ010018753.1:134556-167056 GCA_963575745.1 Prorocentrum cordatum
TATTGACAACTGCTTGTTTTGCTAAACGAATGCGCGCCCATGATACCATGACAAGGATGAGGGGCCGATAAAGATACTCCGTGGGATGGTACGACGAATTCAACATGAACGGCAACACAAAATATATGTAAATTGAACTATCACGCGGGAGGTCGATCAAGCCAGGGGGGTAGAGTCGATTTGCTTTTTGGGAAGAAACACTGCGTGGCACACTGTATGTGCCGTAAGCGATGACCAGCGGCAGAGCACAGTGCTGGGTGCAGCGAGCAAGGGAGGCCTCTGCCTCGGCGGCCACGCGCCTCGCGTCGCGGAGGACACAGTGGGCGCGTGCGAGCAGCAAGCGGATAAGACGAGGGGGACTGGGAGAAGCGGCGCCAGAGCAGCGAGAGCGACGGCGGACGCGGACGCGAGAATGGAGGCAGGAACGGGCAGGAGCGGGAAAGGGGTGAGGCCCGAGAGGGAAGCGAACAGGGCGGAAGGGCAGGGGGAGAAGCCGAAGCCGGAGCAGAGACAGGAGAAGGGCGACGGCACGCACACACACACACACAGACACACACACACACATAGATACAGATACACACACACACACACATAAATACAGCACCACACACATAGATACACCACCACACACGTACGGCACCACGCAGTTTGCACCACGGCCACACGGGCGCCAGATGCACAAGGGCCCTGGCATGGTGCATGCGCCCTACTGGCCGAAGCCAGGAGGGTCTGCACACACCAGCCTCAGGACGAGGATGGCCCTGGCCAGGCATGGCGGTGGCGTACGGAAACCCTCTCCAAAAGCGGAGGGAAGCCCAGACCTCCGATGTCGTGACTTGCTCACAGCGTGGACCCCTGGAGGTCTCGACCCCTTCCCGTGCAGGGACCGGTTTTCCCTCCCGAGTCCTTCGTTGACAGCCCCAGGGCCGCCCTGCCAAGGCCCCCCGAGGCTCAAAAATTGCCGAAGAGCCCCCGTTGTCGTCGCGAGCCCGTCTGGGGAAGCGGGCACGGCGCCTGCTGCACACCAGCGCCGCGCGCCCCTGCCTCGGCGAGCCTTGCCTTCCTCGGGGGCGTTCAAGAGGGGGGCGTCCAAGAGCGGACTTGGCAAATCATGACACGAGGCACGCATGTGCGCGGCCCAGGGGGGGCCAAGGGATGCATTGGCACAGGAAGAGGCGCCATGAAATCTGGGGAGGTATCATGGCCCCGGCCATGAGATCCACCCCCCTAGTCATCCTCCCTCTCTTGGCCGCTCCCGACTTCCATATGGTGAACCTGCCGTCTGCCGTGGGCACCATCTCCGTGACCAGCAGGGCGCTCCCAGGCTGGCTCTTCCTGAAGGGCTGCGGGGAGGGGGGGGGCACGAGAGACGCGCCTCGAAGCAGCAGCGGACCCAGACCCCCTCGAGTAAAAAATCACGACGGGAAGCTTCGGCCACTTTCGGCCTCTGGGGGCCCTCGCCGGGCGCTGGAGCTTTGACAAAACGGCTCGGGGTGAAAAACTGGTCCTGCGGAAAGGGTCGGAACTTACAGGGGGCGCATTCATTGAAAAAAACAAGACGCCGCATGTCTGGGCTCGAAGCAGCAGCGGGCACGACGCGGCAGAGAGAGCAGCAGCGAGCGGAGGCGGGAGCGGCGGGACGTGCGCCTCGGGCCCGAGCGTGGCGCGGGGAAAGATGGCACGAACGCTGGCGCGTGTGACGGGATGGGAATAGCAAGAGAGAGAGAACGAGAGAGAGAGAGAGAGAGAGAAAAAAAAAAAAAAAAAAAAAAAAAAAAAAACGACAGAGAGAGAGAACGAGAACGAGAGAGAGAACGAGAGAGAGAGAGAGAACGAGAGAGAGAGAGAGAGAGAAAAAAAAAAAAAAAAAAAAAAAAAAAAAAACAAAAAAAAAAAAACGACAGAGAGAGAGAACGAGAACGAGAGAGAGAACGAGAGAGAGAGAGAGAGAACGAGAGAGAGAGAGAGAGAGAAAGAAAAAAAGACAAAAAAAAAAAAAAAAAAAAAAAAAAAAAAAAAAAAAAACTACGGATGGACGGACAGACAGACAGACAGACATGCAGGCAGCCCAGGCAGAGAGAGAGGTAGAAAGGGCAGCCCAAGCCAATTTCATAGGATCGGAAGAGAATGGATATCATCCCGCAAGGGTCACCGTACGGGAACGTACTTCCTGAGGCACGGTCCAGGAGTCGCTGAATAAGCAGGCCCTCAGAGACCCTGCTGCTCTAAAAATATACACCGAGCAGCTGCCCGAAAGTAATTTTGGGGAGGCTTCGGGAGGCTCGTGGCCTGTGGACCGTCTTCAGCGGTCTGCAAGATCTTCTGGGCTTCTCGAGGGCCCCTCCCTCGAACTATCTCGGAGGTGTTTGGGAGGTCCCCTGGTAACCCTGAGGAACAATCCATCGAACAACTCAAACCATCCAAGGGCTGCCAAGGTCAGTCGAAGCCGTATCGGGCGCGGCATTGGGGATCCCCCAGGCCGTACTGTGCCGTGCTGGGAAGCGTGAAGATGTTGCACGACACGCGGCACCAGACAGATGACGCGGGGCGCACTTTACCAATGGAGGCGACGTGCAGCACGAGTTCGCGCCATGGGTACGCGTGCAGGGCGGGTCCCCCGGCTGTCGTTTGGAGAGCGCCCAGGAGGGCTGAGGGCTCCAGGAAGGCGCACACAAGGCAGCCACGTGGAGGACCCAGGGCAGCCCAAGGGGGGATGCTCGGGAGCCCCTAACGGACTGGCAAGACTATGCCGGGAGTCTCTGCGGATGCCTTTGGGGGACATTCTTGGAGGACTCTCTTGGGGGATTTCTGGGGGGTGGGGGTCTCTTCGGTTTCTGTTGGGGCTCTCCTGGTGGCCTCTTCGGAATTCTTGGGCGCGCCTCGGGGGCCTCCCTGGTGCTCTTGGCGTCTGGGCTCGAAATGTAGAATGGGGTCGACCTTGAAAACGGAAAGGGATGTGAGGGATTTCCTTTGTTTTAAAGCTGTGTCTCCACATAGTGGGGCAAGATGCTGGGCGCGGGAGATGGCGCCTCAGCCAAAGTGGCTACCGCGGCGGAGGGAGGAAGGCGTGACGGAGAGGCGAGGAAGGGGGAAGAGGGAAAATGAAGCAGCGGGGGGAGGAGGGAGGAGGCGAGAAACGAGAAGGATGTGGAACGGGAGACGCAGGAGAAGCAAGAGCAAAAAGAGAGATCAGAGATAACGGACAGCGAAGGATGGGGAAAACGGAAACGCACTCGGGGGCACGCCAAAGCCTGGCACAGGAGGAAACAAAGGGGGGTTCCCCTGTATGTGTCAAGCTGGGTCTTCTAAAAAATAGTTGAGGGAGCTCCTGTTTTTTCCCAACCCTCCTTGGTTGGGTATTCGTTTCGAATAGAGGGGTGTGGTCGCGTCCTCCTTTTCCCGCCCCCCCTGTGGTCGCCGTCCCTGGGGGGCTGCGACCTGCGGGGGCTGCGATCTGCGAAACTGTCGCCACTTTCGAGGGCTGCTGGGGAGGCCAGCAGAGAGGGCACTCACCGCGGACCCAAACGGGACCTCGCCGTCCCTGGGGGGCTGCAACCTGTGAAGCTGTCGCCACTTTCGAGGGCTGCTGGGGAGGCCAGCAGAGAGGGTACTCACCGCGGACCCAAACGGGACCTCGCCGTCCCTGGGGGGGGCTGCGATCTGCGAAACTGTCGCCACTTTCGATGGCTGCTGGGGAGGCCAGCAGGGAGGGCACTCACCGCGGACCCAAACGGGACCTCGCCGTCCCTGGGGGGCTGCGATCTGCGAAACCGTCGCCACTTTCGAGGGCTGCTGGGGAGGCCAGCAGAGAGGATACTCACAGCGGACCCAAACGGGACCTCGCCGTCCCTGGGGGGCTGCGATCTGCGAAACTGTCGCCACTTTCGAGGGTTGCTGGGGAGGCCAGCAGAGAGTGCACTCACCGCGGACCCAGACGGTACCTCGCCGTCCCTGGGGGGCTGCGATCTGCGAAACTGTAACCATTTTCGAGGGCTGCTGGGGAGGCCAACAGAGAAGGTACTCACCGCGGACCCAAACGGGACCTCGCCGTCCCTGGGGGGCTGCGATCTGCGAAACTGTCGCCACTTTCGAGGGCTGCTGGGGAGGCCAGCAGAGAAGGGCATTCACCGCGGACCCAAACGGGACCTCGCCGCCCCTGGGGGGCTGCGATCTGCGAAACCGTCGCCACTTTCCAGGGCTGCTGGGGAGGCCAGCAGAGAATGGCATTCACCGCGGACCCAAACGGGACCTCGCCGCCCCTGGGGGGCTGCGATCTGCGAAACCGTCGCCACTTTCGAGGGCTGCTGGGGAGGCCAGCAGAGAGGATACTCACAGCGGACCCAAACGGGACCTCGCCGTCCCTGGGGGGCTGCGATCTGCGAAACTGTCGCCACTTTCTAAGGCTGCTGGGGAGGACAGCAGAGAGGGTACTCACCGCGGACCCAAACGGGACCTCGCCGTCCCTGGGGGGCTGCGATCTGCGAAACTGTCGCCACTTTCGAGGGCTGCTGGTGGGTCCTGCGGAGTGAGGCACCGCGCGGACCTGATCGGGACCTCGCCGTCCCTGGGGGGGCTGCGATCTGCGAAACTGTCGCCATTTTCGAGGGCTGCTGGTGGGTCCAGCGGAGCGAGGCACCAGGCAGATCTGAGCGGGACATGGCAATCCATGGGGGGCTGCGAGCCTCACGAATGCCGCTCGCAGAAATATATGCGCCCATGTCACGTCATCACCTCCGTATAACGACTCCCAAGCTACTCATGCCCCGCATTGCGCAGGGGTTGGGTACGTCGCCAGGGTAATTATCAGGCTGAGTCTCCTACCACATAGCGGAGCAGGATGCTGGGCGAGAGAGGCGGAGGGAGGCAGGAAAAGAAAGGGTATATGAGGATGAGGGATGGGGGAGACGGAATCGCATGAAGGAGGCGGAGAGAGAGAGAGAGAATATATATATATATATACAACAACAAAAACAAAACCAAAAAAAAAAACACAACAACAAAAAAAACTATAAAAACAAAACAAAAAAATGAAGGAAGGACCGAAAGGAGGGAGAAGGAAATATAACGCAGCGGGGAAGAAGGAGAAAGAGAGGAAGGAGAAGGATGTGGAACGGGAGACACAGGAGAAACAAGGAGCAGGAGAGAGAGAGAGACAGAGAGAGAGAGAGAACGAAATACATTAAAAAATGAAAATAAACAGAAAACAAGAACCAACAAAAACAAACAACGAAAAGAACAAACAACGAGGGATGGTGGAAACGGAAACGCACTCTGGGGAACGGAGGGTGGGGGTAGTCGAGCTTAAAAAAAATGATGTTTAGAATTCCCTTTTATTCAAGTTGGCTCTGGAGACCCCCAAGAGCACCAAAGATCGGCCCAAGAGGCCTCCAAGAGTGCCCCAAGAGCTCCGGGGAAGCCCTAGAGAGGCCAAAATCTCAGCAAAAACTTAAGGAAAGTTGTGATATTTGTATTGCTCACCTGGGGGCCTCTTGGGAGCTCTTGAGAGCCTTTCGGGGCCCTCTTCGGCGCTGGGTGCCTCCGGGCCGGCTCCTGGGAGCTCGTTGGGCCTGTTCGGAGCGTCTTTGGGGCCTCGGTGGAACCCATTCGGGCGTCATGGGGAACTCTTGTGGCCTCTTGGAGACACGTCGCGCCGCTCTGGACGCCTCTTGGGAGCTTATTGGAGCTCTCTTGGGAGGCATGCGCAAGCCTCGGAAGCATGTTAGATGCGGAAGTGCGAGGAAACAGGAAAGCAGTCATTTCCCGATGGTTTTTCTATGAATTTGGCCTCTCGAGGGCTTTTTGGGAACTCTTGGGGAACTCTTGGAAGCCTCTTGGGGCGATATTGAATGCTCCTTGGGGCTTCCAGAGCCGTCGGGTGGCCTGCTTGAACAGCCTTGGAACACTCTCGGGCTGTCTCGGGAGCGTCCTGATCCGTCTTCAGGCCCTCTGGGAGCTCCCAGGAGGGTGGCACCAGGGATTTGCCGCCGATGCTATCGGAGCTGGCGGAGCCCTGGCGGGGAGAGACCGCATGTGCATCTAATATACATAGAGACCGTATATATATATATATATATATATACACTTACCTGCCTGTCTGCCTGTCTGCCTACCTACCTACCTACCTACATGCACACGTACATACAAACATACATGTATACACACATGCATGCATAACGATATGCATACGGACATGCAGACATACACACATTCATACACACATACATGCGTACAAATGTGCACGCATGCATACAGACACGTGCATGAACATGCATACGCATACATACACATACATACATGCGTACATGCATCCATACATCCATACATACATAGGGACAGGCAGACAAACATAATGGCATGCATGTGTACTTACGTACATACATGCATGCATGCATGCATGCATACATACATACATACGTACGTAGACACATACAACCGTACAGACTGACATTCATCTATATATATATATATATACACACATACATACATATGTAAACATATCGAGAAAAGAGTAAGGAGCCTAGAGAGGAAGAGAAAAAGAAAGGCGTAAACAGACGGACATACTGACCCAGGGAGGCAGGGAAAAAGAGACAGTAAGTGAGAGCGAGATCGACCGCGAGAGCGAGAGGGAGCACAGGGTGAGAGTGCTAGTAAGATTGTCAGTATCAGAGTGTGAGCGAAGGGCGGATAGAACCAGAGAGGGATAAAGAAATCCGCAACTAAAAGACACGGATATGAAATAACTGTTTCGAGTTCTGCACCTATATCTAAAAAACCTATATAGAAATATATACATATGTATATGTGTATATGTATACATTACTAGAGATAACGCAAGATAGATAGAGAGAAAGAGAGAGAAAAGCATAACGGAGAGAGAGAAAGAGGAATAATAAACGACATATACCGAAAGAGGTAATCAAAAAAAGAAATCGAACAAAAAATAGCCCACAACACAAATAACAATACAACAAACAAACAAGAACAACAAACCCAACGGAATATAACACCAAAACACTATATATGATAAGAAGGGTGCAAGCATATATATATATATATATATATATATATATATATATATATATGTGCGTGTACACATACATGTGTACATGCATATGTATATGAGTATAGATGTACACGCACTTGATCTACATACGTATCTATGAATATAGCTGTACACAAACTAGACTTACGCACGCTACGCGCGTTTAGGTTCTAACCGAGTGCGCAGTCGTTGTCTATAGACCATTTGCCACCCAACGAAACCCAAGACACCAAAGGAGAGGTAACCCAGGCAAGGGCCGGTTTGGGCGCGTGGGGGTGCTGGGCCTTTGGGGGGATAACTTCGCGTTCTGTCGGCGGTCGCGGAGCCGTGCGAGACCGACGTGCGACGCGCCGGAAGATCCCGAATATTTCCCAGACAGCGCGAGTGGCGTGACTGCCACGGTGGCCGAATGGGGCCCCAGATGCTCCAGGTCGCTAGGCCACCGCCGCCGCCGCCCCCGCGACCGCCGCCGCTGCAGCCGCCGCCGCCGTCGTGATGATCGTCGCGGAGGTCGTCGAAGTGGTCGCGGTGGCGGTGGTCGTCGTCTGTGGACGTGATCGGACGATTGTACGGTCTGGGGCACGTTGTGTTTTTCTGGGGCCTCTGGAGGCCTCCGGACTCTGAAGATCTGTGGAGGCCGTCGGCCGTCGTCGATCGATCGTCGTCGTGGTAGTCGTCGTCAAACCTCTGGAAGCCGCCGGGGCTCCTCGTCGTCGTCACTGTCGTCGTCGCCGCGGTCGTCGTGGTTGTGGTCGTGGCCGTCGCTGTCGCTGCCAACGTGGTCGCAGTCGTCTACGATCGAGGAAAGAGAATGAGAGATCCAGGATCGAAGATCGAGGTATGTATATTATTTTGGGCCTACTTGGCCTCGCGGGGTCGCTTTCGTCACCGCGGTTGCCCAGGGCCTGGGGCTCCCGCCAGCGCTCGTCCAGCGTGCGGGCTCTTGCCACCGCCACCGCTGCAGCCGGGGCCGACGTCTTCGTCGTCGTCGACTCTGCACGTTGTTTGTGCGGGTTCGGACGTGGTTGGCCTTTCAGTGGCCTCTCGTGCCAGATCTCGGGAGACACACCGAGATCTCTGGGGACCGTCGGGGGTCGTCGTTGTCCTACTCGTCGTCCTCGACATCTCTCATCCTCCTCCTCTTGCTCATGCGGTGTGATTCGGAGCATCCGATCGGAGGTTCACGGAGAATTTTCCAGGACATCGATGTAGATAATCTCGGAAAGGCTTCTGGAAACATCGCTCGGATGCTCCTGGAGAAGCTCTGGGCGCATGCTGCGATCCGTCCTACGTGTGTCCAAGAAGGCCTGGGATGGCTCGAAGGGGCCCCAAGGCAGCTCCAGGAGCGCCCCAAGAGACACAACAAAACAACGCAAAGTTGACACAAGCAAGTGTTAAATATGTGCGTGTGCTGAATTTCATGGCTTCTTCGAGGCCTCTCAGGCCGTCCCCAGGACCTCGGGCGGGTTTCGGGAGGGCTCCAAGAGGGTCAAAACATTGACACTAATTTAACAAAAGCCGCTGCCTGGTCAGAAACGGTGTTGTGTCAAATGTGTGTGTGTGTGTGTAAAAGTTTGGGCACTCTTGGGGCTTTCCTGAGACCCCCACCAGCTCCTAGAGCTCTGCAAGACGAGATTCGAAGGCTCGAAGGGGCCCCAAGGGAGCTCCGGGAGCGCCCCAATAGACCCAACAATTTAACACACATTTGAGACAACGCGATCCCTGACGAGGCTGCGGTTTGTGTTTACAAGTAAATTTGTGCCCCCCCTGGGGCTCTCCTGAAACTCCCAGAACGGCCCCCAAAAGAGCTCTAGAGAACGGCCTGGGAGGGCCCGAAGGAGCGCCAAGGGAGCTCCAAGAGTGGCCCAAGAGACCCAACCATGTAACACAAATTAAACGCAACGCCGTCCTTGACGAGGGAACGGTTTGTGTTAAATTCCCATTGAATTTGCGGCCCTCTTAGGGCCGTCTTGGGGCCGTCTTGGGGGCCTCTTGGGACGTCATGCAGCGCCAGAAGCTCGAAAAGGCGAGAGCCTCCAAAACATTTCAAAGCCTATGGGGAATCAGTGGTTTTTGCCTCTGGGGGCCGTGTGGGGAGCGCTCGTCGAATCCTCTTGCGCCGTCTGGAAGCATCTTGGGCCAGAAGTTTCGAACTGTCGTTTCGGGCTCCTGCTCTTGGGCCCCTCGTGGTGCCGTCTTGAGGTCCTCTTGGGCCATCTTTGGCGCCTCTAGGGCCGTCTTTGGGCCCTCTTGGGCCGTCTTGGAGCCTTCTTGGGGGCCTCTTGGGCCGTCTTGGGGCCGTCTTGGGGGCCTCTTGGGACGTCGCGGAGCGCCGGAAGCTCGAAAAGGCGAGAACCCCCAAAACATTGAAAAAACCTAAGAATTGTTTTTGCCTGTGCGTGCCCTCCGGAGAGCGTTCGTCGAGTCCTCTTGGGTCGTCTGGGGGCATCTTGGGGCGGATGGCTCGCATTGACATTTCGGGCTCCTGCTCTTGGGCCCCTCCTGGGGTCGTCATGAGGTCCTCTTGGGCCGACTTTGGCGCCGGCCCTCTTGAAAGCCTCTTGGGCCGTCTTGTGGCGGTACTGAGGGGCTCTGGGGACGTCGTCGAGGGAGCTGGAGAAGGCGAGAACTTCAAAAACCTGTTCACAAAAACACCAAAGGCAATCCTGGGTTTTTGCCTCTTGGGGCCCTCTGGGGAGCACTCGTCGAGTCCTCTTGAGCCGTCTTGAAGCTATCTGGGACTGCCCGGAAGCCCCGCGGGACATCTCGAAAGCCTTCTGGTGTCTCTGTGACGCCACTTAAGGCCGTCTGGGCGGCTCTCAGGCCGCTTGAGAGGGTGCCCGGGGAGCCCGGAGCTCACATGGCGACCCGAGGCAGCCGGAAGAAGGCCCCCAAACCTGTACCCCGATATACATATAGAGAGAGAGGGAGAGAGAGAGAGAGAGACAGAGAGACAGACAGACAGATGTCCAGCCAGACAGACAGACAGACAGACAGACAGACAGACAGACAGACAGACAGACTGACAGACAGACAGACAGACATTCAGACAGACAGACAGACAGACAGACAGACAGACAGACTGACAGACAGACAGACAGACAGACAGATAGACAGACAGACAGACAGACAGACAGACAGACAGACAGACAGACAGACAGACAGACAGACAGACAGACAGACAGACAGACAGACAGACAGACAAGACAGACAAGACAGAGAGAGAGAGAGAAATGCAAATACAAAGAGAGAGAGAGAGAGAGCAGCAGGCATGCAAACGGCCATTAAAAACAGGATAAACGCAGGCCAGGAGGAAGGGAGGGATACCCCGACTTCCGACATCGTGAAAAATACCTGCTGGAATCCCACCAGCCCTCTGGGCGTCGGTGGTTTAGGGCGTTTCCTCTTCCACCCCTCCCTCTTTCTTCCCCTTCGGGGAGGGGTTTACCCCTCCCCCTTCCCCCTCCCCTGGACCTGGACGGGGGGCGCCGAAAGGAGTTAGAGCGTCCAAAACGGCCTCGGCGAGGAAGCCAAAATCATTGATTTTATTAAGGTGTTGGCCCCATTTTGGCCTCCTGGAGGGGGGACCTTCATTGAGGGACCCTGCTTCGTTGACCGATCTCCTCCAAGATGGCCCCAAGAAGCGCCCAGGAGGCCCCAAGGTCCCAAGATGGCCCCAAGATGGCCCCACGAGGCCCCCCAGAGGCCCCCAGGAGGCCCCCTAGAAGACCTTAAGCGGCCCCAAGAGGCCCCCCCCGTGGCACCCAAGACCCCGAAGAGCCCCCCAGGATCGCCAAGAGACCCCCAAGAGGCCACCAAGAATCGCCCAAGAGATACTCCAAGAGGCTCCGAGAGGCATCCAAGAGACCTCTGGCCCTTGTGCTTGCCCTCCTCCTCCTCCTGTTCCTCCTTCCTGCTCCTACTCCTTCTTCTCCTCCTCCTCCTCCTCCTCCTCCTCCTCCTCCTCCTCCTCCTTCTCCTCCTCCTCCTCCTCCTCCTCCTCCTCCTTCTCCTCCTCCTCCTCCTCCTCCGCCTCCGCCTCCGCCTCCGCCTCCGCCTCCGCCTCCGCCTCCTCCATCCTCCTTCTTCAAACTCCCTCATCCATCCATCCATCCACCTCCTCCTT
Source organism: Prorocentrum cordatum (assembly GCA_963575745.1). NCBI lineage: Eukaryota > Dinophyceae > Prorocentrales > Prorocentraceae > Prorocentrum > Prorocentrum cordatum. The sequence goes on from CAUYUJ010018753.1 coordinate 145,725, forward strand.
CTCCTCCTCACTCCCTTGCAGGGTTCGGGCGTCCTCCTCTTTGCTGCCGCACTTCCCTGATCACCTCAACTCGCCTGGACATCGTTTCTGGATGGGCTGGTGGGGATACCTTTTAGTCAGCAGCCGCAAGCGAATGCGCAAACGGCGAGTCGAGTCAGAGCGGGCCGCGCAAAGACGAACTGGTGGGGATACTTTTTAGTCAGCGGCCGCGGGCGAGCGCGCCGGCGGCGAGTCAGGTCAAAGCGGGCTACGCAGAGACTAATTAGGCAGAGGAAACGCGAGAAAGTTAAAGCAGAGGCAACGCGCGAGGCAACAGCTACGCGCCGGCCGAGGCCTCAGGTGGGTGGCTGAAGGGACGTGGCCCCCTGGAGGTCTGGACCCCTTCCTGGGGGCCAGCTTCTCCTCCTTGGCGACGCGCACAGGGGGGTAGGGAGAGGGTGGAAGGCTTCTTAGAAGGAGCCTGCTTCTTAGAAGCCACTGGCCCTTCATCTACAGACAAGGCCCGCGCCTTCTAAGAAGCAGGGGTGTTTCTAAGAAGCCTTCCCCCCTCCCCCTACCCCCCTCTGCGCGTGGCCGACCTCCCCCCGGGCCAGCTTCTCGTCCCCAGCCCTTTTGGACCGGTCCTGGGGACGGGCGAGGGCCCCGAAATCCGAAAACTGCCAAAAGCATTCCGCCCGTCCCCTGGGATCCGACGTTGCGAAACAAGATAACATCGCAAAAGATCACGACCAGAGCCCTGGACCCCAACTTTCTGTGACATTTTTCGACCCGGGTCGATCTGTGATGGTCACGGGGCCCGAAAGGAGGCGAAATCGCCCGTGGTGATTTCAAATTGCGACGCCCAGATCTCACGGTCGAGATCTTGTCCACGACGCGAAGAAGTCTGGGCAGCAGGGAGGTGAGGGGCAACGGTAGGGGGGACTGGCACGGGGAGGGGAAACATCGAGCTGGAATCGGCGATACCGATAGCTCGGCTCGGCCCCCGATAGCGAGAGCGCACGTTCTTGGGGGCCCCCATCGGCGATGAATGGGCGATTGGGGGTCGATGCATCCCCCCTAAGCCCATCCCCCTCATTTAACGTCGCCCCTGGGGTTTCGGGTCATAACTCAGCTCTCTGGCGGCCGTTCGGGAAGATCCAGGCACACCCAGAACACCGACAGGGAGGCGCACCTGCTGGAGAGCACCCCGAGGCTGGAAAGCCGCCGAGGACCGACCAAACCGCCCGAAAACCTCGAATCTCGAACCCGAACCCAGACATGCGATGTCTGGTCTTTTTCAAAACGCGGCCCCTGGAAGTCCCAACCCCTTCCCTGCGCCTATCCCCCCGGATCGCTGCCCCTGAGGGAGGCTCCTCGCGAGCTCGAAGAGCTGCCCAGTCGGCACGTGCTCCTGGGACACCAACCACAGCTCGCCCCGCGGCCGCAGCCGCGCGGGGGCCTCGCGGAGGCCCCGCAGCTCTCGCTCGCCGATCCTCCCGCTGCTCTGACTGGCGCGCGCGTAGGGACTACGAGGTCCCCGATCGCTGACGCCGCGTGGAAAGACGTCGGATCTTGAGCGACCCCCGCCCCTGGAGGTGGCCCCAAAGGCTGCCGGCCCCCTCCTGCGTGCGGATCTTGCGCCCCGTGGGTCGGCGGCGAGCCCCAGGGGGTGAGGCAGAGGGGGCGGGCCTCCTCAGGAGGCTCGGAGGGCCGCGGGCCTTCTGAGAAGTTTCCCAAGCCTTCTCCGACGACAGAGACGGCTTCTCGGAAGGCCAGAGGGATTCTGCGAAGCCCCGCCTTCTGAAAAGTCCCGCTCCCGCTCCCGCTCTCGCTCGCCGATCAGCCCACTGCTCCAAACTAGGGGCCTCCTAAATGGGGTCCGAGCAGATGGGGTCGGAAGATCGTGCGCCATCGCCCATGCATTAGCGATACATCCCCAGAGCATCGACAATGCATCGGCGACGTCGGCGGTGCATTGGCGACGCCAGCGTGGAGAAAATCAAGCTCCACATCGAGCCGCATCGGCGATGCATCGGCGATGTTGCGCGATCCTCCGACCCCATCTGCTCGGACCCCATCTGGGATGGCCTGAATCTGAGCTCAGACCCCTTCGAAGCCTGAAAAAATCAAGACGGGAGGCTGGGGGCCCTTGCTGGGCCCCAAGACCGTGAAGAAACAGCCCGGGATCAGAGACCCGTCCCGGGGAAGGGGCCCAGACCTCCGTGGGTCCAAGTTGTGACAGAATCACGGCGCCAGGGTGTCCGGGGAGCCCAGGCATCCGGCGCTTCGGTGTTGTTTGACGCGCAGGCCCCTGGGCCGCTCGCCCCACTTCCCCAAGCGCTGGCTCTTCATCCCAAGCCGTACATTGTCGCCCCCGAGTCCCTGAACTGGCCTCCAGAGGCACGAAGAGGCGACGGACCAGTCGCTTCCATTTTTCCGAGGCGCCAGATGTCTGGGAATCTTGCTTTTTGCTGACAACTGAAGAGCATGGAAAACCCGCAGAGACCAAGGAAGAGGGGGTGAGTTAGGCTTGGTTCGGTTCTCGCACCTCTCTGCAAACCTACTATACCAAATGTGTGTACGTGTATGTACGGTATCCGGTATGTGTCCATCAACTTATGTTTATATGTATACGGTATACGCATAATGATATACATGTATGTATGCATGTGTGTGTGCATGTCTGACGTGCGTGTGTGCGCATGTATGTCTGTATGTATGCATGTATGCATCTATGTATGTGTGTAAGTGAGTATGGGTAGATGTATGCATGTAAGTATGCATACAGGCATCCATGCATGCATGAAATAATGAACGCATGTATGTATGTAGGTGTGTATGTATGTGTGTTTGCATGCGTGTATGTATGCATGTGTATACTTACGGATGTATGTATGTATGCATGTACGTCCGTATGTACGTATGTTCGCATGTACGTACATGCGTACGTGTGTGTGTATGTGTTTGGCTATGTATGGATGTTTGTGTATGCATGTAGGTATGTATGTATGAGTGTGTGTGTGTGTATGTATATGTGTGCGCATGAGTGCATACATGCATGCATGCATGAATGTATGTATGTATGCTTATGTACGTGTGCATATGAATATGTATAAGTGTGAGTATACACGCATGCATGATGTGTAATTGTATGTTGATATGTATGTATGAATGTGCGTGTGTATGTGTAAGTAAGTAAGCATGTATGTATGTGTGTATGTGAGTATGTGAGTATGAATGTATGTAGGTATGTATGCATGTATGTATGAATGTGTATGTATGTATTAATGGATAGATGTATGTATACACGTATGCATGTTTATGTGTATGTACGTTTATATGTATGCATGTGTGTGCGAGTATGTGTGTATGCATGTACGCATCGCTCGCTCTTCTTGTGTTTCTCTTTCTATCTCTCCGTGTGTGTATATATATACTGGAAACACGCGCGCGTTTCGCGCGCGCTTCGGTTCTAGTCACAGCTGCGCCACGATTTACATTTCTCGCTTTCGCTCGTCTGATCGGCGGCATTGCGAAGTCCGTTGCATGTGGGCGTTGCAGAATCTCCATCCACCTCGACCCCCTCCCCCTCCCCCTCCCTCGTCATCGTCTTTCTCCTCCTCCTCCTCCTCATCATCATTATCATAATCATCATCACCACCACCACCACCATCATCATCATCATTATCACCATCACCATCACCATCATCCTCATCTTCATCATCATCCTCACCATCACCATCATCACCATCATCATCATCGTCATCATCATCAGCATCATCGTAATCAGCATCAGCGCATCAGCATCAGCATCAGCATCAGCATCATCATCATCATCATCATCATCAGCATCATCATCATCGTCCTCCTCCTCCTCGTGCTCCTGCTCCCGCTCCTGCTCTCCCTCCTCATTCCCTCTTCCTCGTTACTCCATGTTCACTCCTCTTCGTCCTCCTCATCTTCCTCCTGCTTTTCCTCCTCCTTCTCCGCATTTCCCTTCTGCCCATGTCCTGTTCCTCCTTCTCCTCCCCTCCGTTTGCAGCTACTCCTCATCCTTCCTCCTCCTTCTCCTTCTCCTCCTCCGCCCAGATGTTCCCAGAGGTCTCTGGGAACATACTGGCAGCTGTTCTCCACCGCCCTGCCAGGGATCGCGGCCCAAAGTGAGCTCCACCGACGGCCCCAGAGAGAAGGTTCGCATGGCGTCTTCACGCCCATTTCGGCACACCCCTCACACGGATCGCGCCCCATAGGGAGCTCCACCGACGGGTCAGCAGGAGGCGTCGCATGGCGCGTCGCATGGCGTCCATCCGCATATCTCGGCACACCCCTGACTCGGATCGTGCCCCACAAGGATCTCCATCCATGGCACCAATGGGCAATTTCGCATAGCGTCCCCACGCCCGCTTCGGCACCGCTGCACGCGGATCGCGCTCCACAGGGAGGTCCACCTACGGCCTCATAGGCGGGCTCGGGCGACGGCCACCCCCTGCAGGGAGCGCAGCGTGCCTACACGCGCTTGCTCCGCAGCGACCCTCTATCCAGTCTACCCCGCGTCGCACAGAAGTTGGAGAGAGAGAGAGAGAGCCGCGCCCTGCGCTGCACGCAGCTGCATAGGGGGCGGGCCCTTCGCCGGGCCAGGTGACTTCTGTTTTTCTCTGATGTGCACACATACATGAGCACTAACCTACAATCGTGCATGCATGCATGCATGCATACATACATGCGCTCATACATACACATACATGTAGAAACAACACCTGCGCCGATCAGGCGGCGCCCCAGGAACGGGCCCAGGTTGAGGACCAGAGGCCACTCATAGATGTATACAAAGGTTTCTTGGGAAGCCTCTCGGAGGCCCGTTTGGGACCTCTTGGGGATCTCCTGGAGGCTTCCTTGGGGCCTTCTGGGGCCTCTTGGAGGCCTCGTGGGGGCCCCCTTGGGGCCTCTTGGGGCCTCTTGGGAGCCTCTTGGGGCCTCCTGGGGGCCTCTTGAGGCCAAGGCTCGAAATTTGAACCTGGTTTTCCCCCTCTGGGACCCCTCTTGGGCTTGTCCTGGGGCTCTTGGGCCATCTCGGGGGCCTCCTGGGCGGCCTTAAGCCCTTCTTGGCCCGTCATGGGGCTATCTTGGGGGCCTCCTGGGCCGTCTTGAGAGCCTCTTGGGCCGTCGTGGACCTTGTGTAAACCCAAGAGGCGAATATGCTAAAAGCGTACGTTTCCCGAAGGGGATGAAACTGCTTTTGCTTCTTGGGGCCCTCTTCGGGGTCCTCTTGGGGGCCTCTTGGGGTGTTTTGGGGCGCCTTGGGGCTGTCGCGGTGTCATCTGGGGCCGTCTTGGAGCTCTCGTGGGGCGTTTTGGGGGGTCCTGAAGGCTAATCGCAGGCCATCTCGGGTGGTCCTGGAAGATTCTCTGGCATTCCGGGACCTCCAGGGGTCGCCTGGGGAGGTCCACGGGGAGAGGGGGCGCCGAAGTACAAGGGAGGGGCCAGCCTGGGGCCCTGGGCCCGGGATCTCCATTAATGTATATAGAGGGATATCCTCTCTCTTTCTCTCTTACTCGCTCTCACTCGCTCTTCTTCCCACAAAGTATCACAGGGGCTTGTGTGAGTAGAGCCACGCGTCCGCCTATTTCCATTCTCCTCCTCCTCCTCCTCCTCCTCCTCCTCCTCCTCCTCCTCCTCCTCCTCCTCCTCCTCCTCCTCCTCCTCCTCACCTCTTCCTGACGCGCGCGGTCGAGAAATCTGGAATTGACTGAAACGACAAGGAGGCGCGCGGGCGCAAGGGCGAGAGGGGGGAGAACGGATTGGATTGGATGGGGGCGCGATGAACCAACGTGTGAACTATTCCTGACTGCGACGCTCGAGCAGCAATTAACAACTGTCGAGTCTGCTGGCCAGGCATAGGGAGGAGCGGGGGGGAGAGGGGGGGCGAGGCCGGAGGCAGGGGGGGAGAGGGGGGTGGCGGGAAGGAAGGAGGCGGGGAGGGAGGGCGGTGCGGGGGGGGTGGCGGACGGGCGACGGGGGGACGGGGGAATAGAGGGGGACGGGGACGGGTAGGGTTTTCTGCGACCACCGCGATGAAGTGCGTGTGCGTTTCCGGGGGGAGGGGGGGCTACGCGAGAACCAACGCGCAGCGCGCGCTCGACAAGGGCCTGTTCGAGCTGAGGGATGCTGTAGGCGCGCCTCAGTCGGCGACATGCAAGGACTGCAATGAAGCAGCCCCTCCGCCCAGGCTGCACGGCTGAACTGATGCCTTCCTGTTCATCACATGCTCTCCAAAGTTACATATCCCATGGGACGCCGTACAAAATGCCCCAGGGTTCAGAACCAGGGTTTCGTTCGCTCGCTCAATGGAATGGCTTGCCACTGGTGCATGTTCTGGTCAGCAGAGTAAACTTTGGCGAGATGGCCTCATTTCGACCACGCCCCGCCTGCAGACATTCTGTCGCCGACACGGGTCGATCGCGCGGAGAGAACGTCCACGCGGGAGTGGTAAGCTGGATCTGCATACAAAGTCCACCACACCCCTGAGCTTCCTCGAGGCCCCCGTTCTGTCCCAGCCACTCGGGCGGATCCTGTGCGACGAACCTGCGCAGGCTCCCCGTAGAGGGATTCAGGTAGCTCCTCCCAAGCCCGAGGAGTGCGATGCCCCCTGCCCTCTCTGCCCCCGCTCCTGGCCTTCAATCAGCTGGAACATTGGCGCCCGTCTCGCACCACCCGCCGTGCCCGATCCAGCCGGCCGTGGTCCCCGATCTGCCACACTACGAAAGGTGGGTACCAGGCGGCACGGAAGCCAGGCGCGCGACACGGCAGCAAAGCCTGGCAGACGGTATAAAGCCAGGGCGTTCGCAGTCGAAGGCCTCGGGTCGAGGTGACCCAGCTGCGCTCATGCTCGGACGCGGCTGGTCCGCTCGCGAGCTCAGTTGAGACGCCGTGAACCTGACCCTAGCAGGAGCTCGACGCACTCCGAACCGAGGATGGGGAGCACGAGGGCATGGAGCCCCTGGGGGACCCCAGGCCTGGCCGAAGCCGGCGCGCTGCCCAGGGCGCCGACCACGACATCCCCGGTGCGACGTCTGCTGCCGTCGCCCAGCTCAGCTCGGCCTCTGGCAACCGGCGCACCCAAGGATCGCACGGCTCCACGGGTGGGGACCGGTACGCTCGCGAGGTGGGGCCCAAAGGCGTCCTCGGATACAGGTCGCAACAAACGTGAAACTGTGCGGCTGCTTCACGGTTGGACGGCGCTTCGTTTTCAAAAGAGGGTTCTCGCCTGAGGCTTCATCGTTACGGTGAGGGCAGTGGATCCCTCGGATAAGGAATCCAGGTCTGAAAGCCAGTGGATCACCAATTGAGACCTTGCCATAAATATCACCGCCGCCCTCATCTGAGACGGAACCCTCCAGGGTCTGAAGCCTCCTGCGCACATTCCTTAACCAACGCCCCCATCGCAGATTGAACGCTCACACATTAAGACGTGTCCAGCAGCGTTCGCGCACAGGGGTGCGGCAGCTTCGTGTCTCGACGACGAGGTCCCCGATCGCTGACGCCGCACGGAAAGACGTCGGATCTTGAGCGACCCCCGCCCCTGGAAGTGGCCCCAAAGGCTGCCGGCCCCCTCCTTCGTGTGGATCTTGCGCCCCGTGGGTCGGCGGCGAGCCCCGGGGGGTGAGGCAGAGGGGGCGGGCCTCCTCAGAAGGCTCGGAGGGCCGCGGGCCTTCTGAGAAATGTCCTAAGCCTTCGCCGGCGACGGAGACGGCGTCCGTCCTCTGAGCAGGCCTGCCCCCCGCTCCCTTCCCCCTCTGGGCTCGCCGCCGAGTGGGGGCTGCCTTCTCCGAGCCCCAGGGCCCGAAGCGGGCCCCCAGCGGGCGCTCAACCTAGGAGGACGCCAGCATACACGCGCCGATCCTAGCCAGGAGGATCGTCCTGAGCCCAGGATCGGTATGGACGCCCTCCTGGCTTGGACAGCCAGGCATATACACCGCTCCTGGGCCCAGGATCGGACTGGCCAGAATCGATCCAGGTGTATCCCGCCGAAAACATGATCGCCCGTACCACCATCTGCCGACGCGTCAGGGCGGCACGACGAAAATGCGTTCAGACTCTGTACATGGACACCTCCCAGGTTCCATCCTGGCCAGCTTCCCGAGCTGCGTCCAGCCATGGCGGCGGGGAGCGCTCCTGAAAGAACTACTGTCGGGAACTCTTGCTTCGCGTGTCGCGACGGCGGCCCCAGCGACACGCTATGCCGTGCGAGCGGATAATGTGTCGCTCCGCTCCGCGGGGCGGGAGGCTCGGAAAGGCTCGGGACGTTGACGCTTGGAGACCGGGACGCGGATAGCGCGTCGCGCCGCAGCGTGGTGGGCCAGAACCGGCGGCGCGACACGCGAATCAAAAGTTCCCGACCGTAGGGGCGGGGGACAGGACAGCTTCCGACCAGGAACGCCCGCGCCAGCGTCGCCGCCGCGCCGAGGCGGCACGAGCCTGCCGTGGCTCGGGGAGCCCTCCTGGTCGGCCAATCGGCTGCACGCAAGGTTTGACCCCGGGCAAGAGCGACCCCTCCTGTCGCGGCTTCAGCCGGGCCAGGGGGGGGGGCCAGACCTGTGTGTGTGTAGGTTAGCGACCGAAGAGTCGAACCTACAACATTTCCCGTAGGTAGAGGTAGGAGAGGAAGAGGGTCGCGAGTCCTTTTCCGGGGCGCTGCGATGGATCCAAGCGAGCAAGCCGCTGCTCGGCTGCACGTGGGCGAGAGCGACCAGTGGGCAAAAGTAACCTCTGGGTGCGCGGCTTCCCGGGCCGCCGCATGCGGTGCGGCGGTGGCGGCCTGCGTGCTCGGGCCTGGCTCCGCAGCGCCCCCCGAGAAGCCGCGCGCCAGGGGACCCTCCGCGCGCAGCCGAGCTGCCGCGGCATCGCGTTCAGCGATCGGGCGAGCCCGGTGGGCCCGCACCAGGAGGTCACTCCGGCGCAGGGCCACTCTGATCTCTGCTGTGCAGCTGGCAAGGGGCGCCCTCGCGCCCCCGGCGCGCCCCCGCTCCACGCACACGCGACGTTCTGCTTCTTGCTCGCACGCGGTCCCCAGAGGCCCCGAACCCTGCCCCAGGGCTGGCTTGTCCTCCTGGGCCCGGCGAGGGCCCGGCCTCCGGTGGCCGACAAGGTGGCTCCAGGCCTCCCGTCATGCTGCTTGCGCGACGCGAGCACGTCTGGGTCTGCGAGGGCGGCGGCTCCGAGGCGCGAGCGGGCGTGCACGGGGGCGGCGCGGGGTGGCGCGGCCTCGCTGATGAGGCGCATCAGGACCGAGAGGTCGTCGGCGTGCCCCCTGGCAGAGCGGAGGGAGGAGAAGCGGAGGGCAGAGGGCAGGAGCGAAAGAGCGCAGGGGACGAGGACGGGGACGAGGACGACTACGACAACGACGACGGCGACGGCAACGGAAACGGCGACGGCGACGGCGAAGAACGGCGGCGGCGGCGGCGGCGGCGACGGCGACGGCGACGGCGACGGCGACGGCGACGGCGACGGCGACGGCGAGGACGAAGACGACGACGACGACGATGACGACGATGACGACGACGACGACGACGACGACGACGACGACGACGACGACGACGACGACGACGACGACGACGACGACGACGACGACGACTGCACTCGCGAAGGGCCCGACCAGCGACCAGACTCGCGAGGGTACTCTCGCGCTGCCCAGAGGCCCACTGTCAGCACGAATCAGTCCCGACCTCCTCGTGCAGTTCCTACCCCTCGTTGTCCTCCCTCTCGTCCTCCTCCTCCGCCTCCTCCTCCTTCTCCTCCTCCTCCGCCTCCTCCTCCTCCTCCTCCTCCTCCTCTCTTCCTCCTCCTCCTCCTCCTCCTCCTCCTCCTCCTCCTCCTCCTCCAGTCCCCTCCCATCCTCGTTCTGCATCCTCCTCGTTCTCGTTATCCTTCTCGTCCTCCTCTCTACGTAGGCTTCATATTACTACGCTGGCATTAGCTCATACCAGGGCGAGATGACTAAATCCCAAGGGAGCTCTCGGCAAAGAGTAGCTCATAGAAGAGTTCTTCGGCTTTCGAAGTGGAGCCATCTGGGCAGAGTCGTGGGGGCACTGCTGAAGCCACTGGCTACGATGATTCACCGATCGCGCTGCTGCTGCGACTTCTCCTGCCTCATCCTCCTCATCCTCATACCCCTCCTCGTCCTCCTCACCATCCCCCTCTCGCCGACGCTACTCCGACGATGGTGTGAACCCCCCTCTCTAGCGGAAGAAAAACAGAAACATAAACCGTCGACGGTCCACCTGGATTTCTCGGATCTGCGCCGACCCCCCCATCCCTGCGTGCGGAGATCTCCGGTGGCGGCGCTGCAGGCGCCGCCGACGGGGCCCAGCGCCGATGCAAGAAATCCGCACGGACCGTCGAAATGTATGTGTATGTCGTTTGTTGTTCCTCTACTCTCCTTGAACGGCCGCGCCCGCCCTCCCCTGTTCTACCGGAGCACTCGAGGAGCGCTCCAGCGAGGCTGTTACACGCAGACCTGGCGAGCAACCCTCAGGCGCGCCAGTAACCGCGGCCCACCCAAGCCAGCCGCGGCCCGCCCAGAGAGGACCAAAAAACTGCACAAACATGAACGTTCGAAGCTCCGCGCAGATTTCTCCGATCGGCGCTGGCAGCGCCACCGGGGGGGCCAGCGCCGATCTAAGATATCCGTGCGGAGCTCCGAAACTCCCTGTTTGCGGAGTTGTTTCTTCTTCGACCTGTTCGATCGTCACGAGAAAGCCGCCCTTGTCCAGCAGGCGCTGTGGAAAATCGCGGACACCCTGCCCACCGCCAGGCGCCGCAGTGCCTTGGTGATGCTCTCCTCGTCCTCGTCCAGCCTCCGGAGCAGCTCGGCGACGAACGTGGCCATGGCGTACTTCTCCTGCGGCGCGCCAACGTTCCTGACGCGCCTGTTGCAGAAGAGCGACTTCCAGAACGGGTGCTCCCTCTTCCGCACCAGAGTGACGCCAAGGTTCATGAAGGCGCTGGTGTGCTCGTCGGGCCCGAAATAGAGCAGCAGCTCGCCGCCGCTCTCAATGGCTGAAGGTGCCGGTCTTCTCTGGCTGCACGCAGTCCTGTCCGCCACCGCCTCGGCGCTCTCGCCACGGCCGCGATTGCTCACGGGGCCCTGGCCGCGCGACGCCAGCCGCTGCGGAGGCCGCTGGGGCTTCACGCCCTGAAGCCGCCGAGGCCGGCATGAGCCTCCCTGCAGCCTGCGGCGTGGGCCGAGCCGAGCGGGCTGCGGTACCAGAGCGGGATCATCATCATAATCGTCATCATCATCAGCAGCAGCGGCAACAGCATCAGCATCAGCATCATCATCATCAGCAGCAGCGTCGTCGCCATCAGCATCAGCATCAGCATCAGCATCAGCATCAGCATCAGCATCAGCATCAGCATCAGCATCAGCATCATCATCATCATCATCATCATCATCATCATCAGCATCAGCATCAGCATCAGCATCAGCATCAGCATCATCATCATCATCATCATCATCATCATCATCACATCATCATCATCATCATCATCATCATCATCATCTTCTTCATCATCATCACCATCACCATCACCATCACCATCGTCATCATCATCATTATCATCGTCGTCGTCATCGTCATCAGCATCAGCATCAGCATCAGCATCAGCATCAGCATCAGCATCAGCATCATCATCATCATCATCATCATCATCCTCATCATCATCATCATCATCATCATCATCATCCTCGTCATCATCATCATCATCAGCATCAGCATCATCAGTCATCGTCACCAGCATCAGCATCATCATCACCACCGTCGTCGTCGTCACCGTCATCAGCATCAGCAGCATCATCATCAGAATCACCATCATCATCATCAACATCATCATCATCATCATCATCATCATCATCATCATCATCATCATCATCATCATCATAGTCATGTTCAACAACAACATCATCATCATCATCATCATCATCATCATCATCATCATCATCATCATCATTACCATCATCATCATCATCATCATCATCATCATCAGCATCAGCATCAGCATCATCATCATCATCATCATCATCATCATCATCATCATCGGCAGCAGCATCAGCAGCATCATCATCATCATCATCAACACCACCACCATCAGCAGCAGCAGCGGCAGCGGCACCAGCAGCGGCAGCGGCAACAGCGGCAACAGTGGCAGCATCAGCAACATCATCGTCATCACTATTATCATTATCATGATCCTCATCATCATCATCATCATCATCATCATCAGCATCAGCATTAGCATCAGCAGCATCATCATCAGCAGCAGCGTCATCATCAGCAGCATCATCATCATCATTATGACCACCACCATCGTCATCATCATCATCATCATCATCATCATCATCATCATCATCATCATCACCATGATCGTCGTCATCATCATCAACATCATCATCATCATCATCATCATCATCATCGCAATCGTCACCATCATCAACATCATCATCATCATCATCATCATTATCATCATCATCATTCTCATCATTACGATCATAATCATCATCATCATCATCATCATCATCATCATCATCGTCATCATCAGCAGCATCATCATCATCACCACCACCACCACAATCATCATCAGCAGCAGCGGCAATAGCAGCGGCAGCGGCAGCGGCAGCAGCGGCAACAGCAGCAGCAGCATCAGCAACAGAATCGTCATCATCATCATCAGCAGCATCAGCATTAGCATCAGCATCATCATCATCATCATCATCATCAGCAACAGCGTCATCAACATCAGCAGCATCATCATCAGCATCATCATCACCATCACCATCATCATGATCATCGTCGTCATCATCATACTCATCACCATCATCATCATCATCATCATCATCATCATCATCATCATCATCATCATCGTCAGCATCCTCATCATCATCAGCAGCAATAGCATCCCCATCATAACTGTCATCATCATCAGCATCAGTAGTATCATCATCTGCATCATCATCATCGTCTTCATCATCATCTTCAGCAGCATCATCATCATCACCATCACACCATCACCATCATCGTCTTCAATATCATCATCATCATCATCATCATCATCAGCATCATCATCATCATCATCATCATCATCATCATCATCATCATCATCATCATCATAGTCGTCGTCGTCGTCGTCATCAGCAGCAGCAGCAGCTTCGTCGTCATCGTCGTCATCATCAGCAGCAGCAGCAGTATCGGCGGCGGCGTTGGCGGCGGCGACGGCGTCGTCATCAATATTGTGAACACTGCTACTCTCAATGTGACTACTCCTGCTACTCCGTTAATCCTCCTCCTCCTTCTCCCCTCTCCTACCCCCAGGAGGGTAGGCAAGCTCCTGTGCACGGGTGGGTTCGACACGATGAGGTCGAAGGGCTCAGCTGCGGCCTGGGGAGGACCACGCAGGCCAGAAGGAGAGCGAGGGGGGGGAAGTGGACGGGGAAGGGGGAAGGATCCTCCTCCTCCTCCTCGTCCTGCTCCTCCTGCTTCTCCTACTCCTCTTCCTCCTGCTCTCCTCCTCCTCATCCTTTTCCTCCTCCTCCTCCTACTCCTCCTCCTCCTCCTCCACCTCTCCTCCTCCTCCATTCCTTTACCTTAAACGGTCAAGAACTTTTTCGCTGCGGAGGCCCCAGAGACACGATATGCCCTGCGAGCGGATAGCGTGTCGCTCTGCTACGCCGGGCGGGGGACTCGGAAAGGCTCGGGACATTGAAGACTGGGGTCTGGAAAAAAGATGGCGTGTCGCACCGAAGTGTGGCAGGCCAGAACTGGCGGAACGACGCGCTATCTAACCTTTCCCGCCTGTAAGCTACTGCTCCCCCGTCGCATCACCAGACGTGTCCGGCTGGGCCAAGAGTTTCGCTTGAGACTTCCTGGCAGCGTATCATCATGAAACTAGAATCCAACTGCTGCAAAGATTTAGGGCAGGTCGTGTACAAAATGCGGCTCTCGCCTTAGCGCCAAATGTGGCTCGCGCTTGAAACGCCCTCGAGTTCTATGACCCGAAATCACCAACTGTGGAACAGTTTCGCGGATGGAGGGCGGCGACTTTTCAAAATGCGTCCGCTCCATACTGCCTTGAGCTTCAATACCAGAACTTTGAAATTGCACAACACTTTCACAGATAGAGGGCAGATGCTGTTCAAACTGCACTATCACTGAAAGTTTCTTTGCACTTGATGAACTACCTCTTCGCAGGTCTTAGTGCAAAAGGATGCCAGCTGGATCATTCACAAACTAAGGTCTCGCCTGAATGGCTAGCCAAATAGGCGCTCATCAATCAAGGAGCGCGACTCCCGCAGTGGAAAAGAATAAGTGTTTTTTACTTCCAAAGGGAGGGCTTGGGACGCAAGGTTGGATTGCAGCATCGGTGATGTACTCTGGCATTACGCCTGTCCTCCTCCACCTCCTCCCCCCCATTCTCTTGTAGTTACCCTCATCGCAAGCATGAGCAACTTCCTGCTTCCTCCTCGTCCTCCCCCGTCCTCCCTTCCCCCCTCTCATCCTCTGGCCTCCTCCTCCACCGTTCCCATCCTCTCGCCCCACATCCTCCCGACTTCAGGGGTTCGGCTGGGGGGGAGCGAGGAGGGAGGACGGAAAAATGAGGAGGGAGGACGGAGGAAGAGGACCAGAGGAGACCCAAGAGGCGTCAATGAGGCCGCAACAAACCCTCCCGTCCAAAATGCCCTCCTCCTCCCCCCCACACGTCACGACGAGCAGTCGTTCCGCTGCGGGAGAGCGCCATTCCCTGACAGACGAACGCCCCGTGGGCCTGCCACTGAGGCAATCCCCGGTGTGGTGAGCAGTCCACCTGCCAGCCTTCCAGCTATAGGAAATGCAGAGGGGCAGGGCTACGCAGTGCAGAGAAATGTCCAGCGGGAACTCTCCATCCATCCATCCGTGCAAGCGTTCCAAAGCCCGTGCCATCAAAGTGCCCGAAGTTTACAGCGAGATACCCATTTCAAAATGCAGCCGCCCTCCACATGCATAACTGGTGTAGAAAGTTGAACGTCGACTGTAAAGTTTGAGGACGTCTCAAGCGGGAGCCCTGCTTTGAAAAGGAACCACCCTCCATCAGTGTAAGTGTTGGATTGCTTCAAGACAAAGGAACACGGCGGCTAGTCCGAAACACCATTTTCATAACCACCTGTGTTCCAGCCGTGCAACTGCTGGAAATGTTTCGCGCGGCGCCAATGCGAGAGCCCCATTGTGAAAACCAGCTGTGCTGTATCCGTGTAGCTGTTGGAAACTTCAAATGTCGAGACCCTATCTGATGATGCCATTTCCGACGAAACGCCCGGCCTAACGGCACGCCTGGTGGTGCGACAGGGAGGACTTGTCTAGAATGAGCACTTAAGAAAAAGGTGGAGGAGGACGACGACGATGCCGACGACGACGGTGACGGCGGCGCAGAGCACGAGGAAGAGAAGGCAGGGCGAAGGAGCGGAGGAATGCAGGGTAGGAGAAGGCTGGAGCAGCAAGAGGGGACGACGAAGAGGGACTGGGGAGGGGAAGGAGGAGCAAGCGGACGGCGACGACAACAACGACGACGACGGCGACGACGACGGCGAAGACGAGGACGAGGACGAGGACAACGGAAGTGGCATGAAAGGCGTGGCGGGAGAAGAAAAGGGAGACGGGGGTAACGGAAGGAGGACCCGCAGTGGGGGGAGGGCGAGACAGCGACGACGGCGACGGCGACGGCGACGGCAACGACGACGGCGGCAACGGCGAAGGCGATCCCAGGACGCGTCCTGGGGCGCGTTCTGGCCGCCGTGTCACGGCGGTCCCACCCGTGGCGACGAGGGCGCCCCGGGAGGCCCAGGACGCCCCAGGAACACGCAGAAGCCTAGACCCCGAACCCTGGTTGACGACGGCCGACGACGACAACGACGACGACGACGACAACGACGTTCCAGACGACGACGGACGACGACGACGACGACGACGATCCAGACGACGACGACGACGACGACGACGACGACGACGACGACGACGACGACTCCGATGGCGACTGACGACTGGCGACTGGCGACTGACGACGGCGACGTCGACGACCAAAGTCGGCGAAGTGTGCTAGGAACCTCCGCGGCCCCAAGCCCGCCAAGGCCGTCGGCCAGGACCACCTCCTCGGCGCCAGGGACCTGGGCTTCGCCGTCGGCGTCCGTCGTCAACCGTCACACGTCAGTCATCAATCGACGCCGTCGCCGTCGCCATCGCTGTCGCCACCGTTTCCTCCTCCTCCTCCTCCTCCTCCTCCTCCTCCTCCTCCTCCTCCTCCTCCTCCTCCCCATCCATCATCATCATCATCATCATCATCATCATCATCATCATCATCATCATCATCATCATCATCATCATCATCATCATCATCATCATCATCATCATCATCATCATCCTCATCCTCATCATCATCATCATCATCATCATCATCATCATCATCATCATCATCCTCATCATCATCATCATCCATCATCATCATCATCATCATCATCATCATCATCATCATCATCATCATCATCATCATCATCCTCATCATCATCATCATCATCATCATCATCATCATCATCATCATCATCATCATCATCATCATCATCATCATCATCATCATCATCATCATCATCATCATCATCATCATCATCATCATCATCATCATCATCGTCGTCGTCGTCATCATCATCAGCATCAGCATCATCATCAATACCATCATCACCATCATCATCATCGTCATCATCAGCATCAGCATCAGCATCATCACCATCATCACCATCATCATCATCACCATCATCATCACCATCATCATCATCATCATCATCATCGGCAGCAGCATCAGCAGCATCATCATCTTCATCATCATCATCCTCATCCTCATCCTCATCATCATCATCATCATCGTCGTCATCATCAGTATCATCCTCACCCTCATCCTCATCATCACCCTCATCCTCATCCTCAGCATCATCCTCATCGTCATCCTCATCCTCATCCTCATCCTCATCCTCATCATCATCATCAGCATCATCCTCATCATCATCATCATCATCATCATCATCATCACCATCATCATCATCATCCCGCCTCTCCCGAAGACGACGACGGCGTCGCAGCCGTCGCCGTCTCCGCCGCCATCGACATCGTGAATCTGTGAAGTCAACGGGACCCCGAGATGAGGCCACTACGGTTAGGCGCCGATGAGGAGGCCCTCGAACCTCTGCCCACGCTGCACATGTGGCAAACGTCAGGGAGCAACTCCTGACGAGCTGAGACAAACAGGCCTCCCGAGTCCTACTGTAAGAGGAATGGGGGCCGACTGTGGGTGAGTACGTGCTGGCATCGCACCCTAAATGATTGATTAGGGCCCTGTAGCGGCAACAGGCGGCCTACTGAGGCCAGGAAAAACGACGTCCGGAATGCGGCGTAGATTCTCTCAGCCCTCGCAGGTAACCAGCTGGCACTCACCGAGAAGATGGCGATGGTCAACCGTGGTCGTTCGGCCACAGCTGCTGCAGAAATACACGGCAAATTAGGCCAGAGCAAGAGCGACTGTGACGCATGCAAGATCTTCCCCCCACCCGCGTCACCCCCTCCACCGCCCAAATCCTTACGAGATCGTCCTCTGGCACGGCCACCGACGGGAGGACGTCTCGTTTGCTACACAACGAACCACACGAGGAAGCAACATCACAGAGTTTAACAATACGGTGGCAAAGGCCGAAAATGTGCTTGCCGCCAGCCAAATCAAAGCAGTGCCTGCTTTGAAAGATGGCAGACTCCACTTTAAAGGATGACACCGCAGGAGGTATGTCAAGGGCCATCCAAGGGCACCCTGTTAAGTCCAAACTGCGACACTGGCAGAGGATATGGCCCGCGAGTTTACACACAGCTTTGACCACTCGAATCGTGAAGGTGAGTCTCTGCAGCTGATCCTCTGAACCACTGGGGTGCAGGGTTGCCCCGACGTGTGCAGCACGATCCGCCGCCTCATTCCCTAAACGCCTCCAGCACCCCAGAGATGAGATGCCCTGCTCAGCAGGGTTCAGGTGTGCCTTACATTGACCACCGATCCGGTCGAGTCTGCACCAAGACGATTGTTCATCACTAGTC
This sequence comes from Prorocentrum cordatum, assembly GCA_963575745.1. Classification (NCBI taxonomy): domain Eukaryota; class Dinophyceae; order Prorocentrales; family Prorocentraceae; genus Prorocentrum; species Prorocentrum cordatum. Next base: position 163,850 of record CAUYUJ010018753.1, read on the forward strand.
CAGCGTAGGGCCGCTTGTGAGACAGCTGGAGCTCCTTGGGAACATTAGCAAGGTCCACCACGTTGTTACAATCCCTGTGCACGTCAGACAGAACAGTGACCTCTACGCCCGCTCTAGCGAGCGAAGCCCTGCAATTTGTGCCCTCCGTGGAGCTCCTTCGCGGGGCTCCCATGGGGCCACGAAGTGTGTGAGGAGTGTGCCGAAGCAGAGACATGCTCAGGGCAGCGGCAGTGAGAGGAGGAGGAGGGAGGGAGCGGGAGGAGGAGAAGCTGCGGACGCGCGGCGCTGCGCACTCAAAATGAGGACCGACACCACGGGATGGAAAAAACACGCCCGGAATCTGGGGCCGCGAAGCCCACTGGGCCTGCCGGCCGGGCCGGCCCCGCCGAGCCGCGCGCGTTACGCCTGGCCGCCTCGAGGGCCACGGCGTCCGCGTCCAGGAGGACCAGCCGCGCCTCCGGCCAGAGCTGGCGCACGCCGGCGGCCAGCACGCCAGACCTCGCCCAGGGGCCCGGTGCCAGCCCTCGCCCCCGCAGCTTCCCGTCCCCAGACCCCCTCGCGTCGGAAAAAAAAATGATACCGGAGAAAAAACCCAATCAGAATTTGTTTAGGGCTGTAGGGCTATGGGGCTATGGGGCTACAGGGCTATAGGGCTAAGGGGCTACAGGGCTATAGGGCTATAAGGCTATGGGGCTATAGGGCTACAGGGCTATAAGGCTATGGGGCTATATGGCTATTGGGCTATAAGGCTATGGGGTTATAGGGCTATAGGGCTATAGGACTGTAGGGCTATTGGGCTATAAGGCTAAGACTATAGGGCTATAGGGTTATAGGGCTGTAGGGCTATAGGGCTGTAGGGCTTTTGGGCTGTAAGGCTAAGGCTATAGGGCTATAGGGCTATAGGGCTATAGGGCTATAGGTCTATAGGGCTATAGGGCTATAGGGCTATAGGGCCTATAGGGCTATAGGGCTAGCTATAGGGCTATAGGGCTATAAAGCTATAGGGCTATAAGGCTATAAGGCTAATGTAGGGCCACCGGGCACCTCCGGGCATCCCCGGGCACCTCCGGGCACCTCCGGGTACCTCCGGGCAGCCCCGGGCACCTGGGCACCCGGGCACCCGGGCACCTGGGCCGGCCACCGAAATCGGCGACCCAAGCTCTGATTGGGGAAAAAACTGCACGAAGTGTTTGGCCGATTTCGGCCTCTGGGGCCCTCGCCGGGCCCTGGGACCGTCACGAGAAGGCCCAGGATGAAAAGCTGGCCTGGGGGAAAGGGTCGGGCCTTCGGGGATCGCGTCTTGAAAGTATCCTGGCAAAGGGCCCAATCAGATGCAGTTGTGAGTGGCGTGAGCCAAACGAGAAGAAGGATGGGGACGAACAGAAGGACGGACTGGAGCGCATGTCCTGGCGAAGGCGGCGCCGTGCCAACCCTGCCACTGGGGCCTTCGGAGGAACTCCCTGTGGGGCCACGATTCTTGGGAGAGGCGTACCGAAATTGGTCTGGGGACACATGCGGACCCTACCACTGTGGCCTTCGGTGGAGCTCCCCATGGGGGCACGATCCTCGTGAGGGGTGCGCCGGAATGGGCGGGGGGACGCATGCGGACCACGCCTCTGAGGCCTCTGGTGGAGCTCCCCTTGATGCCCCGATCCTTGCAGGGGTGTGCCGAAATGGGCGGGGGCACGCATGCGGAACCTGCAGCTGGGGCATCCGGTGGAGCTCCTCTGGGGCCACGATCCTCGTGAGGGGTGTGCCGAGATGGGCGGGGGGCGCATGCGAATCTTGCCACTAAGGCCTTCGGTGGAGCTCCCTATGGGGCCACAATCCTTGCGAGGGGTGTGCCGAAATTGGTTGGGGAACGCATGCGAACCCTACCACTGGGGTCGTCGGCTGAGCTTTTTATGGGAATACGATCCTCCTGAGAGGTGTGCCAGAATGGGAGGGGGGGCGCACGCGGATCCTGCCACTGGAGCCTTCGATGCAGCTCCCGATGGGGCCACGATCCTTGCGGGGTGTGCCTAAGTGGGCGGGGGGGCGCATGCGGACCCTGCCACTGGGGCCTTCGGTGGAGCTCCCTATGAGGCCACGATCCTCGTAAAGGGTGTGCCGAAATGGACATGCGGAGAGCAGAGGCAGGGATGGGAGGAGTGGGGAGGCGGGATGGGAGCCGCCGTCTCTTCAAAACGAGGACCCGATACCACATAATAGTTGGTACCAATCGAGACACCGCGCGACTGGGGGGGAGGTGGCCCTGGGCAGAAGGGCCTCTGGTGCGCTGTGCTTTGGGGGGAGCGGGGGGGCCAGACCCAAGCGCACATCAAGCCGCTGCTGTCGCACCACGTTCAGCGGTCGGGGGGCCCCGGTGGGCCCGCACCAGGAGCCCCTCTGGCGAAGGACCGCCCTCGCGCCTGGGTCAGAAATGCCATCGCCACCCCCACCAGGGAAAACTTGACCCCGCCACCAATCATCATCATCATCATCATTCTCCCCCTCCCCTTCTCTTCCTTCTCCTCCCCCTCCTCCTCCTCCTCCTCCTCCTCCTCCTCCTCCTCCTCCTCCTCCTCCGCCTCCTCCTCATCATCACCACACCCACCACCGCCACCACCACCATCATCATAATCGTCGTCCTCCTCCCCTTCTTCCTCCTCCTTCTCCTCTTCTTCTCATCATCATCCTCATCCACAGATCCTCATCATCATCATCATCATCATCATCATCATCATCATCATCATCATCATCACATCACCATCATCATCGTCATCATCATCATCATCATCATCATCATCATCATCATCATCATCATCATCATCATCGTCATCATCATCATCATCATCATCATCATCATCATCATCATCATCATCATCATCATCATCATCATCATCACTATCATCCTCATCACCATCTTCATCATCATCAGCAGCATCATCAGCATCATCCCAATCCTCATACTCATACTTATCCGCATCACCAGAACCACCACCGCCACCACAATCATCATAATAATCCTCCTCCTCCCATTCTTTCCCCTCCTACTCCTCCATATCCTCCTCCACCTGCTTCTCCTCCTCCTCCGCCTCCTCCTCATCCTCATCATGATCAGCATCAGCATCAGCATCATCACCATCATCATCGTTATCCTCATCCTCCTCATCACCATAACATCACATCATCATCATTATCAGCAGCATCAGCATCATCAGCGTC
>CAUYUJ010018753.1:169556-196275 GCA_963575745.1 Prorocentrum cordatum
TTATCTTAGCACCCGCACCGCCAAAATGATTCGGCCCCCGTCCCCCCTCGTAGGCACGGAAGGTTCCCTTTCAAAGCTGGGCTCTCCCTTGAGTGGTACTTATAGTTGATGCTGCTATTGTTGGAATTGGCGGTGTTGTTGGTGTTGTTGATGTTGATATTGTCGTTGCTGTTGGTGTTGTGGTTCTTGGTGTTGTTGTTCTTGGTATCATTATTCCCCGTAGGGACTCCCCCATGGGACTCCCCCGTGGGACTCCCCCATGGGACTTCCCCGCATAGGACTCCCCCATAGGACTCCCCCACAGCAGACGCGCCTGCGTTCAGAGCAGTTTCTCAGGATGTCTCAGGCGAGGCGCTTGTTTCAGAACCACACGGAGACCAGATTTGCGAGAACGTCTCAGGCGGTTTGCTTGCTTCGGCGGGCAGACTCGTCTGCGTTCAAAGCAGGTTGCGAGGTGCCAGGGTAACGCTTCCAGGGTGCCGGATGCGTTCGTTATACTTTCGCCAGAGAGGGGGGGGTCTTAATCGCTTACTCGGGTCAGGTCAGACAGACAAAGAGCAGCGAAGATCGTTGCGTTTGATGGCGCGCAACAAAAAATACGCCGGCCCCTTTGGGGACCGACGGGCCTGAGGCCCTCTCTGAAGGAAGCCTCGGAGCCTCTGGGAGGGGCAACGCGGCCTCAGAACCTCTGGAAGAAGGCCCAAAGCGCCTGGAAGAGGCCGCCTCGGAGCACCCGAGAGAGGCATCGGGGCTGGGAGAGGCCCCAGCGCCCCTGGGAGAGGCCTGGAGGCCTCCTGGAGAAGCCTCAGAGACTGAGAGTCCTTAGGGCGCCTCTGGGAGAGGCTCCGGGTGCCTCTGGGGGAGGAGGGCTCGGAGCCCCTCGAGGAGGCCTCAGGCCCTCCCGGAGCGGCCTCGGGACCTGTGAGGGAGGCCACAGGACTTCTGCCAACAGCATCCGCCACCTGACCATCCGAGAGGTCGCTTAGTAGTCGTCGGCGACGACCCAGGCTATCCGACGAGGGGGGAGGAGGCCACAGGACTTCTGTTCTCAGCGACCGCCACCTGACCATCCGAGAGATCGTTTTTTGATTTTCGGCGGCGACCTAGGCTGTCCAGACTTTTCGCTCTAGGCAGCCCATGCCCGCGCGCACCGATACTGCGTACCCACTTCGGACCTGTGCAACTGACAAGGTCGGGTTATCCAAAGGGGGAAGGGGGAGGGCGTGCGGGCCCGATGGCCCGGGTTATCGCCGGACCCGAAAAAAGTCTCCGAAGAAAGGACCTCCTGATAGAGCGCCGAGTGGTTTTCACCTTTCCTCTGAAAAAGTCCATCGGAGCTCTCTGAGTTGGCCAGGAGATCGCGTGCCTGACCCTCACTCGAGGGCCAACTTGTTACAGAGGGTAGTCGGCACCTCAGCTGGCGGCAGCCCCGCGCCATCGTTGCAGCACACATGAACCGCAGTCTCTGATGGCGATGTAGGAGAAGCCGCCTGATGCTGTCAAAGCCATAATCGTTGACAGATGTCCGGCCGCTTCCTGGCACGCTCAAGCTCTCGCCACCAACCTGGAAGATAGTGCGCACAACTTGCAGCTCGCCGCTCGCTGCAATTCGTGACGCCACAGGCGTCCTGGAAGCAGAAGACGCCTGTGTCCGCTGGGAGGCTCGCCGAGCTCATGGTGTAAACGTTGCTGGTGGAATCTGGGACAACCTCGAGCACAGACGTTGCGCTCAGGTCGCTCTCATCCGCGACAGTGAGTGATCGGCTAACTGGGATACCAACCTGGTCGGCAAACGGCGTGCAGAACAAGACGGCCAGCGTACCTGAGAACCTGGACATTGTAGATCTCAGGGCCTCACCCGACCTTTCCCCCTCCAAATCCTCCACCACAGCCAACATTGTCGCATCGCCCGTAGGCCCGAGGGTCCTGGGCCATGTTCACGACCATGCATCTGCCGTCTTCCCCACCGCCGCCGTTCTCCGAGTCGCTGCATCAGACGATGACAACATCCGCAGCCAGAACAACGGCGGTGATTGATCAGAGATACCAGAGGTCTCGCCAGCGGTGAAAGCCGACAGAAGCACCAGCAGCACGTCTGCCCAGAAGCACCTCTTCTCCTGCTGCGACGCGAGCGCCCAGCACGACGAGCAGCCCGGAGCGGGCCGCAAGCACGACCGACAGGTTCGCGGCCCGTGCAGTCGATGGCACGTGTGAGCCGAAAAGTTCTCTGGGCAAAATCCTCCTCCTCCTCCTCCTCCTCCTCCTCCTCCTCCTCCTCCTCCTCCTCCTCCTCCTCCTCCTCCTCCTCCTCCTCCTCCTACTCGTTCCCTTCCTCCCTCCCTCCCTCCTCCCTCCCTTGTCCTCCTCCATCTGCTCCTCCTGCTTCTCCCTCCCTCGCTCCCTCCCTACAAATCTCCGAAGGCTGGGACCGTCAAAATCCGCCAAGGCCCAAAAAACGGCCCCTGGGAAGGGTTCGAGAGCTCCTGGGGCTGGCGGCCTGAGAAAGCAGATCGTCTGAGGTGCATGGGCCATGCCTAGCGATTGCTCAATGACTCGGAGTCCGCGCGTGGCACATGGCAAACAATCGACGCGTGCGCTTACCAATCGTATGCAAGTATGATGCACCAGTCCAGGTTCAAGGGAAACGAATCAGCGACTGAAGCGAGACGCATCACAAGACCAGAGGCAAGTGTGCATAACGCACGTGGCCTCAAGCTCCATGGCGGTGTTGATGGGTGCTCCCTCGGGAGACTGTCCACAGCCTGCAGCTGGTCAAGCAGGTGCCTGGCCAGGCCCCCTCGTCACGGCCCCCTCGTGATCTCCTCTCATGCGAGGCTTCATTCCACCTCCTGCCACTCCTCTCTCGTTTCCTCCTGATCATCATCCGTCATTTCCCCTCATTATCATCCTCATCCTCCTCTTCATCCTTCTCTCATGCTCATCCTCATCATGCTCCTGCTCCTCTCCGTCCTCCTCTTCTTCCTCCTCCTGATCATCATCATCGTCATCAGCAGCATCATCATCAGCAGCAGCATCATGCTCGTCCTCATCCCTCTCCTACTCATCTTCATCATCGTCAGCGTCATCATCATCCGTATCCTCAGAATCATCCATGTTATTATCATCAACTGCATCATCACCACCATCAGCAGCAGCAGCATCATCCTCATGATCATAATGATTATCATCCGCGCTCACTCCTCTTCCTCGTGCTCCCTCCTATCCTGTCGCAAGAAAAACTTACTACTTGCATCCGAGCCGAATCCAAAATGAGCGTCACAGGGGGGAGCGGCCACGAGAAGAGGAGAGGCATGCGGACAGGCAGAAGGGAAAGGATACAGTCGGGAAATGTTGGATAGCGTGTCGCCGCGGCGGCCCTGGCAACACGCCATGCCCTGTGAGCTAATAGCAAGTCGCTCCGCTCCGCGGGGCGGGAGGCTGGGAAAGGCTCGGGACGCAGACGCCTGGGGACTGGGACATGGAAAGCGCTTCGCGCCGAAGCGTGGTGGGCCACAACCGGCGGAGCGACACGCGAAGCCAAAGCTCCTGACCATTAGGGAGCACTGCCTGGGAAGAGAACCCTTACAAATCCGCCGACCCTGTCGGCGTGTGTGAGGGGCTTTTCCGTTCGAGCCGTCATCTCCGTCATTCTTTGTACTCGTCGTCTCTGTCCTTCCCTTTCCCTGGGACTCCTCTTCCCCTGGGCTCCAGCCAAGCCGACCTTGAGCAACCTCGTAATTGAGTCGAAGGGAAGCCCCTTCCCTTTGATCCCTCCCCCGCCGGGAGGGGGGGGGGGGTAGCGACCCCCCCCCCGGGTCAGATACGACGCCCCCCCCTGGGACTCCTCTTCCCCTGGGCTCCAGCCAAGCCGACCTTGAGCAACCTCGTAATTGAGTCGAAGGGAAGCCCCTTCCCTTTGATCCCTCCCCCCCCGCCCAAGGGGGGTCCTCGGGTCAGATACGACGCCCCCCCCTGGGACTCCTCTTCCCCTGGGACCTTGAGAAAAGTCGTAATTGAGTCGAAGGGAAGCCCCTTCCCTTTGATCCCTCCCCCGCCGGGAGGGGGGGGGGGGGCGACCCCCCCCCCGGGTCAGATACGACGCCCCCCCCTGGGACTCCTCTTCCCCTGGGCTCCAGCCAAGCCGACCTTGAGCAACCTCGTAATTGAGTCGAAGGGAAGCCCCTTCCCTTTGATCCCTCCCCCGCCGGGAGGGGGGGGGGGTAGCGACCCCCCCCCCGGGTCAGATACGACGCCCCCCCCTGGGACTCCTCTTCCCCTGGGCTCCAGCCAAGCCGACCTTGAGCAACCTCGTAATTGAGTCGAAGGGAAGCCCCTTCCCTTTGATCCCTCCCCCGCCGGGAGGCGAGGGGGGGGTAGCGGGGGGCGGTAGCGACCCCCCCCCCAGGTCAGATACGACGCCCCCCCCCCGTACCGACCTTGAGCAACGTCGTAATTGAGTCGAAGGGAAGCCCCTTCCCTTTCCCTTCCCCGCCGGGGGAGGGAGAGGGGGTCCCGGGGGGGGTCCCGGGGGAGTCCCGGGGAAGTCCCGGGTCAGATACGACACCTCCCTCCCCCACCTTCTCGTCCTTCTCCCCGTTCCCCAAAACCATCCCACAGCCCGTGCCTCTTGCTGCGCATTGCGAACAGGGTCGGCGGCACCGGCCGTCAGGCCTTCGCAATACATACGCTTGCCACCAGAGGGCCCTCCCAGTCCGCGCCCAGGCGCTCCAAAAGAGACTCCCCAAAGGGCCCCCCAGGGAGACACGAGCCAGCCGGTGGACAGTCTTCAGATAGCTCCGAGAGAGAGAGAGAGAGAGTGCGCGCGCGTTTCGCGAGCGCCTGGGCGCGAAATAGTTCTCGACACGTCGAAAGCCGCCCCCCCCAACACCCAACATCCAAGGCACTCGGCGAACCAGACCCCCCCAATTCACACTGAACCCCCCATTCCCACAACGACGTCTTCGCCGTCGTCGCCGTCGTCGTCGTCGTCCTCCTCCTCCCTACCACCCCAGGTGGAGGTCGTCGTCGTCGGTCGTCGGTTGTCGGTTGTCGTCCGTCGTCGTCGTCGTCGTCGTCGTCGTCGTCGGCGCCAGAGAGGGGAGGGGGACCCCCACCCCGTTTCGGGGGAGAAGGACCCTCAGTTTTCGGGGGAGGGGGCGGCGGCGTGAAACCTCCCCCACCCCCCTCCAGCGACCACAGAACGCGCTCTTCCACAGCTCAGAACGACCGCCCCGAAGACTGCCCCCAGACGGCCCCGAGACTCTGAGACTCCCCCGGACATCGGCTCCAGGACCCCCGGGGACAGGCCCAGGAATAGAGTTCGGAGCTCACACCCGCTCCTCGCCGCCACATCCACCAGCCCGCACCAGGAGGAAAGGAGGAAGAGATAGAGAAGGAGAAGGAGAAGGAGAAGGTAAAGGAGAAGGCAAAAGAGAAGAAGAAGAAGAAGAAGATGAAGAAGAAGGCAAGGCTCCGAGCCCGAGCTCCCCCCACGCTTCGTCATTACGTCAATCAGCCCCTCCGCCCCCCTCTTCTCCTCCGCCGCCGCCTCCTCCTCTTCCTCCACCTCCTCCGCCGCCTCCTCCTGCCACGACTGCCGTGCCCCGCGAGGCGCGGCACTCGTCCGGCAGACAAGGACCCGGCCCTTCCCTCGCGGATGGCCGATCCGCTCCTCGGGCGCACGCCGACATGGCTTTACGGGGCTCCGTGGATCTGGCGCGTGGGCGCCAGACATCACGGCGGGCTGCCGTGCAGCTCCGACGGACAGAAAGCTGCGCCCGCCATTTTTCGGCACGCCAGGATCCCATGGAGTGCCCGTTCGGCTTCCACGGGAAAACGCGCCGCGGGCATGGCTGCGTCGTGCCGCCTTGGAGCGCGAGCCCCGCCCATGCTCAGACGGGCGCTCCGCGCGCGAACTCCCGATCCGCGGACCTGAGGTCCACGGATCGGAGAAGTTCCCCCCCGAGGCAGGGGGCCGACGCCGCCTGATCTGGCGGCGGGGCGCGCCGACTCCGCACGGAAACGGGACCCGTCAACCCACGCGCCTCGATCCGTGTCTGCGCCTCTCTTCGAGATCCGATCCCTGCGTCCCTCTCTCCCCTTCCCCCCCTGCGCCTCGTCATCACGTCCACCAGACCCCCAGCAAAGAGCCCTGGCATGGAGCACCACTCGCGCCGCCGCCCGAGAATCTCCACGCTCTCGGAGCGCAGCCACGCCTCCAGGGGAGCCGTCGGTGCCGCGCTGGTGCGCAGCGCGCGGACCACGCGGACCTCGCCGAGCTCCTGGGAGGGCGCCAAGCACTGATCATGGCCAGGCCCTTCCTGGGCCAGGGATTGGTGTTCTTCTTGGGCCACGAGTCGGTGTTTGCGGCCTACTGGCTTGGCCAGGAGGGCATCGGTATATACATCGGTGTACCATATACCATCGACCAGTTGGTAATAACAGATGTGTACATATACACACATGTCCACACCTTGAAGCATGTGCATACAAACAAGCAGGTAAGCATATAGGTAGGTATAAATATGTTGAGATGCAGACGTATCTATACATGCAAAACAGAAAGATCAGTGTAAATACATATATATATATGTGTGGGGTGTAAAGACACAGGTATACATATGTATATTTATATCTGGTAACTTAAATGTATGTATGTGTACATGTACATACGTATATGTAGATACACGTATATAATGATTAAGTGATAGACATGCACATATATATGTATATAAACACGTGTATATTTATTTACATATATATGTATATATATGTATGTATAGGTATATGTGTAGATATATCTATATGTATATATATATCTATACTAGAACCATCGCGCGCGCTTCGCGCGCGCGTTCAAGCTCTAGCTAGGCTTGATGGGCTAACTCATGTAATATCATGTTGGTCGCTTCTTGCGTCCAGGGACTCCCTTGGAGGCCCTGCGCAAGCCTCGGAATCGTATAGAAGGGGAAGTGCGGAAACGCAGAAATCATTCATTACTTTAAGGTGTTCAACCATTTGGGGCCCTCAAAGGCTGCCTGTGTTCTTTTTTGGGAGGTGAAGGGGGTCTGAATTGTGGTCTGTTGTGCAAGAATAGACCGGGGGGCTAACTTGGAAACAAAAAGAATTGTGGGCTTAACATTTGTTCCAATTCCTCGGCGCTGTTCGGCGCTGTTTCTTGTTTGTGCCTCGCGGGTTTTGTTAGCCGGCCCCTCAGGGGTGTGGGATCTTCCGGACCCCCTTGGCCTTCGGGAGGCCTCCTGGAGGCCTGCAGAGCCGTCGGAAAGGTGTCTCGGGCTGCGCGATGTTGGGCCGTTCTTTACGTTCTGGTCGCTCCTTGGGGTCGTCATGGCCTGTCCTTCGGCGTCTTGGGGTCTCCCCCCAGGAAGCCGGGAGGCGCGGTACCGGCCAGATGTCAGGGGATGTGTAGGACCCCCGAGTAGGAGTCCACTTTGAAGAAAAAACAAATTATGGGAGTTCCCTTTTTTTCAAAATCCTCGATCTTCGAGGGTTGCGAAGCAGGAAAACGTGAGAAGGCGAAAAGCATTAGAAAAACCAAGGGAAATCAACGATTTCACCCTCTTTGGGCTATCTCGGGACGGCTCTTGCAGTTCTCTTGGCTGTTCTTGGAGCCTCGTCGGGGTCTTTTTGGGGCCTCTCAGGGATCGGGGGTGTGTTGGGGGCCTCTGGGTGGTCCTGGAGGCCTCTCGGAGGTCTCTGGAAGCCTCCTGCTCCCGCTCGTGTGCCCATCTTGGGCCTGTTCTGGGTGGTCTGGGGCTGTCCTGGGTGCCTCTTCGGCAGTCTTGGAGCCTCCTTCGCCCGTGTTGGGGCCGTCCTGAGGGTCTCTTGGGTGGTCTTGGGGCGGTCTTGGGAGCCTCTTCGGCGCTCTTGGACCGCTGGAAGCTCGAAAACGCGAGAAGCCAAAAACACTGGAAAAAAATAAAATCGACGATGTTGGCCTCTTCGGGCCGTCCCGGGACGCCTCTCGGACCTCTCTTGGGGTCTCTTGGAGGCCACCTGGGAGCCTCGAGAGCCGTCGGAAGGCTGACTTGGGCTGCTTGGGAGCGTCTTGGGCCATCCTTTCGCATTCTGGGGGCTCCTGGGAGGCGTCTTGGGCCCTCCTGGAGCGCTGTGGAGGCTCCCCAGAACGCCTGGGGGAGCGGTCCCGGGAGCGTCCCCGAAATGTGGCGGGGAGGTGTTGCACCCGGGGCCCGGGGGGGCGGTATTTATTCAGTCATAGATTGTATAGATATGACGATAGATTATATATATATATATAGAGAGAGAAATGTAAATAGATAGATGGATGGATGGATAGATAGATGGACATATCTACACAAATACTTGTATATATACACATAGAGAAATAGATAGGATGCTGGAGAAACATCCCAAGCAAAGTCTTTTTAGGGCTATAGGGCTACAGGGCTATTGGGCTATAGGACGATGGGGCTATGGGGCTATAGGGCTATGAAACTAGATGGCTGAAGGGCCATAGGGCTATAGGTCTACAGGTCTATAGGGCTACAGGGTTATAGGGCTATAGGGCCATAAGGCTATAGGGCTGTAGGGCTATAGGGATATGGAGCTATGGGGCTCTGGGGCTATGGGGCTATAGGGCTATAGGACAATGAGTCTTTAGGGCTACGGGGCTATAGGGCTATAGGACCATAGGGCTACAGGGCTATAGAGATGTAAGGCTATAGGGCCATAGGGCTATAGGGCTATAGGCATGTAGAGCTATAGGGCCACAGGGCTATAGAGCTCTAGGGCTATAGGGCTATAAGGCTAGAAGGTTATAGGGCGGGTGGGCTATAGGATGATCGGGCTGTAGTGTTCTAGGGCTATTGGGCTATTGGGCTATTGGGCTATAGAGCTATACGGCTATAGGGTTATGGGGCTATAGGGCTATTGGGCTATAAGGCTATAGGGCTATTAGGGCTATAGGGCTGTAGGGCTAGAAAGCTATAGAGCTATAGGATTCTAAGACGATAGGGCTATAGGGCTATAAGGCTATAAGGCTATAAGGCTATAGGGCTATAGGATTATAGGGCTATTGGGCTACACGGTTACAGGTCTATGGGGCTATAGGGCTATAGGGCTATAATGAATGCTACCAGGCTATGGGGCAATAGGGCTATAGGGCTATACGGCTATAGCGCTATAGGGCTATAAGGCTAGAAGGCTATAGGGCTATAGGGCTATAGGGCTACAGGCCTACTGGGCAATAGGGCTATAGGGCTATAGGGCTATTGGTCTATACGGCTATAGATTTATAGGGCTATAGGAATATAGGGCTATAGGGCTATTAGGCTATAGGGCTATCGAAGTATAGGGCTTTAAGGCACCCAGGCACCGAGGCGGGCCGCGGGAATCGGTGACAAACCTCACCTAACCATATGAATTCGTAAAGACCCCTACAGAGACAAGCTGCAATTGGAGAATAAGTAGATATATTGATACATATATATATATATATATATAAAAAATGATACCGAAGAAAACCCGAACCATAATCTTTTTAGGGCTATAGGACTTTGGGGCTATAGGGCTGTAGGGCGATGAGGCAATTGGGATATAGAGCTATCGGGCCATAGGGTTATAGGGATATCGGGATATAGGGCTATCGGGCTATAGGGCAATGGGTCTATAGGGCTAAAAGGCTAGAAGCCTATAGGATTATAGGACTACAGAGATATAAGGCTATACGGGTATAGGGCTTCAGGGCTATAGGGCTATTGGTCTATGGGGCTATAAGGCTCTTAGGGCTATCGGGCTATTTGGACGATAGGGCTATATTGATATGAAGGTATAAAGCTATAGGGCTATAGGGCTATAGGGCTATAGCGCTATAGGGCTATTAGGCTATAGGGCTATAGGGCTACAGGGCTATAAGGCTTTAAGACACCCAGGCACCCGGGCGGGCCGCGGAAATCGGTGACAAACCTCACCTAATCAGATGAATCCGCTGGGACCCATGCAGGGACAAGCTGTAATTGGTACAGAAGCATACACGAATCATAATCTATAGGACTATGGAGCTATAGGGCGATAGGGCTATGAGGCAATCGGGATATAGGGCTGTAGGCCCATGGGGTTATAGGGCCATAGGGCTATCGGGCTATAGGGCGATGGGTCTATAAGGCTATAAGGGATTAAGGCTATAGGGTTATAGGGCTGTTGGGCTGTAGGGCTATAGGGCTCTGAGAGCTATATGACTATAGGGCTATCGGGCTATAGGGCGATAGGGATTATAGGGCTATAGGGCTATAGGGCTATAGGCCTATGATGCTATAAGGCTATAGGGCTATGGGGCTAGAATGCTACCGGGCACCCGGGCACCCGGGCACCTGGGCACCTGGGCACCCAGGCACCCGGGCACCCGGGCACCCGGGCACCAGGGCACCCGGGCACCCGGGCACCTGGGCGTGCCGCCGACATCGGCGGAGCACCTAACCTAACAATCTGATTCCGCTGGGACCCCTACAGAGGCAAGCTCTGATTGGGGGAATCGATATATAGATAGACACACAGACAGACAGACAGATAGATAGACAGACAGACAGACAGACAGATAGATAGATGGATAGATGTGTGTGTGTGCGCGTGCCGACCGTAGGCAAAAGGCTGGCTCGGCCAATACCGGTGCGGGTACACAGCTGGCGCCCTCCGAGCTCCTGCACTGGCTTCTGGAGCTTGAACAGCGGTCGCAGCGCCTTGACGGCGTTCAGCACCCCGGCGCGCACGTCCCCGAACACCCACAGCGGGCTCCCCGGCGGCAGCACGGAGGCGACGCCGTGCAGCGCGAGTTCCAGGGCCCCCGCGGAGTCGGGGCTGCGCAGCACGCACGCGTTGAACGGACCTTCCTGGAGGAACAAATACTGGCACAAGCATACACTTTCGAAGGTCAGTGCGGACATCTTGGACCTGCGCTGAATCAGGGCGTAAATAATGTAATGGTATGATTGTCACAGACTACATGATTCCAGCATTTCCAGAGTATCTAGCGACGCTCGTTTATGCAGCCCGTGAGGAGAATCAGCAAATATTGGGGTTGCTGATAAACTTGAAAGTCCTGGAACGTATCAATATCCTGACCTCTTGACCCTCTGATGGAGCGCCCCTCCCTGGCGCGCGGGGCGCCAGGGGCGGCGCCGGAGGCGCCGCCAGGGGACTCTGGCGCAAATCCGAAAGAAATCTGCGCGGACCCTGGAACATTCATGCCTGTGCTGCTTTCTCGTCTTCGGCGTCCGGCGGCCACGCGAGCGTGGACGCGCCCGCGACCCTCCCCGCCGCGAACCGCTTCCACGGCACCGGCGTGGCGCCCGCGCGCCGCAGCGCGCGCCGCACCTGCCGGCCCGGGCCCGCGACGAGCACCCGCCACCCGCGCGGCACCTGCCGGCCTCAGGGCGTGTGCCGGCCCCGAGGCCCGGGCGCTGCAATTTTTCAGCGGCTGCACGTGAGAGCTTTTTTTCCCCAGAGCGAGATGACACCACAGATGAGAAAAAAGACGCGTCTCAAATGCAACCTCTTTGTTGCACCATTCAAAGCAGGGTGCAACAAAACACGGGTGGCACTACAAATGAGGAGACCGGCTGCACGTGCAGCAGGGTGTCACTCTCACGTGCAGCAGACCGGCTGCACGTGCGAGTGACCCCGGGCAAGGGTGGCGTTTGGTGCGCGGCTGTAGGGGACCACGAGGGGGCCAAATCCAAGCGCGCCAGCCAGTGCAGGCGTAGCCCCTGTGGGTCTGCACCAGAGGTCTGTCTGGCGAAAGGTCATGCAGCCGATTTTCACACCAGGCGTTTTAGCTTGGTTTCGGGCCCCGGGACCATCACATATCGTTCTGGCTCGAAAAATGCCGCAGAAAGATGGAGTATGGGGCTCCAGTCGTGATTCTTCGCTATGTCTTAATTCTTTCACAATGTTGGATCCCAGGGAACATGTACTTGTCCAGCGAAGGCCTTCGATACGACGCAGTCCGTGCAGCGAGGGCCGATTCAGGCTGCGTGCTACCGATGGAACTCAACGTAGGTGAACCCTCACAGTGGGTTGATCCAGGGGACACACTGGGTTCCCAGACATCGGTATGACTTGTTCAACCCGCGCCCCAGAAGTCCCGACCGCTTTCCAGGGGGAGGTTCTTTGCCCTGGATCCATTTTTGATGATCCCGGGGCCCGATAATGGGCCCCAGAGGCCGAACTCGAGGAAAAACGTCCAGACTGATTATCCCGGCAAAGCAATCTAACAGCGATGTGTAGGAGCATATCTGGAAGCATTCTCTTTAAGATTCAGATGAGAAGCCATTCTGCTGTTCTCGCAGTCGTAGTCGCAATGACAGTCGCAGTCAGCAGTGCAGTCACAGCCTCAGCCTCAGCCTGCCTCAGCCTCAGTCTGCCTCAGCCTGCCTCAGCCTCAGCCTCAGCCTCAGCCTCAGCCTCAGCCTCAGCCTCAGCCTCAGCCTCAGCCTGCCTCAGCATCAGCCTGCCTCAGCCTCAGCCTCAGCCTGCCTCTGCCTCAGCCTCAGCCTGCTTCAGCCTCAGCCTCAGCCTCAGCCTCAGCCTGCCTCAGCCTCAGCCTCAGCCTCAGCCTGCCTCAGCCTCAGCCCTCAGCCTCAGCCTCAGCCTCAGCCTGCCTCAGCCTCAGCCTCAGCCTGCCTCAGCCTCAGCCTCAGCCTCAGTCTCAGCCTTCAGCCTCGCCTCAGCCTCAGCCTCAGCCTGCCTCAGCCTCAGCCTGCCTCAGCCTCAGCCTCAGCCTCAGCCTCAGCTCAGCCTCAGCCTCAGCCTCAGCCTCAGCCTCAGCCTGCCTCAGCCTCAGCCTGCATCAGCCTCAGCCTCAGCCTCAGCCTGCCTCAGCATCAGCCTGCCTCAGCCTCAGCCTCAGCCTGCCTCAGCCTCAGCCTCAGCCTGCTTCAGCCTCAGCCTCAGTCTGCCTTCAGCCTCGGCCTCAGCCTCAGCCTCAGCCTGCATCAGCCTCAGCCTCAGCCTCAGCCTGCCTCAGCAGCCTCAGCCTCAGCCTCAGCCTCAGCCTCAGCCTCAGCCTCAGCCTCAGCTTCAGCCTCAGCCTCAGCTTCAGCCTTCAGCCTCAGCCTCAGCCTCAGCCTGCCTCAGCCTGCATCAGCCTCAGCCTCAGCCTCAGCCTCAGCCTCAGCCTGCCTCAGCCTCAGCCTCAGCCTGCCTGCCTCAGCCTCAGCCTGCTCAGCCTCAGCCTCAGTCTCAGCCTCAGCCTGCCTCAGCCTCAGCCTGCCTCAGCCTCAGCCTCAGCCTCAGCCTCAGCCTGCCTCAGCCTCAGCCTCAGCCTGCTTCAGCCTCAGCCTCAGTCTGCCTTCAGCCTCGGCCTCAGCCTCAGCCTGCCTCAGCCTCAGCCTGCATCAGCCTCAGCCTCAGCCTGCCTCAGCATCAGCCTGCCTCAGCCTCAGCCTCAGCCTCAGCCTCAGCCTCAGCCTTCAGCCTGCCTCAGCCTCAGCATTCTCAAAATGTGGCCCGGGAATGGTGTTCTGGGAACTCGAAGAACACGAAGTGGCCTACAGTTGGCTCCGGGCATTCAAAATGTGGCCCGGGAATGGAGTTCTGGGGGAACACGAAGTTGGCCTACAGTTGGCTCCGGGCCCCCTGGGCACGAAGCGACGTTGGCTCCGGGCATCCAAAATGTGGCCCGGAATGGAGTTCTGGGAAGTCGAAGAGCACGAAGTGGCCTACAGTTGGCTCCGGGCATTCAAAATGTGGCCCGGGAATGGAGTTCTGGGAGGTCGAAGAGCACGAAGTGTGTGACTGTTTGCTTAAAACGAGCCCGGTTCTCGCCTGTCCGGCTCCCGCCCAGACCCCCCTGGGGAGTCATCAGATGCTCTCTTTTGACCCCATGAGAAAGCTATCAGTCGTCGCTGTTAGGTAAAAAACACAGCTCGTCAGAGATATGGGTGAGCACACGTCTTGAGGGTCATCGACACTAGAGGCCTCCCACATGGGGTCCGAGTAAATGGGGTCGGAAGATCGCGCCACATCGTCGATGCATCACCGATGCATATGTGATGCATTCTCGACATCGGCCGTGCATTGGCGACGTCAGCGTGCGGAAGATCGGGCTCCACATCGAGCCGCATCGCCGATGCATCGGCGATGCGGCGCGATCCTCCGACCCCATCTAACCACTCCAGACCCCATCTGGGAGGCCTAGAACATCGTCGGAGATCTGGGTCAGCACACGTCCTGAGGGTCATCAACACCTGCCCCAGCAGCGGCCCCACCGCGGCGCGCGCCGCGAGGTCATGAAACTCCTGCAGGCGATCAGCATCTTAGCAATGCCACTGCTCACGCCCGGACCCCACGAGGGGCCAGAGCGGCGGCATGGGTAAAACTCTGGCCTCGGGAGCCATACTTTTGTATGAATGCCCTGTCTGGAAAGAAAAACCGGGGACCATGACCAAGACCGAGCGCGAAAACGTCGTGCCCATCTTGGTCACCGTCCATGTTGGTCAGCGCCGCTCCGCGGTCGTGGATCATCCTCGCGAACCGGCGACGGCCAGCACGAACCTCGACCAAGATCGGCATCGACAAGATCCCGCGACATCTTGGCCATGGCCGGTGCGCTTCTGCCCCCGACTGCTGCCCATGGCGCCCACAGTGGGGGACAGCAGACGGGGGCAGAGCATCGAACGTCGACCGCCGATCCTGGCTGCTCGCATTCACGCGCTCGGCCTCCGCCGCGCACCGGCGCGCGAGGGCGGCCAGCAGCCGTGGGCTCCTGCGGCCTCCGGCGAGCCGCATGGCGTAGTCGAGGTGCGCCACCGAGAACCAGTTGAGGTCCTCCGAGACCACGCGCGCGCGCGAGAAGAGCGCCTCTGGAGGAGGAACAAAAAAAGCCCCGAGAGCACCACAACCTGCGGGAGCTCCGCGAGGAGTTCTTGGATCGGCACTGGACCCTCCCTCCTGCGCCGCCAAGGGGGGGGTCTGGCGCCGATCCAAGAAACCCGCGCGGAGCTCCAAAAGGTTTATGTTTAGGTCGGGCATGTCCTCCTTAGATTCAATAATAATCAAAGAAAATTCAATCATAGTCCAAAATGACAAGAAAATCATCCCCATACTATTTTTTTGCTATTTTGAATATCCCTCCAATGGGGGGACACGCCCGATTCAAGTTCACGTTAAGTATACCGTATGTTCTTCTTCGAGCCTTGGCGGCCGCGCCCCACCCCCGCGGCCGCAGCGTCGCCAGGGCCCACGCCGAGGTGCCGACCTCCTGGGGGCCCGTGTCCTCCACGAGCTGCCGCGAGCCCTCCGACAGCAGCTCCGCCACGCCCGCCAGGGCGGCCCGCGCCCGGGCGCCCAGTGCGGCGTGCCCGTGGAGCTTCGCCAGCGCGGTCAGCAGCCGTACGGCGCGGCGGGCGCGCAGCTGCGGGGCGAGCTCCCTGGCCCTGAGCAGCAGCTTCTCCAGCAGTGAGCAGCCCTGGGGAGGGACCCACTGCAGAGTGCCGAAGGACCACAGCAGGTTGACAACGAGGTCCTTGCCCTCTCTGCTGAGGTCCAGCTCGGCCGCGTGGGCGCACAGCGCCTCGAACATGGGCTCCTCCATCTTCTTGAACTTGGCGAACGACCAGATTATCTGCGCCACGTCGCGGCCATTCAGCTTGTCAAGCTGCCACCAGGCTGCGCGACCTATCTCGTCCAGCAGGGGCTCCATGAACACGCCCAGGCGGGCGTAGGCCGCCGCCACGGTGGCCAGGCCCTGCGGCGTGAAGTCTGCGGAACCGCTGAGCACCCTGTCGCTCATCGCCGACATGAGCTTGCTGTCCTGCACGCCGAAGCGCGCCTGGAGGAACAAAAAAACTGCATAAAAGTTCTTTCACGGAGCTCCACGCGGACTTCTCGGATCGGCGCTGGACCCCCCTCCCCGGCGCGCGGAGCGGCTGCGCCGCAGGTGCCGCCAGGGGGCCCAGGCGCCAATCCCAGACATCCGCGCGGAGCTCCGAGAAATTATCTACGTGTCACTTCTTGTTCTTCGAGCGCCAGGGCCCACAGGAGGCTGGAGACCTCCTGCGGAAGGAAGTCGGCAGCCGAAGGCCCGCGGGCGCACCGCGCCAGCCGCGCTGCCAGCGCTCGGCTGCCCTCCGGGCCCGCGACGAGGGGCAGCCGCACCAGCGCCCACGCCAGGTTCGCCACCCCCTGCCGGTCGAGGCCGACGACCCGGGCGTGCGCCGCGGCAACCAGGGCGTCCGCCGCGCCGCGGTCCCTGCAGCCCAGCTTGGCCAGCGCGTGCGCTGCCGTCGCCACCGACCTGGCCTCTGAGCGGCGTCTCACCGATCCCTGTCCCCACTGGCGCGGCCCTCGCCCCGCTGGCCGACGTGCCCACCTGGGAGGGGATGCACGCCTCTTCCTGCGGCTTTCGCGGGGCCTGCGGTGGGCTGGTGGGCCCGAGATGCCGTGGCCCAGTGGGGATGGGGACAGGTTCAACGATTCTGAGCCTCGTGGTGGGCCGACACCGGGGGCGGCTCCACGAGCTCCACGGTCCGCCGCAGCAGCGCGCGGAAGGCCGGGAGCTCGAAGAGCTCCTCGCGGCGCCCGTTGTCGGCGCCCTCGAAGAGGCGCGCGAGACGGCTGAGGGCGGTCGCGGCATTGATGACGTTGAAGTCCGGGGCACGCCGCTCGACGAGCTCCAGGAGGGCCTCGGCGCCCCACCCGGCGGCGCGGGTCACCTCGCTGTTGAGCCACGCCATGCCCCCCCCCGCCCAGGGCGCGTCCGCGGGCGCGCCCCGCGCCCTCCCCGATAGACAGCAAGGGCGCCGCCCTGCCAAACACTCCAGCGTCGGGGAGCAAGCCCTGTCGGTGCTTTCCGACACCGCAAACAATGTCTCCGTGGGCCGGTCTCGGGTCCCCCAGGGCCATCAAGAGATGCCCCATGGTGACCAAAACGGCACCACAAGATCGGGTCGAGAGCTCCACGGTCCACGAGTACCTCCCCCCTCCGCCAGAGTCGAGCCCTCAACGCGTTTCCTACATCCCTTCTGCCCTACTCCCTTCGCTCTCCTCCTGCCACGCACGCGCCCCCTGACACCTCACACCCTCCTCCAGACGGTCGCTACCCCCCCTAACCCCCTCCCCCCATCCACTTTCTTCTTCAAGCAACCACGTGTGAACCCTGCCTCCAGCCCTTTGGGCCGTGATTGGTTCAGGGAGTTCCTTCTTCCAGCCCACCGTCATCCCCTTCGGGGAGGGGTTTATCACTGCTCCCTATTAAAATACACCCCATCCCCCAGGCGACTGGCAGCCAACCAGGAACAATGCCGACCCTATGCTCCCCATCCCCCAACCATCCCTGTCAAAAAACAATACAAAACACACTCTGCCTCCAAATTCGGAGCCTGCGCAACCAACCCGATGCGCTCCCCCCACCATCCCCGTCAAAACACAAGACTCTCGCTTCAGCTCCGCGCACACTCGTCTTGAAAGTCTGCAAGAGCTTCATGGGTGAAAGCCAATTCATGTTCAAAAAGTGGTTCCCGCCTGAGCGCCGCGTACACTCGTATTACAAACTTGCAGCGATTACAAGGGTGGGGGCGGCTCCTTTTCAAAATAGGGCTCTCGCAATACCGACGCGCGCAGTCGTCCTGAAACTTGCCACAGATTCAAGGATACAGGCCGCTCCGTTTTCAAAATGCAGCTTTCGCCCTGACGCCGTTCACCTTCGTCCTAAAAATTTGCAACAGCTCAAAAACGCGGATCCCATCACTGCGACGCACACATTCGTCAAAATACCTGAAGCAGCTTCAGAGATGGAGGACGGGTGGCTCAATGCGGCTCTCGCATTGGCACAAATCACATTCGTCTGAAAAGCTTACAACAGTTACAAGGGTGGGGGCGGTTCCATTTCAAAATGGGGCTCTCGCGTTAGCGACGCGCACATGCGTCTCCAAAGCGTACAGCAACTGCAAGCATGGAGGACGACTCCTTTTCGAAATGACGCTCTCGCTTGAGACCTCCTCGAGCTCAAAAAGAAAAACCTGAACATATTCAACACGATGAAAAACGGCGCCTTCTCAAAAATGGGCTCTCGATGAAGGCTTCCTCAGATCTAGCTACCCTAAATGTGCTCTGTGCAGCCGTTGCACGGACAGGGGGGGGGGCTCCTCTTCAAAACTGGGTTTTCGCTGGACACCTCACTTTCCGATCCTATGTTGCCGCGTCCCTTATCGCTCGGCGAGAGTATGTAAGGCAGCTCCGTTTCAGAAATGGGATCTCGCCTAAATGGCAGGCCCATCGGATGCTGATATTTCAAGGATTATTTTCCTGTAGTGAAGGGAAAAGCCTGTTATCGACGTGGTTTTCCCAACCATCCTGTGGTGTTGGGTCCTCGGTTTGAAGAGACAGCGCCCCGCGTCCTACCTCCTCCTCCTCCTCTCTCCTCCCCCTCCTCCCTCCTCCCATCATCATCATCATCATCATCATCATCATCATCATCATCATCATCATCATCATCATCATCATCATCATCATCATCATCATCATCATCATCATCATCATCATCATCATCATCGTCACCGTCATCACCCACTTCGGCACACCCCTCACACGTTTCGTGGCCCCATAGGGAGCTCCACCGAAGGCCCGAGGGCTGCCGCCCGCATGCGTCCCCACACCCATTTCGGCACACCCCTCACACGTTTCGTGGCCCCATAGGGAGCTCCACCGAAGGCCCCATGGCTGCCGTCCGCATGCGTCCCGCACACCCATTTCGGCACACCCCTCACACGTTTCGTGGCCCCACAGGGAGCTCCACCGAAGGCCCCAGTGCTGCCGTCCGCATGCGTCCCGCACACCCATTTCGGCACACCCCTCACACGTTTCGTGGCCCCACAGGGAGCTCCACCGAAGGCCCCATGGCTGCCGTCCGCATGCGTCCCGCACACCCATTTCGGCACACCCCTCACACGTTCGTGGCCCCACAGGGAGCTCCACCGAAGGCCCCAGTGCTGCCGTCCGCATGCGTCCCGCACACCCATTTCGGCACACCCCTCACACGTTTCGTGGCCCCATAGGGAGCTCCACCGAAGGCCCCATGGCTGCCGTCCGCATGCGTCCCGCACACCCATTTCGGCACACCCCTCACACGTTTCGTGGCCCCATAGGGAGCTCCACCGAAGGCCCCAGGGCTGCCGTCCGCATGCGTCCCGCACACCCATTTCGGCACACCCCTCACACGTTTCGTGCCCCACACAGGGAGCTCCACCGAAGCCCCAGGCTGCCGTCCGCATGCGTCCCGCACACCCATTTCGGCACACCCCTCACACGTTTCGTGGCCCCATAGGGAGCTCCACCGAAGGCCCCATGGCTGCCGTCCGCATGCGTCCCGCACACCCATTTCGGCACACCCCTCACACGTTTCGTGGCCCCATAGGGAGCTCCACCGAAGGCCCGAGGGCTGCCGCCCGCATGCGTCCCGCACACCCATTTCGGCACACCCCTCACACGTTTCGTGGCCCCATAGGGAGCTCCACCGAAGGCCCCATGGCTGCCGTCCGCATGCGTCCCGCACACCCATTTCGGCACACCCCTCACACGTTTCGTGGCCCCATAGGGAGCTCCACCGAAGGCCCCAGTGCTGCCGTCCGCATGCGTCCCGCACACCCATTTCGGCACACCCCTCACAACGTTTCGTGGCCCCATAGGGAGCTCCACCGAAGGCCCACATGGCTGTGCGTCCGCATGCGTCCGTCCCGCACACCCATTTCGGCACACCCCTCACACGTTTCGTGGCCCCACAGGGAGCTCCACCGAAGGCCCCCAGTGCTGCCGTCCGCATGCGTCCCGCACACCATTTCGGCACACCCCTCACACGTTTCGTGGCCCCATAGCTCCACCGAAAGGGC
Organism: Prorocentrum cordatum; assembly: GCA_963575745.1. Lineage (NCBI taxonomy): Eukaryota > Dinophyceae > Prorocentrales > Prorocentraceae > Prorocentrum > Prorocentrum cordatum. Next base: position 189,416 of record CAUYUJ010018753.1, read on the forward strand.
CCCATGGCTGCCGTCCCATGCGTCCCGCACACCCATTTCGGCACACCCCTCACACGTTTCGTGGCCCCATAGGAGCTCCACCGAAGGCCCCATGGATGCCGTCCGCATGCGTCCCGCACACCCATTTCGGCACACCCCTCACACGTTTCGTGGCCCCACAGGGAGCTCCACCGAAGGCCCCATGGCTGCCGTCCGCATGCGTCCCGCACACCCATTTCGGCACACCCCTCACACGTTTCGTGGCCCCACAGGGAGCTCCACCGAAGGCCCCAGTGCTGCCGTCCGCATGCGTCCCGCACACCCATTTCGGCACACCCCTCACACGTTTCGTGGCCCCATAGGGAGCTCCACCGAAGGCCCCATGGCTGCCGTCCGCATGCGTCCCGCACACCCATTTCGGCACACCCCTCACACGTTTCGTGGCCCCACAGGGAGCTCCACCGAAGGCCCCAGTGCTGCCGTCCGCATGCGTCCCGCACACCAGGTGTGTGGCGTGCCGACATGGGCGTCGCGGCGCGCGGGCGCTGCCGTCGGGGTTCCCAGGGAAGCCCCCTGCAGAGGCGACGCTCAGAGTCACGAGTACCGAGAGTCACGCAGACCCAAACTGTTCACAGTCGTATACATACATTTACACTGGGCGTATCCATGCACGCATTCATGCGAATAGAATCAATCGCGCGCAGATTCATTCATAATCAGACTCGCTCGCGATCCGACTCGCACGCGCTCAAGCTTTCATATTCGGACCTATCGTCTTCGTTCGTGTTGTGTACACTGCCACGAATTTCGGCACACCCCTCATACGGCTCGTGGCCCCATAGGGAGCGCCACCGAAGAAGATATTCACAATTGCGGTACTCTCAACTGCATATGGTTGGGTCCTTCGCCAGGCTAATTTTTTGGGGGGGGGCCTAGGACAGCAGGATGCTTTGAGGCATCCTTGGCGCATCCTGGGATTGCTCTGGAAATCCTCCTCCTCTCCCTCGTCCGGTCCCTACTCCTTCTCTCCCCTCCCCCCTCACCATCACCAGCAGTAGCACGACCATCACCACCACGAGCATTACCCACTTTCTTTTCCTTACCGTTTTATCATCGTCATTATCGTCATCACCATCATCACCATCATCATCATCAGCAGCAGCATCATCACCATCATCAGCAGCAGCATCATCATCACCATCATCATCACCTTCGTCATCATCACTCTGCCGTCTCCTTCCGCGGGCAGACGGCGCAGAGGTTTCCTCGAGGAGCTCCCTCACGGTCACGGGCGTCTTGACAACGTCAGCTGGGCCACCATCTTCGCGCTCGCGGATGTCACGACCGCCACTGCCCCGCCCAGGCCAGGCCGAGAAGAGCCAGAGTAAGGACGAAGGAGGAAGGGGAGAATGAGAAGGCGGAGAGAAGAGAAGAGAAAGACGGAGAGCAGGAGAAGGAGGAGGAGAAAGACGGCGGACGGCGAGGAGGGGCAAGACGAGGAGGAGCAACACGATGACGTGAAGCAGCAAGAAATGGCATAGAAGGAAGAGGATGGGAAGGATGACAACGACGAGGAGGGGCAGGATGACGAGAGAAAGAGGAGAAGGCGGAGGAGAGGCGACTGAGACCTCGGTGTCGGGATCCTGGACCCTGGCCGGATTCGACTTTTTGAATCAAAAACGCTGCTGAGGACCATGAGTAGGGGACCTGAGGACACCCGACTCCGTGCCAGCCGGGGAGATGCATCCTGGAGTCTGGTCAAAATTCATTCCTCGTTCCTCCTGTTTCGCAACCCTGTTTCTAACTGTCTAACTGTTTCTCCTCCCCCCCCCGAGTTCTTCTCCCACCTGACATATAGGAAGGGTTGTCTAGTCGTTACATAACCGAACCAGGCTCCGACTGGTCCTTCCTTGCGACTCATACTAATCCAACGAGAGACTTACACCACAGCAAGAATTGGGTCTCCGGTTGTCGCGTTTGATGGCTGATCTGTGCGCAAGACATAGTCAGGTGGGAGAGTTCGGCTCGCCTCTGGGAAATCCAGCTGGACATATATATATATAGAGAGAGAGAGAGAGAGAGATCCTCCTCCGTTCCTCCTCCTCTCCTCTCGCCTCCTCCTCCTCCTCCTCCTTCCTCCTCTCCTCCTCCGCCTCTTTCTCCTCCTCCTCCTTACCCTCCTCCTCCTCCTTACCCTCCTCCTCCTCCTCCGCACCCCCCGGGCCCCGGCGGCGCTCGCAGAGCCCTCCAGCCCCCTCCGCTTGCGCGCGCAGTAGCGGTCCAGCTCCTCGCGGCGCCCCGCCGGCCCCTCCTCAGCTTCGGGGCCCCCCGTCGACGACCGGCAGCGTTCCCTCGCCTCCGCCGCCCGCCTCGACCCATTCGGACGCCCAGACCCGTGCGAAGGCCCGCCCTGCCCAGACGGCCCGAAGCCTTGAGCTCCTCAACACGGGGTCCCCGGAGGCCTGGGCCCCTTCCCCTGAACCGTCATGCCGAGGCTTGCAATGCCGAGCCGATCTTGAACGGCCACGGGGCCCAGCGAGGACTCCAGAGGCCGCAGACGGCCGTGATCTTCTCGCGACGCGAGCTTGGCCCGGTCGCCGCCGCCGCCCGCCTCGCCTCGCTCGGACGCTCGAAGATCCGCGCGAGGGCCCGTCCGATCTCTCCGAGGGCTGGCGGGCGAACGACATACTGAGATCCGACGTTGTGAAAAAACTGCGGCGTCGCGCAAAATCACGACAGGGGCCCTGGACCCCATCTTTCTGCGGCGTCGTTCGAGCTGGATCGCTCTGTGATGGTCCCAGGGACCGACACTGGGCGAAACGCCACATTTGGAAGAGATGCAACGCCCAAATTTCAGGGTCACCCCCCCTCCCCTTCCTCCCCCACGTGGAGCACATCACACCCGCGCAGAAGCCGTCCCAAAAGCCTCCGAGTCCTGCTGAGAAGCACCCTGCCTTCTCAGAAGGCTTCTCCCCTCCGCTCCGCCCCTCCACCCCGCCACCGCCACCCTGGCGCGCCGCCAAGCCGTGACGACGAGAGCCCCTCTGGTATCAGACACCGCGTGAGCCGTTCAACCTTGAGAGCGATCTCCTTCCTCGGAGGCCCCCAGAGGTGGTCGACCCCGCCCTTCGTATGCACCTGGCGCCTCGGGCAGTCCTCTGTAGGACCTGGGACCCGACACAAGGCGCGAAAACCTGCCGCACCGCGGGGGGACACAGACAGCCGACGCCTTGCCTTTTGCACACGACGCGGCTCCCCAGAGGTCTGGAGCCCTTCCCCGGGGACCGGCTCCACATCCCACGTCATCCCCTGAGGAGCGCGCGCCCGCACTCGGCGCAGGCGTGGCCTGCATGCGCAGCCCACGCCTGCGCTGCCTCGACGGGGGCCTCGCCAGGGGGCGCGCCTCCGACGAGCGCCCGCGCAGTGCTTCCCCCCGAGGGCCGCCCTGGCGAGGCTGGGCCGAGGAGCCGCGGCGGCGGGCACGAGGCCGCGCGGCCTGGCCAGGGACCCCCGCGCCTCCCGGGCGCAGTGGTGGGCGCTCGCGGCCTCGCGCGCAGCGACGAGGCGGAGCCCGTCGAGCAGACAGCACAGAGCTCGCGCGCGCGGCCGGGCCCTCGGACGCGGGACCCCGTTGGATCGGCCGCACGTGCTCCCTCTCGGGCACACGCAGGAGTGATCCCAGGCAGGAGTGGCCTCTGGTGCGCGGCTTTCGAGGGCCGCGGGAGGTCGACAGCGAAGCGCGCAGGCCAGATGCCAGGGGGACCCCTGTGGGTGCGCACCGAAGGTCGCTCCGGCGAAGGGTCACTCACTCTCACGCTCAGCTGAACCTCAGCGATGGCATGACCCAGGATGCCGCACCGTGCCGGCCCAACAGCCGCTCGCTCGCGAGGACAGCCGAGACAACGGCGGTCCACCCTGGTGTTTTTCTTCCTCTTGGGGCCTCCCGGAGGCTTCTCGTCACGGCGGCCAGACCCGCGCCAGAAAACGGGGTCCGCATGGGCCCGGGGAGGGCTCCGGGGACCGATTGTGAGCGGATCTGGGCGGGACGGGAGGGCCGCTGTTGCCTCGACTGGCCCTCCACAGATCGGCGGCGCGGCTGGGGGGGGAGATGAAAGGGGGGCGGGCCTTCTGAGAAGGCCCGAAAGTCCTCCGGCCTGCCGAGAAGTTGCTTGAGTCTTCCCCGAAGGCACGGAACAGAAAACTTCTCAGAGGGCACGACCCGCCGCCTTCTGGGGAGGCTTCCTCCTTCTCACTTCCCCCCCCCCCTCCCGCTCGCCGCCGGAGCGAGAAGCGGCCTCGTCCGCCTCTCGTCTACAGTGAAAGGTTGGGAGGTTCTGCTCGGCGCGTCGCGGCCGCGGCCCGCAGCGGCGCGCCGAGCCCCGCGGGCTGATGGCCTGTGGCTCCGCTCCGCGGGGCAGGAGGCCTCGAGCGGCTCGGGACGTCGACGCCCGCCCGACGGTCGCTCGTCTGCGGGGGAAGACCTCGGGCACACGCTGACGTGGAGTACGGATCCGTGGGTCTGGCGCGTGAGCGTGAGATCCGCGGATCGGGGAGAGCAAACCCCGAAGCATGGTTATACACCACCACCGCCCGCAACAGTAATCTATCGCAGAAAGGGTTAGGGGCAGGGTCATGCCAGACGACGCTGCGACGCCACGGCGAAAAGGAGCGCGGCGCAGCTCGCAAGCGCCGTGGCATGGGGAGTTCATGGAGCAGACACAGCACTTCTTGGTGGTGGTGTATAAAAATCGCTCCTATTGGTAACCAACATTTTATGCGCCACCACCGCGCGTGCTTTGATGAATTCTGTTTCGGTCCTTAAGAGAGAGTGGGCAGCCCCTTTGCCGTTGGCGGCGGGAGGGGGACTGCGAGCTTTTCACCAGAGCAAAGCTGCACCAAATCGCATCGTAGATGATTCTCGATCTTGGTGGTGGTAGTCATATGCTGTGCTCGGACATGGCGCCGGTGCCGCCAGGTTTGCCGTCGGGGCGCGTCGATCAGCATGGAAACGGGACCCGTCGCAAATCCACGCGCCTTCAGAATTGGCCTCCAGAATTGGCCTCGTCCGCCTCTCGTCGTCATTATCCCTCATCTTCGTCATCCTCCCCTCCTCGCACTGCTTCTCATGTCCTAGTCCCTCTGGTCCCCTCATCCGTCTTGATGCTCCCACTCCTCGTCCTGATCTTCCCCCCTCGTCCTGATACTCTGCCGTTAAAGGTACGTCCGCAAAGGCTCCCTATTTAGTGGCATGCCTCTCCTCGGTGAGGTGTGCGCATCGATAACGATGCTTGATACGAACGGAACACGAAGAAGCAGAGGAAGCACAGGAGATAACGAGAGACTTGTTGGTTGAGAAATGTCCTGCGAACCCTGGACTGTCCAGCGGTCGACTCTACCGCTGAATCGGTGGGCCCGTTCGGTATGATTTGTGATGGCTTGGCGTCTCGATGACGCGGGCAAGGGCTGAGCCTCATTTTCTGAGGCAATCGTCACGTGTCAGTGCAGCCCGCGAGTCAGAAATCTGCCCCCACCCAGTGGGCAAAAAGGCACTACTCTGAAGCCCACGTGCGGCATGCACCCCTCAGCATGTGGAAGACCGCAGTCCGCCCAACCCCTCTCTGTCCATGTAGAATGTCAGGACCGTGAAGATGAGAGATCCCACCTCGTAGTACCTGGCAGCGCTCCTGCTGCCTCCGCTTCCTGCACCCCCGCGTCACTGCCCTCCTCTTCTGCCCGTGCCCATCGGAAGACGTGTCCAAGCACGACCCGAAGCTTCATTCCCAACTATCTGCGCAATGCCCCCCTGCTTGGCGTGCAAGGCTACACGGCTACATTCACTTGATTTCCCGCCTCTTACACTTCTCGTTCTGCGCACGCAGACGCGTTCCCAGAGCCTCCAAAGCCCTGGGCGCGAACGGCCACGCCTGCACACCCAAGTTCCCATGCAGGCGGCGAGGCCGCAAAAAAAATTCAGGCTGAAGGAGCCGCGAAAGCCGGCAAAGACGGCGGCGAGCCGGAAACGGCGGCGGCCGAGAGGGCGGTCCCTGAGGGAGCGGCCAGGGCTGGCCCCCCCGAACGGGGGGGGACCGGCAGTGAGCGGAAGGCGGCCCGGGGAGAGCGGCGAGGCGACGGGAGACCGCAGAGGCAGCAAAAGCGCGCAGCGGGCAGTCCCTGTCTGGAGGGGTCGAGGGGGGAGAGGGCACGGAGGGAGAGAGGCCAAGCGGTACCTGGAAGGAGGGTGGGGACGCACGCGGGCGCACCACCGGGGGCAGCGCCGACCGCAGCGGAAGTCCGGCCCGGAGCTGAAAAAGGAGCAGCAGATGGAAGTGCGAATTGCGATCGAGCATTGTCGAAGGCGCAGCGTACAAAGCGTCGCACACTGCAACATGCAGGGATGGGTGTTAGAGGAACTGTAAGTGCGAACGGAACATGCAACGGCCAGCAAACGGACACACACACACACACACATACACACACACACGCACACACACACACACACACTCTCGTCTCCCAACTCCCCCCGCTTGGGCGCTTGCAGCCCGTCTCGAAGTCCTCCAGCCATTCAACTGGGAAAAAATAGACCTCGCGGCCCAAAGCAGCGAAGGGGGTCGCGAGCCAAGGAAGACGATGAGGGAGAGGAGGGGGGGACTGGAAGGACAAGAAAGATGAGGAACAGGAAGCACCCCAATTGGTTAAAAGAAGTCGTTCGAGGATAGAAGAGGAAGAGAAAGATGGAAAGGAATTGAATGAAGACTTCCAAGTCGAGCGTGCGAGACATGCTGCACATCGAAAACACGCGCGGGACCACTCATTCGCTGTCGCCAGAAGGAATAAACGCGCAGATGAAAAGAAAGAAATGAGATACAAAAGGGGCCGATGAA
>CAUYUJ010018754.1:0-50000 GCA_963575745.1 Prorocentrum cordatum
AGGAGGAGGAGGAGGAGTAGGAGGAGGAGGAGCATAAAAGGCTCAAGGCTACTGTGCTCTCGAGCGAGGCTCAGGCGGGGATTTCTGTTTGCGCCAGACAGGCTGGTCAGCAGAGTTTTTTTCACCAAACGTATTTGGACGCGCGATATACACCAAGGGCTGGGTATGGACGGAGGCCGCTTGCCAGCGCCAGCAGGACTCACGCCCCTGCGTGGTCGGCCCGGGGTGCGGGGCTTGGCCGTCTTCATCCAAGGCCAATAAGAAGGTTCGGTGCACATGTGGCGAACCGTTTCGCTTGCCTGCTCAGACAGGCGATGTAGGCGATGATGACGAGGGAGGTGCAGCGGCCCTCGACATGTATACGAAGACCATTCTCACTACCATCCCCGGGGTTCGCAGCGAGCAGCAAAAGCAGGAGCTCGGACCCGCAACGCAGTCAGCGGCGACGCTGGTGACGCAGAACAGGCCAGCCGCAGCGGCGACGGCCGCCGCCGCCCTCCAGCGAGTACGGCAGCACGAGAAACGCGCGGAGGAGCTCGACGCCCGCGTCCAGGAGCTCGAGGGCCAGCTCAAGGAGGCGAAGGAGGATCGTGCCAAGGTCGTCCTCGAGCTCCGCGAGGCCCGCCAGAAGTTCGAGGTGGCCAGCAGCCAAGCTACAGCTCAGTGGAAACCCCAGTCGACGAGATGGGTGGCTCCACGGCGCCCGCGGCAGGCACCACGGCCGCGGCCAGTGTCCCGGCGATGTCACCAGGGTTGCGCACAGCCATCAGCGAGCTCCCAGGTCGCCGACGCGGAGCACGCCAACGCCTTCGTCAACGGGCTTGGCACGCCGGCCCAGGCGGGCAAGGCAGCATCGGCGCCCAAGCGGCCGCCAGCAAGGTCGGCCGCGCGCCCCCGGTCGCGGTGGCAGTGGCGCTGCCGCGGGGAGCGGCGCCGCGCAGCGGGGCAGGATCGGCGAGGCCCATGCTGCCGCCCCGCGGCGCAGCCGCAGCGCCCAGGGTCCGCGGGGGGGCGCAGGCGACGGCGCGAAGGAGGAGGAGGAGGAGGAGGAGGAGGAGGAGGAGGAGGAGGAGGAGGAGGAGGAGGAGGAGGAGGAGAGGAAGAGAAGAAGAAGAAGAAAAATAATAAGAAGCAGAATAAGAAGAATAAGAAGAAGAATAAGAAGAAGAAGAATAATAATAAGAAGAAGAATAAGAAGAATAAGAAGAAGAAGAAGAAGAAGAATAAGAAAAATAATAAGAAGAAGAAGAAGAAGAGGAGGAGGAGGAGGAGGAGGAGGAGGAGGAAGGAGGAGGAGGAGGAGGAACAGGAGGACCTCTAGCGCGCCAGCAGGGGGGCGAGATCTCTCGCCCAGCAGCCGCCCCGAGCCAGTCGGGATCAGCCGCCCAGGCGGCCGGGCAGAACAGGATCAGGCGTCTCAGCGGTTCGAGATAACCTGTCTCGCCAGCCTCATCGTGGACGGCCGCGACCAGATCTTTTCAGCCTTAGTGATAGCAGCAGCAGTCATGACAGTTTTGACATATCGTTACCCAGTTTCAGTGCCTTGGGAGATGCAGGATACGACCAGATTGCAGGAGGAGCGGGGGTTTATGACGCGGGGCTGCTAATTTATTATCTCGCCAACATCGCGAGTTGGCCGCAGCGCGGTCGGGATTGCGTCCAGTCCGAGGATTCCAAGCGGCCGCATGTAGTTATGTTCAGCGAAATGCATATGAGTCGCGAGAAGGTCTGAGACTTTCACGAGTTCACGAAGAAGCAGGGCTACAGGTCCTACGTCTGCCCCGCCATTCCGGCGTCCGCCACGGACGCGCGTGGAGGGGTGGGCCCCCTTGGTTTTGCGCAGCCGGTATTCGCGCGCTCGCGCCACGGGGGCCAAAGGCAGGGGGGCCCCGCTCTGCGGGGGCCTGGGCCGGGCGGCCTGCCGCCTGCGGCTCATTGGACACGGCGCCCTCCTCGTCGCCCCCGCTTCCAGAGCGATGCGAGTATAGCGATTATAACGTTAGGTTCGCCAGCCAGATCGCCAAGTTGCCCGGCATCATTGGGCGCGGGGGGGGGGCAACGTGACGGGCCGGGGGCCCATCGAAGGGGGCTCTGGGTGAAGTGCATGGACGGGGTCGTCGCCCAGCCGAATGTAGATTCCACGCGCAATTGCAGGGGGCTGTACTTTTTCGTCGCGTAGACGAAGCTTGGGGCCCTAGGGAAGCTTCTCGAGGTCGCGCCAGATAATGCCAGCCCTTGATTGCCCCTCCTTGGGACACGCGGAGAATTTCAGACTGAGGTGCTCAGCGAGACCGGCGCGTTCCCGGCGGAGGCCCCCCGACGGAGCAGCCCCGAGGCCTTGGGGGGGGCTTCGCATCCCGGCGCTCGACAAGAGCCCCGAGGCCCCTGAGGTCTGTCATCCTGCGGCGGAGACCCGTGCCAGCGCCGCCCGCGCCCATCGGTTCACCGTGACGTCGCGAGCCCCAGAGTGGTGGCGCTCTGCGCCCGGGCGCGTGGAGGGGCTTAGCAGGGCTCGGCCTTCCCATTTGGAGACTGGGCCCGCGTTGCCCCCGAACCCCCTCGAGCCAGGGGGGGGGGCCTGAAAGTGGGGCGCCGTCCAGCGGAGAGATCGCGAGAAGCATTTCGCCAGGGATGGGCCCGAGTCGTGGGAGGATCCAGAAGCTTATCGAGAAGGCCCCGAATCACTTCCATTGGGGCTCCGACCTCGCCGCCGCTGAGCAAGACCAGCTCTGGGAGGCTCTATCCGCCGGGTCTCGCAGCCTTCCCCTAGGCGCGACCGGCCGGAGGAACGGATGCAGTTTTTCGGGGCCCGCGCGGCGAAGCAGGCCCAGGGCGGTCTCGCAGACTGGCTGGAGACGCGCATCGAGCGAGGAGGCGACGCGGTCCACGCCTTCACTGGAGAGCTAGAGGTCGAGGTTGCCTCCGAAGAAGCGGACAACTACGTCCTGGAAGTCGAGATCCTAGGGGCCGAATGCAGGTTCAGGGGCCGGCGCTGGCGCCCCTAGCACGTCCGGGCTGGCGCTCCTGTTTCGGCGCCCTGGGTCCAAGATCTTCGGGGGGGGGGCCAGGGGGGATGAGGGCCTGGAGGTGGGCTGCGCGGAGGGGGGAGGTGGCCGGGGCCGTCGGAACCTTCCCGGGACTTCTGGCCACGGGTATCGACCAGTGGAAAGTTTATGATTCGCCGAGCACGCCGACCGTGTGAGATCCGTCGAGAGGCGCAGACCGCACAGCCCAGTGCCCAGGTTATTTGGCAGCGCTCAAGCCGAAGACCGCGACGGCGGGCAGGCCGACCGCGCTCGCCGCCTCGCCCCACGGGCTGCGCAGGTGATGGGGGCGGGGGGGGGGGGGGTCGGCATGTGAGAGGCGACCGAGGCAGGATATCGGGATGCGGCAGCCAAGGGCCCCAGTTGCCTCTGGGCAGGTATGGCTCTCGCCCGAGTCGGGCCCCCTCGGGAATGACAATGACGTCGAGGACCAGGCCGTCTCGCGAGCTCCTCGGGGCCCCTCTCCAGACCAAGCTGGGCGCCAGTGACCTCGGGCCCGGCTCATCAGTTGGCAGGGGCGGGCGCCTCGAGGTCCGTGGGGCCAGGCGGCGTCATGGGTTCAGGAGGCGCAGGGGCGTCGAGGGGTTCTTCAGGGTCACCGAGAGCGCCCGCCGTCTCTATCGCGCAGGGGCCCGGCCGCCGCTCCACTGGGGGCCCGAGGGGCACAAGGCCTCACCGACGGAGCTCACGCAGACCTTGCGCAGGAGCGCAGCGGGGGCCGCCCTTGGCCAGCGAACCTGGAAACTGTCTCGCAGCGGGCCTCCGCCAGTGCAAGCTGCCGCCGGAGGCGTTGGGCCGCGTCATTGTCCGCGGGGTCAAGTTGTTTGAGACGTGGTTCGGGCCAGTCGCCACTGGGCCGCAGCTCTGCAGTGGCACGGCGGCCACGTGGCGCAGGATCGTTGCCGAGCTTCGCTGGCCAAGGAGGTGGGGCGACATCTCCGGCCAACTTAGTGCAGTCGTGGGGGTCCTCCTGGACTTCGGGTTGGGCCCAGGTTCGGCGCGGCCCTGGTCCGACCTGGGCGGGGCCCCCCCCCTGCGGGGCCCGGAACATTTGAGGGGCAGGATTATTCCACGCGCAGTTTTCATCAGGGTCTCCAACGCGAGGTCTGGAGCGGAGCGCGAGGGCTTCCTGCGGCAGGAGGATGCCAGAGTGGAGTTGGCAACAAGAGCTCACGTTTGCAAGTCGATCGGATGCATCGCGATGGCCAGAATCACCTCGCGAAGGCCCTAATGGCAGTGGGTAGTCGTGCCACCGGGAGTCCCAAGAGACGTTTGTCCTCTGCGTGGAGACCACCCTGGCGACGACTTTTCGCATGCTCTGGGGCTGCCCACTCTTGTTCTGAGCTGATCACCCACTCATCCAGGCTGCCGAGGACCTCGCCGATGCAGCCCAGGGGGATGACCAACCAGCGTGCTTCTGGCTCCAAGGACTGATCCCGGCGGGCTTAGCGTTGAAAGGAGCAGAGGATCCGACGCCGGAGCATCCCGTCATACAAGGGGCGAGTGCCTTCCTGAGCCCTCCTGGGCCGAGGGGTGTTCGGCGCCTGCGCTCGGCGCGCGGCTTAGGGGGGCCCTTCTCTGCTGATTCCCGCCTCGGCTGAGTGGGTTGGATGCAGGGGATGTTGTTAGGCTCAAGCCATCCATCGTGCTGAGCACGCAGGGGCCATGTGGCTTCTCGGGTGCACTAAGGGTGACCTCTGAGTGGTGACAGGTTCTGCCTATCTCACCCGTGGGCGCCTCGAGGGGCCTCGCAGATATCCTCGCATCGCAGGCTCTGGCTAGAACGCCGGAGAGTCATGGGCGCGCGGGCAGGCCAAATTAGGCGCCTCAATGTCAAGTTGCATGCCGCGGACCATGGTGTACTGATTTTTCCAGCTTGGGCTCTCCATGTCAATGGCACAGCCGGTAAACTAGCAGGCGAGGTTGCCGACCAAGCTGCCATCCCCCAGGAGTTTGTGCAGCGAGCGCTGGCACTGGGCGCCCTTGCTGAGCAGATCCATGGGATGCTGGCAGCTGCGCCGATGATGTGGTAGAGCCATTTTCCCGTGACTGAAGTTCCCGCCGAGACCATGGGGGCCTTGCGGCGGGGGCGAAGCGAGAGGGCCTTCCAGTATCTTGCCACTTTGACTTCTCACTGGACAGAGACCCAAAGGTACCAGGTTTCTCTCGCCAGGTGCCGCGAGAAAACCCACGGGAGGTCTGCGGCACGCTGGCTCCGTTCTTTGTGTTCGGCCCCTTCCCCCTCGGCTATCCAGGCGCCCGGGGGGGGCCCGAGGTCAGCGAGGGTCTCGAGCGTAGAAGGAGGCCCCGCCATTCGCCCTGGCCATCGATCCCATCTCTCGTTCGTTCAGGGGGGATCCTCTGGCGTCGGCGGCGTGGCTGCTAGCGGGTTCGGGCCTCCAAGGCATTCAAGGAAGCCTGTGCTCCCCTTCGGAACAGTCAGAGCGGCGGACGCAAGGCCATTTTGAAGCTCACCAGCGAGCGGCTTCCCCCAGGCCTCACATATTGACCTCAGGGATGCTCGTGGGCCCCAGTAGTCGCCGTAGCGCGTGGGGATTGGGGCTGTTCTGCGGAGCGCGCGCGCGGAGGAGGAGGAATACATGGGGGGGATGGGGCGGATAATGGGAAGGAGGAGCCGGACAGACACATCACTACAGCTTGGGCGAGTGAATTATTTTCTCGCGCGGATTCCCACATTCCGAACTTACTTTTGCGACGCCGTCTTACGTATTGGTCGCCCGCCATTCGAGGGGGCCGCTCGCGCCTGTCGGATTTGCCGGGGCCTCGACGTCGCTTGCCAGTGTCAGTGTGGAATCAAGACTTGCGCCTCGCAAGTGGATTGGAGGATGGGCGCAAGGTGAGTATTTCAGTTGCGGGGGGGCGCGGGCGTTTGCCGCCACGCAGAGGCCAGGGGCAATTGGGAAACGCCCATGGAAATGGGGGGCGGCAGGTAGAGGAAGAACGGGGGAAGGGGGAGGGCAAAGCAGCGGGCGGGAATGGTGAACATAGTGTCCTGGCGAGATGCTCTGATCAGGGGAGCGATGTGGGCGGAGGCCGCAGTAGGAATTCTTTCGGATAGCCCTGGGACGTTGCGACACCTCCGCCCAGAGGCTGGCAGGGGGTTCAGCGGCCCTTGCCTTCCTGACTCTGCGGGCGGGGCGCGACGACGCACCCGACCTGTGCCTTGTCCCTTTCGCTCGGTGCCGGTCTGTGCGTGCTCGCCCCGCGCGAGACATCCAGCGCGTTCAGAACTAGCTTCTCGGCGAGGAAGATCGGATCGGATACTTCGAACGGACTAGGCTGGAGCCTTCCAGCATCGACCGTTGCGGCTGATGCACGAGAAGACGGGGGAGGAGGAGGAGGAGGAGGAGGAGGAGGAGGACGAGGAAGAGGAGGGAGAACACGAGGAGGAAGAGGAGGAAGTGGAGAAGGAGGAAAAATATCAGAAGCAGGCGCAGGAGGAGGAGGAGGAGAAGGAGGAGGAGGAGGAGGAGGAGGATACGGGGGTAGAGACGGAGGAAGAAGAGGAGGAGGAGGAGGAGAAGGAGGAGGAAGAGGAGGATGATGATGAGGAGGAGGAGGAAGAGGAAGAGAAAGGGGACGGGGACTAGGAGAAGGATGGCGAGGAACAGTAGAAAACGGACGAGGAAGGCAGAAGGAAAGGAGGAGGAGGAGGAGGAGGAGGAGGAGGAGGAGGAGGAGGAGGAGGAGGAGGAGGAGGACGAGGAGGAGGAGGAAAGGAGGAGGCCGAGGGGAAGAATGCCTCTCCCGGCTTCTGGCGGCTCCGTAGTTGTGCTTTGCCGCTTCGAGCCGCTCCTCACGTCGGCGACGGCGGTGACGACGACGTGGAAGAACTCATGCTTTTACTGTTCTGCCCCCTCACGACGGCGACGACGTCGACGACGGCAACGGCGGCGCGGAAAAAAAATATGGTTTTGGCGTTCTACGCCCTTTTGTGGGCTACCAGGGACCTCGCGGAGGCCTCCTCCAGGGGTCAGGGGCAGCGGTAGGGGGGGATAGGCATAGGGGGGGACGCATGGACCCCCAATCGACCAGTGATCACCGATAGGTGTCTGATAGCCCCGACCTTCCTGGAAGGTGCGGATTCACGATCGGGGGCTTATCGCCGATCTGTTGGCGGTATATCGCCGATTCCTGGTCGATGCATCCCCCCCTTATGCCAGTCCCCCTCCTATCGTTGCCCTTCAGTCGGGGGCCAAAAGCCGAAAGAGAAACAACGCCATAAACATAAACTTTTGGCGCTCCGCGCGGATTTCTTGGATCCGGGCTGGGTCCCCCAGGCGGCGCCTCCGGCGCCGCCCCTGGCGCGCTCTGCGCGCCAGTGAAGGGGCACCTGGTCCGGCGCAGATCCGAGAAATCCGCGCGGCGCGCCAACAGTTTGTGTTCATGGCGCGTCCTCCCCTCTAGGAGTCAATCCCCTTTTTCATGTTTCTGACGCGTTCTCCCCTCCATGTTTATGTTGATGTTTATGTTTATGTTTATGTTTATGTTTAGGGGTCAATCCCCCATCGTTGCCCCCCGAGGGGGGGCCTCTTCGCGGAGGCCCGGCGGCGGCCTCCGATGGGGAGCCTCCGCGGAGGCCTCCGCGGACGCCTCCGCGGAGGCCTCGCCCTCGGCCTCGCTCGCGCCCGCCGGCCCGGCTGCCGGCCCCCGGCCCCTCCCCGCCGCGCGCCGCGGTGCTGCACGTCCACCAGAAGACCGACGACCTCTGGGGCCTCGCGCGCTGCCAGGACGGGCCGGGCCCCTCCCCCGCCAGGGGAGCGTTGAGTCGTCGGGCACGTCCCTCGTACAGGAGGAGTGCTCAGAGGTGGAAGTGAGAAAGTCTGGGGGCGATCTTTCCATTTTCCTGATAATTGTTGAGCATTATTTGACATCTCTCTCTCTCTCTTTCTCTCTCTCTCTCTCTCTCTCTCTCTCTCTCCATTCATTGATTATTATTATTATTATTATTATTATTATTATTATTATTATTATATATATATGTATACACAATTTCTGTCAAAATCCGCCTGTGGGAGGACATGCCCGACCTGAGGGCAACGGAAACGATCGTACGCGGGGGGGGGGGAGGGGCCACATGCCCCACATGCTGGTACTAGCGCGCGTACCATGGCGATCACACCGCACCCCTGCCCCGACGTGCCCCACCCCGCCCAAGCGTTCCCGTTACCCAGGGCCCCACCCCCCTCCCCCACCCAGCCGTGTAACGATTGTTATCCGCAGTAGTCATCGAATAACAATCGTACGAATCACAATAAGTATGCGAATCATACGAATACTAATAATGATATGATCGGATGGGGCTCGATGTTTTCTTCTTGTTGTTGCTTTTTTTTACCACGTCGTTCGGCCGGCCCGGGATCAAACGGTTTTCGGCGAGGGAGTGACGCTCCAGCATCCTGCAGCTTAGGAAGCTGGGGCGTCTATGAACAGGTCTTCTTGGCCGGTCGGGCGATCCGGTGTAGACTTCGAGTGCTTCCCGAGGACTCCATCAACACCGGCTTGGCCAACCTGCAAAGCCGGCGCGTGGACCAGTACGAGGGCGTTGGCTACGCCGTCCTGCTGCAGAAGATCTCGTGCATATTGTCAATGCCTCAGAGGGTCGACGCTTTTGTCTGACTGACTACAGCGCACCGCCCTACGTTGTCATCAGTGCCAGGAGGAGGAGGAGGAGGAGGAGGAGGAAGAGGAGGAGGACGACGACGAGGAAAAGGATGTCGAGGAAGAGGGGGTGGAGAAGGAGAAGGGGAAGGGGGGAGGACGGCAGAGTAGCAGGGGGGTGTAAGGAGCAGAAATAAGAGAGAGTGCGGGGTGAGGGGATTGAGGGTGAAAAGGAGAAGGATGAGGGAGGGAGAAGGCATGTCAGTAAGAGAAGGATGTTGAGGATGAGAAGGATGAGGGATGGAGGCGTCGGGATAGGATGAATCGTATAATGGTATTCAGAGAGGGATGAGGATGGAAGGGAAAGGGAATAAGGATCATGTGGAAGATCAGCAAGATGATGAGGAGGAGGGAGAGGATGGGCGAGGGGGAGGAGGACTCACCAGAGGAACCATATAATTATCAAAAAGGCTTGCCCTATAGGAGTTCTAACTCAAACTTTGCGAATTTGTCCGTTGCCCCGCCCCTAATTCCTATGCCCCCCTAATTCCTATGGCTATGCCTATGCCTATGCCTATGCCTCCCCTCTAACTCCTATGCCTACGCCTACGCCTACGCCTATGCCTATGCCTATGCCTATGCCTATGCCTATGCACCACCTCTGAGCGCTCCTATGCCTATGCCTATGCTTATGCCTATGTTTCCAATGCTTGCTTGCTTGCGTGTTTGCTTGCTTGCTTGCGCGCTTGCTTTTTTTCCGCGCTTGCTTGCGCGCTTGCACGCTTGCTTGCTTGTGCGCTTGCTTGCTTGCGCGCTTGCTTGCACGCTTGCTTGCTTGCTGAGTTGCGGATTCCAAGCATGCTTGATTCCTCTGATTCCTTGATTTAAGTCGTCTAATTTATTCGGAGTCAACGCAGGCTGATATCTACTAGACATCGATTTTGCATTATACTTAAACGCAACCATCATCTTTAGGGGGCCGACCTGTCTTGCATTGTCCCGGGGTACTGCGCGACCCGCTCGCGACCCGCATCCGCGAGCCAAACCCGCGGCCCACCCACATTGTTTTGCCAGGCATTACCGCCCGCGGTGGGCTTCTTTACATCAGTCTTCGAGCTTTGCGATCTGCCGAGGGTTCAACCCAATCGGCACCTGCGGCGGGCTGATTGTTTTAGAAAGGCTCGGCGCCCACGGCGGGCTTCTCGAAATTGGCGCTGGGGCTCGGCAGCTTTGGGGTTCTCTTGTTCTTATCCGAGTCGCGGGGCTCAGGCGAACATTCGCCAGCGTGAACCCTGAACAGTATTTTTATTGCACCCTGCACGTGTAAGCTGTGCTGTGAATGATCTGTGGCATGAGTTTTGTGTCGCAGTTTACGTGGTGGCATCTGCGTGGTGCAAGCGACGTGGTGCAAGTTACAGTGGGGTCACATGCCAAGACACACCCTGCTTGCCTCCAGGGTGTCCTGGGTCTCTTGGGCTTCGATGGTTTTGCCATGGAAAGCGTGGCGCTCCCGCACCAAACAAATCAAGGGACGTCCTGGGGTCTCATGGTTTGGCTTCTTGTTGAAGGCGTCTTGCGGACTGGCCTCCGCTTTATGTGGGGCAAGCCCACGCGGTGCAGGCTACGGCGGAGGCGTTCGTTCAGGAATGAGCCCAGTAGGCTGCAGACCCTGGAGGATTCCTTATCTGATGAGGGCGGCGGTGATATCCATGGCCGATCCTCGATTGGTGTTCCACCAGCTTCTAGACCCTGGATCCCTTGTCCAATGGTTCCTTATGCAATGCTTTTACTGTGTGTGGTGCCAGAGCCGTGCGGCGCCGCCCGAAGCGCCAGCTCCCGCGCACGGGCGGAGCCCGCGGGCGGCGACGGGGGGCCCAGCGCACGAGGAAGCCGGCGAGGCGCCCGCCAGCGACCGGGCGAGGACCCGGGGATGCGGGTCGGCCACGGGCAACGATGGGGGGGGATGCACCGGCCCCCAAAGGCCCATTGTCAGCGACTACAAAGGGCATGGTTACGCCGGGGTGTGGTTTGCGATCGTCACCGTTGCGGCCTGGGGGGCACGACACTGTCCTCGTCGGGCCTCCTCGGGGCGCGGGAGAACTCTGTCGAGGTCCCCACGCGCCCCCCAGGGTGCCTCCCAGGATGTTCCCCAGGGTGCCGGTTGCAAGCCATACCCTTTGCAAACCACACCCGTTGGAGTCGCCGACATTGATCGCGATAGGGGCCCGATAGCCCTAACCTGCCCAGGAAGGTGCGGACCCACTATCGGGGCCCCATCGCCGATCTATCGGCGACGTATCGCCGATTCCAGGTCGATGCATCCCCCCTATACCAGTCCCCCCCCCTATGGTTGCCCCTCAGTCGGGGGCCAAGAGCCGAAGAAGAAAACACGCCATAGACATAAGCTTTTGGCGTTCCGCGCGGATTTCTTGGATCCGCGCTGGGCCCCCCCCGGCGGCGCCTCCGGCGCCGCCCCTGGCGCGCTCCGCGCGCCAGGGAGGGGGCTCCAGCGCAGATCCCAGGAATCCGCGCGGAGCGCCAAAAGTGTTTTTTTTTTTTTGTTCCCCCTCTTTTTCTAAAGAGACTAGGGTCTATGCAAACGGGTGTCAATCAGATCGCCGGATCTTGCAGGATCCTGCAGAGCCAGGGGTGCCCTGGCTCAGGTTTGGGTGCAGGATCCTGCAGGACCCTGCAGGCTTTTGCAGGAGCCTGCGAAGTAAGAACCCAGATTCATCGACAATCCCAAGACAACGCAGCAAGAGCTAGAGCACTCCTTGCTAAAAGGGGAGGAGAGGGACGACGCTCATGCTGCACCGTGCGGCGATGCAACACTCGTGCGCGTCCCTCCAAGGGCTCCGCCGGAAAGTGCCGACAAGAGGCCCGTGGAACCCGGGGAACCTTGGGAACCCATCCAGTGCACGAGGCGCCAGACAGGGGCCCACGGGCATCGCCTGAGCGAAAAACCGTCGGAGCACCCAGACAGCGCACGAGGCGCGAGCGAGGCGCCCATGGGGGCGACGACGGCAGAGATCCGGGGAGCCCCTTCAGGGACTGAGGAGCCAAGAAAGAACCCCTCAGTGCAAAGACTCCTTGGGGAAACATGGCTTCCATGCCCCTCCTGCTCCTCGTCCCTCCCCTCCCTCCCTCACTCTCTCCTCCCCCCCCTCCTGCCTGGAGGAGGGGCCGGACACCTCAGAGGGCCGCGGCCCCTTCGCCTCCAGGGGCCGCCTCGCGACGACCCCCCACCCGTGGCCGGCAGCTCAGGGCCAGCACGCCGCGGCCTGCCCACGGGCTCGTTGGAAACTCGCCGGAAGTTGTCTGCCTCGTCGTCGTCACCCTTCCTCTTCCAGCTGTTGCTGCAAGGGGCCGGCCCTTCAGCTCGCCAGGCGTGCCCCGCCCCGCCGTTGACGACGACGTTGCCCCCCTTGGTGAGTGCCGCTCGTCCGTACTCTTCCACACCGGCTGCGGCTTTTCAATCGGACAGTGACACCCGCAGCATTCTACGGAGCAGAAGCGTGTACGCTCACGGAACCTCGGCGGCAACACCTGCGGCGAACACAACGACGCATGCTATGATCATCAGGACATCAAGGCGACGCGCTACCCGCCAAACGGCCCCGACGAGCAGCACCCAGGGCCACGTGGACGACCGCACGACCACCCAAGCACCTCCTCAAAGAATCAGCAGCAGTGACGACGCAGAGAGCAACGCGCCCCAACAAGACACGACAAACCGACACAGCGAGAGCAACGACAACAACAACAATGACGAGGACGCGATGGAGCCGTGGGTCGACTACATCCAGCGAGCCACGCGGCGCGCAGAGCAGCCCATGCAGCACCACCACCTTGAAAACTGGGAGATGACTCAGAGGCAGAGTATGTGGCGCATGGCATCCAAGGTAGCCAACCACGAGCCCACCAGATGGACGTGGCGCGCACTCCACTGGCAACCAGGAGAGAACTCACGCCAACGTGGCCGGATACGCCACAGCGGCCAGAGCAAGCGCTGTGACGACGACCTCGTCATCTTCCTCCAAGAACAACGACCCGACCTGCAACCAACGCCCACACCAACCAGTGAGCAGGGCAAACCAAATGACCTTACCTGGGTTCGCTCTTTTCAAGACACTTCCGCGTGGTCGACACTCGAGCACAAATACATCAGCACTGCGCCGACATTCGCAACCAGGACTTCCTTCTCCTTTTTCTCCTCCGTCATTTTTGTGTGTTGCGTTGATTCATAACTTTTTGTATGTCTCGCAGTTCCTACGCATGTCTGCATGTCTACAGGAGGCCATGGCCTCACCCACCTTGTCTTAGCAGACCCAGACAGCTGTCCGACGTGATGGTTCGTTCTTTCCTTCGTTCAACGGGGGCATGTAAGTCAGGGGGCGAACGGGATGGCACGGGAGAAGGAACGTGATGCGGTAAAGGGAGAGGAAATTGTGATGATGAGTATGATGGTGGTGACGGTGACGGTATTGGTGATGACGGTGATGGTGATGGTGATGGTGATGATGATGGTGATGGCGGTGATAATGGTGACGATGATGATTATTGATTGTGTTGTTGTTGTTGATGATGATGATGATAATGCGGATGCTGTTGATGATGATGGCGGTGATGATTGTGTTGTTGTTGATGATGATGTTGAGGTTGGCGGTGATGCTGCTTATTCTGCTTATAAGGATGGGGACCCGTGACGTTGGCGACGACGGTGGTATTGATGAGGATGATGATGATGATGATGATGATGATGATGATGATGATGATGATGATGATGATGATGATTGTGGTGATACTGGGGCGCGTCTTGATGAGGACGAAGAAGACGAGGTTAATGATGATAACCATGGTGACCACGATGAGTGGGGCGATGGTGACGATGATGACGTTCATGATGATGTTGATGCTGATGATGCGTGTGATGACGGTGCTCGTGATCCTGAAGCAATTGCTGCTGATTATGAGGAGGATCGAATCGGTATTTGAGATGAGGACGACGAGTATGTGGAAAGATGAGAACGCTGCTGCTGATTCTGATGATGATGCTGATGGTGGTGACGATTTTGAAGCCGATGATGGTGGCGCTGGTGGTGGTTGTGCTCATGATGATGCTGGTGATGACGATGATGATGAGGACGACGATGACGATGACGATGACGTTGATGCTGCTGCTGATGATGATGGCGATGCTGCTGCTACTGGTGTCGTTGATGATACTGCTGTTGCGGTTGATCATGATGACGATGATGATAATGCTGTTGATCATGATGACGATGATGATGATGCTGCTGATGCTGATGATGATGGTGATGCTGCCGATGATGATCATGATGATGATGATGCTGCTGCTGATGATGATATTCATGCTTGTGCTGATGATGGTGAGGTGGACTAGGACTAGCATGGAGCCGGTGACGAGGAGGGATGCGGCGCAGTCAGGGAACGACGCTCGCATCGAGGATGCTGGCGGGCGGGAGGTAGAGAACGGCACAGGAGCAGGACGAGCAGGAGGATGATGAGGACCTGGGAAGGAGCAGGACGGGGAGCAGGACGGGGCACGAGCAGCAGCAGGACGGGGCAGGAGGAGCAGGGACGGACGAACCCCCGATCGCTCCGGGGCCGGTCCTGCGGGGGGCGGCGCGGCGCGGCCCCTGAGGCTGGCGCAGAGCGCCGAGAACCACGAGGAGCACCGTCGGGAGAGGGAGGGAAAGGAGGAGACGGGCAATCACGAGGAGCGCCATCGTGAGGAGGAACAGGAGGAGGGGGAGGGGGAGGAGGAGGAGGAGGAGGAGGAGGAGGAGGAGGAGGAGGAGGAGGAGGAGGAGGAGGAGGAGGAAAAGAAGAGGAAAAGTAGGAGGAGGAGGAAGAGGAGGATGAGGAGGAGGAGGAGGAGGATAAGGAGGAGGAGGAGGAGGAGGAGGGGCAGGAGACGGCTAACCACGAGGAGCGCTGTCGGGGGGAGAGGGGGAGGAGGAGAAGGAGGAGGAGAGGGAGGAAGAGGGGGAGGGAGCAGGAGGAGGGGGACTCAGATTTCTTGGCGTCTAGAACACATAAGGTTGGCCGACCTTTCCAAGCGTGACGCCTCTGGTGGCAAACCTCCTGACTTGGTGGCTCTCGAAGCACACCCCGCGAACGAGGCATGGGTGCCCTGGCTCCCCGCGCATTGACGCCAGCAGGAAGTTAGAGGTCCGTGGAAGAGGGAAGGGGGGAGGATGGGGGTGAATCACAGCGGGGGGCGGCGTAGTGATCAGACGTAGGGGGAGGACAAGCACAATGACGAGGAAGAGGAGGCGGAGGAGGCGGCGGATGACGACGCTGATGTTGCTGCTGTTGCCGTTGCCGTTGTTGCCGCTGATGATGATGATGGTGATGATGATGATGGTGATGATGATGCTGATGATGATGATGATGGTGATGGTGACGACGATGATGATGATGATGATGATGATGATGATGATGATGGTGATGATGATGATAATGATAATGATGATGATGATGGTGATGATGATGATGATGATGATGATGATGATGATGATGATGATGATGATGATGGTGCTGCTGATGATGATGATGGTGATGGTGCTGATGATGATGATGATGATGATGCTGATGCTGGTGCTGACGGTGATGCTGATGATGCTTGTGATGGTGACGGTGATGCTGATGATGATGGTGCTGATGCTGGCGAGGATGGTTGGGATGTTGATACTTACGGTAACGACTGTGGTGATGATAATGCACGTGATGCTGCTATGGCTGACGACTAAGCTGATGCTGATGCTGATGCTGATGCTGATGCTGATGATGGTGCGGATGCTGATGGCACTGATGCTGATGCTGATGTCGATGTTGATGATGCTGTTGTTGATGATGCTGCTGCTTATGATAAGGATGCTGATGCTGATGCAGATGATGCTGATGCTGACGCTGACGATGCTGCTGATGACCATGATGCCGATGTCGATGATGCAGATTATGGTGATGGTGCTGATGCTGCTGCTGCTGATGATGATGATGCCGATGATGCTGCGGCGGCTGATGATGTTGATGATGCTGATGCTGTTGATGTTGATGTTGACTATGCGGATGCTGAGGCTGATGTTGGTGATGCTGCCGCTGCTGCTGATGATGATGCCGATGCTGGTGTTGCTGATGATGAATGTGGCTGTGACACGATGGTGATGCTGATGATGGTGATGCTGGTGGTGGTGATGATCAGGACGATTGTCATGCTGCTGATGATTACGATGATGGTGATGATGATGGTACTGCTGATGATGATAATGATGATGATGACGACGATGATGACCATGCTGATCATTATGATGCTGATTACGATGACGCTGGTGCTGTTGATTATGATTGTGATCATGACGGTGGTTGTGATGATGCTGCTGATGATGGTGATGCTGATGGTAATGGTGATGCTGACGCTGATGCTGGTGTTGATGATGCAGATGATGACCATGATGGAGACGGTGATGGTGATGATGACGATGCTGATGTTCATGCTGCTGATGGTGGTGATGATGATGATGATGATTTGTGATGATGATGCTGCTGATGAGGAGGGTAATGATGGTGGTGGTGATGATAATGATGATGATGATGCTGGTGGTGGTGAGGAGGAGGAGGAGGAGGAGGAGGAGGAGGAGGAGGCTGAGGAGGAGGAGAAGGATGAGGAGGAGCAGAAGGAGGAATAGGGTAAAAAGAGCAGCAGGATGGGCAAGAGGAGCGGGAGAGTGGAGAAGGGACGGGTGTGAGAAGAGGGATGTAGAGGAGGACCAGGAGGAGGAGGAGGAGGAGGAGGTGGATAAACAGGGGGGGAATGATCTTCTCATACCCTCAAGTGTTCTCAGGGAGGGGAGGGGCGGGACCCTATGAGGGAAGAGAAGGACCGCGACGGGGGCCAACGAAGAACACATTATACAGTATGAAAGGGCAGTGGAGCGCCATTGTGCCGAGTCAGGAGCCAAACTACGATGACCAGCTAACACCAGCACAGACTCCGTGTCCTGTTTGATAACGTGTATGCAGGGCTTCTTCTGCATCTTCGTTCCTTGCTCTTTGTGCTGTCGCTCCCTAGCGCCGGGCGCTGGGGACCGCCGAGGCGCTGCGCGATCGTGCTGCCGTTCAGAGCCAAAACTGTGGATCGGAGCTTCTGATCTACTGCGCGTTCACAGGGTGGCCAGCTAACGAGCTGTGGACATGTCCCACAGTGCCGACCGTGTGGTAAAGACTCATTGCCGCATTCGAGGACATGTGTGGGGTGTGCGTGCGTGCGTGCGTGCGTGCGTGCGTGTGTGTGTGTGTATATGTGTGTAAGTGTGTGTGTGTGTGTTTGTGTGTCTGTGCTTGTGCGCGCGTGTGATTTCATGTCCCTGGGCTCCGTTCAGTCATACGTCCTGCTCAAGCGAATTTTTGTCGCCCACCTGGTTCGGGTTTTCCCCTCGGGCTTCCCTGAACTGCATCACTCGTTGCTGCGCGTTGCCTGGCAGCACAGTTTCTGAGACCGTGGCCCCCGTGGCTACTCGAGTGCTGCTCGCATCCTCGAACTTCTTCCGCGTCTTCCTGCTGTGCACGCCCGTGCTATGGCACACGCGTTCCAGGACTTAATGCTCTGAGCGTGCTCCGCCTCCGCCTCCTCCGCTCTCGCGCCCGCGCTCTTTCCCTCCCTATTGTGTCCCATGCGGCCCCATGCGGCCCCGTCGTGTCCATTGGCTGCCTTCGACCGCGGCATAGATCTGCGCGGAGGAGGAGGAGGAGGAGGAGGAGGAGGAGGAGGAGGAGGAGGAGGAGGAGGGGGAGGGGGAGGAGGAGGTAGGTGTCTGTGTTTGTCTGTGTGGCGAAACTGGAATGTGGAATGCGGGGGCACTTGCCAGTCCAGCAGGGCTGCGGCCTGGAGCAGGCGGAGGGCGCAGCTGGCAGCAGACGGCCACACCGCGTCTGGGAGGGGCCGTGCCGCAGCGGCCGGGCTCGTGGAACTCAGCGCAGCCAGGTGGCTGCGCTTGCAGGCGGCTTGGCGTCCCCAGTCCAATGCCAGAATCCCCCCCCCCCTTCCACGCACACACAACAATTCAGAGCAGGCCGTTCCGAAAAGACGGGGAACTCGGGGAGATCCTCCGGGGCGCTTTCCGGAGGCATCCCTCTCCGGGATGGGCGCCCCCCCCGGTCCAGAGACAGCGTGTCCATGCGAACATCCCGTGGGGCTTGCCGTGCCTTCCCGTGGTGTGCGGTGAGGGGTCGGCGGGAGGGCCCCCCCCAAACAAGAAAGACTAGCCCATGCAGCCCGTGCAAGCGTGCACGTGCGCTTGTATCCGTACGCCGACTAGGACGGGACGAGATCCGTGCGTCGACCAAGAGTCCCCTTGTCGGCCGCAGCCAAGCAGTGTCGGCCAGCGCTCCCCAGATTTCCCATGCCAACCCCACGGTCAGCCCCGCGGTATCTCAGGCTACGTCCATCTCCAGCTAGGAGTGTTACTCACAAGACTTACGCTGTTCCGCCGGCCCCCCAAAGGTAAGGTGGATGGGCGAAGGTACTCCTTGCCGCGCCCCGTGTTTCTGGAAGCCAATCAAGAAACGATGCCCGGGCGAAAGGTTGGGCGGGGGAGCGCATACAGTGAAAGAGAAGCGCGAACAGTGCAGAGATTATAGACCTCCGAAAGCGTTTCGGAGTCGTCTCTGAGGTCTCTTGGGGCCCGTTTGGAAGCTTTTAGAGTTCTCTTGGGGCTATGCTGGATTTTTTTTGAGGACCGTGGGGTCCTCTTGGGGCCATCTTGGATGTCATCGGTCCAATCATGGAAGGGGGAGAGTGATGATGATGAGGAGGAGGAGGACGAGGAGGATGAGCACGAGGAGGACGAGGAGATCCATGAGGATGACAACCAGGACGAGGAGGCTAGGATGAGGATGGTGACGATGAGGAGGAGGAGGATGAGGAGGAAGAGGAGGATGAGGAGGACGATGAGGAGGAGGAGGACTAGAAGGAGGACTAGGAGGGGGAGGAGGAGGAGGAGGAGGAGGAGGAGGAGGAGGAGGAGGAGGAGGCTTTACAGCGTATGTGCGCGCAACGTAAACAGGAGGAGGAGGAGGAGGAGCAGGAGGAGGAGGAGGAGGAGGAGGAGGAGGAAGAAGAGATCGCCCAGGCCAACGATCAGGAGTTCGAGGAAGACGAGGGAGGGATAAGAGAACTAGAAGGAGGGTGAGGACGACGTCTTGCAGCACCAGGAGCAACATAAGGATATCGAGGAGGAGGAGGAGGAGGAGGAGGCCCTTGGATTGCCCCCCAGTGTGCTCTGTGTCACCAGCGCGATGTCTTGGGCAATCTCGTGATCTGCCGTTCTGCTCACTATGCTCTAGCACTGGTTTGGCTGGCTGTGCGTCCGTCGAGACTCCAGAAGTTTGCCCAAACGCTGCCTCTATATGCATGTGTATGTTTATGTGTAAATATACATATCTATATGTTCATCTCTCTTTCTCTCTTTCTCTCTCTCTCTCTGTCTCTCTCTCTCGGGTGGCCTTCGGCCCATCCCGCGACCGTGCCTGGGTTGTGGGTTCGAGGCCTCTTGGATGCTCGTTTGGATATCGTGGGAGGTCTCTCGGGGGTCTCCTGGAGGCAGTTTTGAAGCCTCTTGGGGGCCGTTTGGGGGCCTCTTGGGGCTTCTGTTTGAGCCTCTCGGGGGCCTCGTGGGGCCTCTAGTGGGCACTCTTGGGCTCTTTTGGGAGCCTTTTGGGGTTTTCTGGGAGGCTCTTGGTGCGGAAGACTCGAATTGTCGGTTCGTGTTCCCCCTCTTGGTCTTCTTTTGGGGCCGTCTCGGGGCCCTCTTGAGCGATCTCGAGCGCCTGTTGCTCCTGGGGGCCTCTTGGGCCGTCTTGGGGCGGTCTTGGGGGTCTCTGGGGCCATCTTGGAGCTTGGGAAGCCCGAAAACGCAAAAACGCGAAAGACATAGAAAACATCCAAGGAAACCTGTTCGGGCCCTCTTGGGCTTTTTGGGGGCCTCTTGGGCCGTCTTGAGCGTCTTGGAGCGCTCTTGGGCTTTCTTGGAGCCCTCCTGGGCGTTTCTTTGGGCCCTCCCGGCCTGTCTTGGGGCCTTGTGGCCTCTTCAAAAATCCATGCGACCGAGCCCAAGAGCGCGCGAGAGCGCGCGGCAACGCAGGGGGCCCCCAGCCCCTAGAATACGACAGGGCTGAACCTAAACGCTGTTTTGCTGGACTTCGTCTGGGTTTTGGTTTTCGTATTGGCAGGGGGGGTGCAGGAAAGCAGGTAGAGCACAACGGACAACAAAACGACAACACAGCGAAAAACAACGTTTAGGTCCAGCCCTGGAATACGATAATCCTCCAGTTCTGCGCACAGAGGGCTGGAAACCCTTGAGCACGGAGTCGGAGTCGCGGTGGCCGAGGCCCCCTGGCCGTGCCCAGGGGGCACCGCAGGGCATGGGGGGGACCGGGGCCCCGGAGGCCCGCACGAGGCCTCCCGGAAGGCCCCAGGCCGTCCCCCAGACGCCTCCGAGCAGCCTCCACGGGCTCCAGACGCCGCTCCCACTTCCCAGACCTCAGCACGCACCCCGACCTCTGCTGGAGCAGGCTCCGACCAGGAGGCCCTGCCAGAAGGCCCCCCCCCCCCCCCGAAGCCCTCCGCCCACGCCGCCGCCGACGACGCGGAGAAGCCCTCCGCGGCCCTCCGGCGCCCTCCGCGGCCCTCCGCCGGTGCTCCGACGCCCCCCCCGCGGCGCCCCCCAATCGGAGCCCCCCCGCGACGCGCCCGCGCAGCCCTCCGGCGCCGACGGCGCCCCCCCGCGCGCCCCCCGAGGCGGCCGCGGCCCTGCTGGAGGAGGCCGCCGGGCGCCTGCGCGGCACGGCGGGCGGGCCGACGGGCCCCGGGGCGGCGGCGGCGCGGCCCGGGCGCGGAGGCGGCGCGGTGCCCCCCCGGCGGCCCTCGGGCGGCGCGGGCGGCGCGGGCGGCGGCGGCGGCCTCGGCGGGCGGCGTCGGCGTCGGCGCGGTGGCTCTCACCGCCCACCAAGCCGCCCCAAGCAAGCCCGAAGGGTCAGATATTTACCCTCGATTTCTAGTGGCGGGGGGGGGGTCCGGGAGCATCGAGAAAACACACATATGGAGCCCACATCCCCCCCCCAACCCGAAATGCGGGTCCTCGGGCTGGGTTGGGATGGTCTGGTAGGTAGGCAGGCTCGGCCATAGACGTGAGAGGTGGCCCTTCGCCGGAGGGACCTCTGGTGCGGGCACATTGGGGTCCCCTCGACCGCCGAGCGCCACGCGATGGTAGGGCCCTGCGCGCCTGTGTTGGGCCCCCCCGCGGCTCCCAAAAAGCCGCGCACCAAAGGTCACTCTTACCCAGGGTCACTCTTGCGTGCAGCCGAGTGGCGGTGGCGGTGGCGGTGGCGATGGCGATGGCGATGATGCTGATGCTGCTGAGGATGGTGACGATGATGGTGCCGAGGGCGGTGGTAATGATGAGGCTGATGGGGATGCTTGGTGATGGTGCTCGTTTGATGGTGGTGCCGATGACGACAATGCTCAGATCTGATGATGGCGAAGACGGTGATGATGATGAGCCTGACATCAGAATGAGGATTATGGTGCTGGTGCCGGCGTTGCTGATGATGATGGTGCTGATGCTGACTGGTCGTGGTGATGATGACGGCCACAACGAGGATGATACTGATGATGATGATGATGATGATGATGATGATGATGATGATGATGATGATGATGATCATGATGATGATGATGATGATGATGATGATGATGATGATGATGCTGTTGTCAGTCATGTTTATTATGACGAGAAGTATGATAATGATGCTGATGATGATGCGTCTGGTGCTGCTTATGCGGATGACGATTGCGATGACGATTTAAGATGCTGATTATGACACTGCTGATGATGATTATGTTGCTGCTGATGATGCTGATGATGATGGTGATGATGATGTCCAGGATGATGATGCTGATGATGCTTATGCTGCTGATTGCGGTGATGACGATAGTGATGACGATGTTGCTGAAGAGTACTGATGATGGTCATGATGATGATGCTGCGGTTGCTGGTGCTGTTGATCATGATGGCGATGACGACGTTGCTCAGGACTGCTGCTGGTGATGATGATGCCGATGACCATGATGATGATGAAGACTCTGATAGCGATGATGCTATTGATAGTGATGACGATGGTGATGGGGGTGATACTGGTGATGCTGCTGCTGGTACGGTGATGACGATGATGAGTATGCCCATGATGGTGGTAGCTATGACAATGACGGTGATGTGGGTTGTGATGATGAGGTTGCTGTCTGTGATGCTGCCGATGCTGCGGCTGCCGCTGCAGCGTATGAATATTACGGTTCCGCTGGTTGTGCTGATGATGAGGGTGATGACGACGACGATGACGGTATTGATGATACCTGTTAGTGCCATGATAAATGACGATGACGAAGCCTACGATGATACGACTGATGCTGATTATGATGATGATGTTGATGCTAATTATGACGACACTCCGCTATGATTATGATTCTGATGAGGATGACGATGATGCTTGTTATTATTAGGCTGCTGCTGATGATGATGATGCTGCTGCTCATGATGCTGCTGATGATAATGATTATGCAGATGTTGCTGATGATGATGCTGTTTATGCTGATGATGACGATGATGATGATTATGATGATGACGCTCATGATGATGATGATGATGATGATGATGATGATGATGATGATGATGGTGATGATGATGACGATGATGATGATGATGATGATGATGATGATGATGATGATGATGATGATGATGATGCCGACGATGATGATGATGATGATGATGATGATGATGATGATGATGATGATGATGATGATGATGATGATGATGATGATGATGATGATGATGATGATGATGATGATGATGATGATGATGATGATGATGATGATGATGATGATGATGATGATGATGATGATGATGATGATACTGGTGATGATGATGGGTCTGACGGTGGTGATGGTGAGGAAGATGGTGACACCTGGTGCTCATCACGCCAGTGTTGCAGGGCTTCGGGGGGCCTCGGAGGGCCACGGCGCTGTCGGCGGAGAGGCCGCGGCGCCGACGAGGGCGAGGGGGCGGCGACGCCGACGACGAGGACGGCGGCCCAGGGCGCCAGGCCGACGGGGGGGCTCCTGGGGCCGTCGCCGTCGCCGTCGTGGCCCTCTGGCGAGGTGGTCCGCGATGCCTCCCCCGAACTGGAGGCTGGGGCCGCCTCGAGCGGGGCCCACGTCTGCCCCCTCTCTGCCTCTCGACCATGATGGTGGTGGTGTCTTCTCTCCCTCTCCCTCGCTCCCGCCCCTGTGACTTGCTGGAGGGGGCGGCCGCGCTGCCTCGCGCGCTCGGTCCACGCCCCGGCAGGCTGGGGTCAGCAGGTCCAGCGACTCCGCGTCCAGCGCCCCCAGCCGCCCGCAGCCAGCTGTGGCTCGGGTGGTGCGGCCTGCACCATTATGCTGCTCCTCCTCCTCCTCCTAGCCGCCTCCCTCGTCGTGGTCCTCGTCTTCCTTGCTCAGCACCTCCTCCCCCCCTCCCCCTCCCCCCTCCTCGTCCTCCCTTATCCTCGCCCCTCCTCGTCCTTGTCCTCCCCGTGCTGCCCCCCGCCCCCTCCCCGCTCTTTGGCTCGAGCACCCCCTCCCCCCCCGGGCGGCGCCGCCCGCCCTCGGCGGGGCGCTGCGCAGCAGGGGGAGGCGGCCATGCTCGTGGCGCGGATGAAGGGCGTGGTGCGCCACCGCCTCTTCGAGGTGCCTGTTCTCGAAGAACATACAACTGCATAGCAAGAAACTTTTGGCCGTTTCTCGGATCCGCGCTGGGGCCCCCTGGCGGCGCCTCCGGGCGCCAGGGAGGGGGTCCAGGGCAGATCCAAGAAGTCCGCGCGGAGCGCCAGAAGTTTATGTCTATGCCGTTTTTTTTTGCCTCCTCTACACGCCCTCGCGGTCTGGATTCCGGGGCGCGACCCCGTGGACACGCAGTCGCACATGATGCGTTGCGCGCGGGGCAGTGGCGAAAAGATGCCCCGCGCTCACGGGGTCGAGGCCCCGGCGCCCGGCTCGCGAGGCCGTGGGCACGGACGTGGTTCCTGCCCTCGGCCCGCGGCGGCGGCCGTCCTCCCCTCCCCGGCCGTCCCGCCCTCCCTCCTCCCTCCCTGGCTCTGGCTTCTCCTGCCGCTTCCTGCCACTTCCTGCCCCCGTCTGCTCCCTCCGCCCTCCTCCTGCCCACGCACCCCTCAGTGACTTATGGCCAGCCGTCACTGTCTGTCTGTACCTCCAACTGGTGCACACATTTTCCCCGCACGAGCCTTCGACGAACTCGTCTTAGCAGGCGGCCAGTCCAATCCAATCTTCCCTTCCCCCCCTCCCCCATGATTTGGCTTCGTCGCCGAGGCCGTTTTGGACGCCCTAATCGCTCGCGACTGGCCTCGTCCAGGTCCAGGGTAGGGGGGTAGGGGCAGGGGGAGGGGTAAGCCCCTCCCCGAAGGGGAAGAAGAAGGTTGGAAGAGGAGCCGCCCTAGACCACCTACGTCCAGAGGGCTGCTGGGGTTCAATCCTCCCTCCCCCCTTCCCCAGCCCTCTTACTTCGCGCTGCTGTGCGATCCCCCCCCCCCCCCGCGTTCGGGCGAGCGCCTTCTGGCAGGGGAGATCCACGGGGGTCCCCGCTTGGTTTAAGTCTGGCGTGTCCCTCTACAGGAGGAATATTCAAAAATAGTCAACAAATAAAAAGGTGACGACTTTTCTCTGATTTTTGGTCGTTCTGGGGTATTTCCTGGACTATTTTGAATTCTTCGTCGAAGATCTGCCTGTAGGGGGACGCCCGACCTAAGGCTGTTTTTTTTGCACGCACGGAAAGCAGAAAATGGATGGGGTCCAGCCACGCAATGAACCTTAAGTCGGGCGTGTCCCTCGACAGGAGGATACTTTAACCATCGTCAACACACTCTTGGGACGATTTGTGGACTATTCTGGACAACTTTTGGAGCTTGTTTTGCCTATGTTTTATTTGTCGTCCAAAATCCGCCTGTAGCGGGACGTGCCCGACCTAACATTAACCCATGTTTGCCTCGCTGCGCCGGGGAGCCCCAACAGTTTGCTTCGCGAGAAGCGGCAGTAACAAGCAGCGGGTATCCGACACTCGCCAAGTGCTGCGAGCGCTGTGGCGGATTCAGCAGCCATCCGCGTCGCACCACCAAAAGTGTCGGTAGGGCGGGTTGGGCGTGTCGCCTTCACTGTTCCATCAAATTCTCGAAGACGCCTACGGCGGAGCACCGCCGCCCCTTGCCTTGTGGAAGCGCCCATGTGGCCCAACGTGGGGCCACAGTCTGGCCAAGCTATCGGACAAAGTGTTTCCCCAGCCGTTCTGGAACCCCTGGGGGTAACATTTGCGAGACAAAGGAGGATGCGAGGAAGGAGAAGGAGGAGGAGGAGGAGGAGGAGGAGGAGGAGGAGAAGGAGGAGGAGGAGGAGGAGGAGGAGGCCGTCTTGTGGCTTTCTGGGGGCTTCCTGGGAGCGTCTTGGGGGCCTCAGAAGGGCCTCCTTGGGCCTCTTGGGTGCCTCTTAGGGGCCCCTTGGAGGCTTCTGGGGGCCTCTATGGGGCCTCGTGGCCTTCGGGAGCGTTCTTGGGGGCCTCTCTGGGTAGTCGTGGGTTTCGATTCGGGCGCTGCATGGCTGTCTTGGAGGTCTGTTTGGCCATCTTGGGCGCCTCTTGGGTCGTCTTGAGGCCCTCTTGGGCCGTCTTCTGGGCGACCTTGGGGGCACATGTGGCCGTCTTTGAGCGTCGGGCGCCCGAAGAGGCGAGAGCGCTAAAATCATTGAAACTCCGAATGACATTCGATGATATCGGCCTCCTGGAGGTCCTCTTGGAGCACTCTTGGGGCGACTTGGGGGCCCTCCTTGGGCCGTCTGGAGCGCATTCTGTTCTGTCTTGGGGCCGTCTTGGGGCCATCTTGGTCGTCTTGGGGGCGTCTTGGGGCCGTCTTGGAGGCTGTCTTGGAGGCAATCTTGGGGCCGTCTGGAGCGGGAGAGCTGGACTGTACATTTTCCGCGGTTCTCCGGGTGGCCGGTGGGCTGGGGCGGAGACCAATTGCGACTACTACATCGCCTGCGGCCCATCCCGCCACAGTGCCTGGGTAGTGGGTCAGACGGCTCTTCAGTGTCTGTTGGGATCTCGTGGTAAGCATCTCGGGGGCCTTGTCGGGCCTCTTTTGGGTTCTCTCGAGGCGGAAGGCTAGAATTTTCGGTTTGCGGTCCCCGACCAGGGGCCCCTCTTGGAGCCGTCTTGGGAGCCTCTTGGCCCGTTTTGGGCGCCTTTTGGGCGCCCCTTGGGCAGTCTTGGGGCTCTCTTGGGCCGTCTTGGGGCCGTCTTGGTGGCCTCTTGGGCCGTCTTTAGGGCGATCTCGGGGGTCTCTTGGGCTGTCTTGGAGCGTGGCCAGAAACCTTCGGACACCCAGGGACAATTAGTGATTTTGGCTTCTTGGGGCGTTCTTCGGGCGCCTCTTGGAGACCTCCTGGGACGTCTTGGGCGCTTGTCCGACCGTCTGGAGGCCTTCTGGGCGTCTTGCAGCGATCTTTCTGCGCTCTGGGGCCCTCGTGGGCAGTCTTGGGAGCCTTGTGGGCCTTCTTGGCTTGTTTTGGAGCCCTCCATCCTTGCATGATGCGTTCGTTCGGGGGTCGTCTGGGGCCGGGGGGAATTCCCGGCTCGGGGAACCCAAGGTTGGGTACGGGGGGGGAAGTTCTCACGCGCCTACACCCCGCGAAATGCTTAAGAAATCATGGGTTAAGAAATTCATAGTCTCAGAACTTGAATAAAAACCCAAAATGTCTATTCAAATCTTAGGATTTACATTAAAACATTAAGAATACTCGAGACTCTTAAGCATTGTCTAAGGTGTAGAGTCCCCAAAGGGGTCGGCGGACTGCAGATCGTGGGAGGCCTCTCGGGGACCTCGTGAAGTCACACTGGGGCCTGCTGGGTGCCGTTTGGGGACCTCCGGGGGTGCTTTTTTTGGCCTCTTGGGGGCCTCGTGGGGCCTCCATAGAGGGGGTTTCTTGTGCTCTCTTGGGGGCCTCATGGGGCCCTCTGGGGGTCTCTTCCGGCGGAAGGTTCGGATTGAAAGGTTCATGTTCCCTCTCTTGGGCCCCCCCTTGGGGGCCGTTTTGGGGCCCTCTTGGGTGATCTTGGGCCCCTCTTGGGCCGTTTTGGGGTCCTTTTGTACCGTCTTGCGAGCCTCTGGGGCCATCTTGGGGCGTCGGAAGTCCGAAAACGCGAGAACGCGAAAAACATGGAAAACACAAAAGGAACATCAATCATTTTTGCCTCTTTGGGCCCTCTTGGGGATCCGCTCGGGGCGCTCTTGGGGCTTCTTTGGGGCCTATTGAGCAATTTTGGGGCCATCTTGGGCGTCTTGGAGCGCTCTTAGACTCTCTTGGGGGCCTCCTGAGCGCTTCTTGGGGCCCTCCAGCCTGTCTTGGGGCCCTGTGGCATCTGGAAAGTCCGCGCGACCGAGCCCACGAGCGCACGAGAGCGCGCGGGAACGTCGGGAGCATGTGAGAGTTTGGGCCCACAGCCGCTAGAATTGTATTATCCCCCAGTCCCGAGCGCAGAGAGCAGGAAGCCCTCGAGGACCTGAGGACACTCCACTTCGTGCCTCGAGGCACGGTGGCGGATCATGGGAGACTAAGTTCAGAGTCGAACCAGAGAGAATCGTTCCGAGCACAAACGAGCACACCAAACAACACATTTATTTTAGGATAACATATTACTTACTGGGTCGGGTATTACAGAAGCAAGTTGAACGTAACTCGACATAGTAGGACATAGTGCATTACTACATAATTGAAGAGACCGAAGAGATCAGCACATAACATGACGTGTCGTAATATCCCCAAGTAGTCCAGAATCGGACATAGATTAGGCAAGAATGCACCAGCGACCGATTCACGGCGTGCTACCAAACGTGGCGTGCGCGTCGAGGTCAGCTTGGCCACAGGAACAAGCTGGCGCGGCAACGACCGATTGGACTGCGTATCAAGCGTGACAGGCGTCACGGCGTCACGCCGGCCCGTCCAGAGCTGAACATAACCGAATATAGCATAACAGACCAGAGCGTGCTTGAATAGAACACAGTTAAAGATTGTAGAACACCGCAACGACCGATTAGCAGCGCCCTATCAAACGCAACATGCGCGCCAGCGTGAGGCTGGTTTCAGGAAGAAGCAGGCGCAGCAATGACCGATCAGACGAGATGTCAAACATGACGGGCGTCACGACATCACGCCGCCCGTCGAAGGCAGAGCAGATCACACCATACGTGAATATAGCAGAACAGAGTCGAACTGGAAGCGATGGAGTTTAAAACAGCAGCGACCGATCACTCTTTCAAGCGCGAAATGAGCGCCGAGCTAAGTCTGGCCGCAATATTCGCAAATAGCCAAACAATATAGTCTTGGTACGATATTCTGCGACTGCTTTTGGCAATTTTTGCGCATGTCTTGACTGTGCTGAATTTTTCTGCCAGAATCCGCCTGTAGGAGGACATGCCCGACCCAAGCCTCGGCGCGGCAGGCCCCTCCGCGGCGCCGCCGGCGCCATTCCCTGGCGGATGGCCGACGGGGGCTGTGACGGCCGCCGTGCCCATGCCCCCCAGGGGCGCAGCAGCGGCGACGACGCCCGCTGGCGGCGGGGGCGCCCGGAGCTGCGGGGGCGCCCGCGCGAGCGGCCCCAGCGACGACGGCATCGGCATGCGCAGAGGCGGCGGGAGCTGCCGCGCCCGCCGCCGCACATGCGGCAGGGGCCCCCTTCGCCGGCCCCGCGCACAGCGGCAGCCACCAGCGCGCGGAGCTGCTCGAGGAGCGCCGCGGCCTCGCCTCCGCCGCCTCTCGCGCCGTTTCCGTGCGGCTGCAGCCTCGTGGCGGCGGCCGCCAGCGTGTCGAAGGCTGCGGCGACCCCAGCCTCGGAGAGGTGGCGGCAGGAGGTGCAGGTGCAGGAGGCGCCTCCGCCTGCACCGCTATCAGCGCCGCACCGGCCTGGCCAAGTGCTGCCTGCGCCTTCACCCCCTCAGCCTCGAAGTGCGCCAGGGCCTGGCGCGCCTCCGTCAAGTCCTCGTTAATCGTCATCAGCTTGTTCGCCGCCGCCTTCTGCGAGTCCGTCATGGCCTGGACGATGACTGCCCAAGGATTCGACCCCTGAGCGGCCAGCTCCAAGGCTTGGATCTGTCGCTCGCACACGGCCTCGTCCGCCGTCGTCCCGCAGCGCTGGGCAGACGCCTGGCGTTCGTGCCAATAGCGGAGCTCTTTCTGCGAAGGGCTCAACTCGGCCGCCGAGGGGTCCTGCGGAGTGCCAGCCGCGGTGGACGGCTGCATCTGCAAGTCTCCAGTCCGCTCCGCCGCCCGGCGGCGATGGCAGCATGCGCTGCACCATGGCCGCGTAGGAGACCTGCACGCGGCTGGCGTCGCTTACGAGGCACCCCCGACCTGGGCTCCGCCTTCTGCGACGGCCGCTGCTGCGCGGGCTGCATCTGCGATCCGTTGCGGCGCCGCGCAGGCTTGCCGCCGCGCTGGCAGCGCAAGCGGCACGCCCAATCGCCCTCGTGCCCGCAAGGGCAGCCCCAGCATGGCGCCCCAGCATGGCCCGTGGTCCTGGGAGCAACGCCGGGTCCGCCCCGCCAGCAGCCACCCCGGCGGCCGCCCGGCATCCAGTGCAGGCCGCGCGCGCGCGGATTACCCTCTACGCGCGGGCCCGCGCGCGGGGCCGGGTCGTTGTCGGAAACCTGTGGGCGGGACCCTTGAGCCAAATTGGTTTGAGCCAACATGGCTTGAGCCATTGGTTGTCGACACATCTCAAGACACAGCTCTTCTATACGACATGCGGAAAGCCACGTGTCGTTCATCAACCAATCCGCCAGATTTCTTGCATGTCCGCGCGCGCACCCTCACCAGCGCCACCCATCACCTGCCGTTATCGTCATCGCCACTCGCCGCCATGGCCGCCATCATAAGCCATTCACTCTCACCACCACCACCACCATGGACGGCACCACCGTCATCATCGTCACCTCCATCGGCGCAGTCATCGGCGCTGCCGTCGTCATGGTCATGATCGCAACCACCATCGCTACTATCACAATCATTGCATCCGTGGTGGACGTTACCATGATACCGCGCCGGTCCGAGCCACCGACCTGCACTGAAGTGCCCGCGCGTCAGTGCTGCCTTTGAGACGCGCTGGGGATCTCTTGTCGGTAAGCGCCATCGCGACCGCGTCGGCTGTGTCCAATTCGCTGGCCGCTCTGTGCGCATGTGTGCGCACGCTAGCGCAGCCTGAGAAGTGCGCCAGCCAATACCTAGTTGTCACTGCAATCGCGGCTACATGGGTTGTGGAAATCAAGTTGTGGGTGGAAGGGTGGTATGCTTGCGCTGAACCGCGGAGTTGGCGACGTCAATTTCAGCAAGGCGGATTGCACCGCATTGCTTGCACCACCTAGCTCGTGCTGCTTGCATAACATAGCTCGCACCACGTAGATTGAGCTATACATCGTGCACCACGTAGATTGCACCGCACGGTTGCACCACGCAGCTTGCGCCACATCTCCCGCACCATTCCGATGGCACCACACGGTGGCACCACGCGGCCCTTCTCGTGTGAGGACATGCGGGGTGCGCCATCATGTTTTTTGTTGGGGGGAGCGCCAGCTGCAGGTGGATGGAGGGCTGCACACCTTCAAGGCAAGAGAGCGCTCGTGATAAAACAGCCCAGCGAGCGACGGAAGCCGGCGCCTCCGCACCACCGGGGCTCTCCCCGCGCGGCCGGGCCACGGGGAGCCCGCTCGTGTCGGGAGGGCTCTCCCCGTGCTGAGAGGCTGCAGGGGTCTATGCGCAGGGGGACCTCTGTGATTCAGGAGGGAAGGAAACCACACAGACACAATTCATCGCCGATTCCCCAGGAAATGTGAGAAAATAATTATGGGAAGTGGGGGGGGAGGCAAAAGCCCAGAAAACATGGGCAGATATGGGGGGTGCGGTTATTTGTGTCTATTGATTTGTGTGTCCCAGGGCCCCTGCAGTTCCCGGTGCTGAAAGGCTGCATTTATGCGCAGGGGACCCTTTGTGATACAATCCCGGTAATTCGCTCACAACCTCCTGGCCCATGTAAGCCCTCCCAGCCGACCTAGAACTCGGCAAGAACGTCCTCTTCCTCATCAGCCATCGTCTCCCGCCCCCTCCCACTCCTCCTCCCTCGTGCCTCTTCTAGGTGTCGATGGCAGCGGCCGTCGTCATCAACGCATTAGTGTTGGTGGTCGAGACCGACACTCGCCCAGAAGAGGACACCGTGTTGTGGTTGGCGTTGGATTGGGTTTTCACCATGATTTTCAGCATCGAACTGGGGATGCGCGTGCTGGCGTCCCAGTGGAACTGGCACAGGTCGGCATGGAATGTATTTGACGCGGTGCTCGTGGCTATAAGCTGGATTGATGTGATGGTCTTACCCCTGCTTCAGGGCAGTCTAGAGCTTCGCATCCTTTCCGTCTTTCGCGTGGTCCGACTCTTCAGAATGCTGCGTATATTACGGCTGTTGCGCATCTTCCGTTTTGCGCATCAGTTGGTGTTGTTGCTCCACGCCATATGGACAGCCATGCGCACAATGGTCTGGGCCGTTGCTCTTGTCGCGATGGTGCTGTATACCTTCGGCATGCTCATCACGAGGATGGTGGGCAAGAGCTGCTGCGACGAGGACGACATGTTTCAGGAGCCTCTCATTCTTGAGTGGTATGGCACCTTGCCGCGTACCATGTTTACATTGTTCCAGTTCATGACGCTGGAGGGCTGGCCAGAGATCGCGCGAACAACGATGGCATATCCTTGGCTGACGTGTTTTTATGTTTTCTTCATACTGCTCACAAGCGTCTCGTTACTCAATACCGTCGCCGGCGTTCTCACAGAGAGCATACTGGATACGTCGCGGAAGAAGCATGAAGAGCGAGACGAAGCAGAGGACCGCAAACTCGAGGAGAGGCTGAACGAGTTGGCCAAGGAGTTCACAGAGGCGGACCGCGGCAGGCTGGACCAGTACGCCTTGATAGAGGCCGCGGAGAGCCCTGGCCCTCTCCGAGACTTCCTGACCAAGGTGCAGTACATGGACCACGCGGGGAACATGGAGCCCGCGCTCGACCTCTTCAGGCTCCTGGCGGACGGCGACGACATGGTCTCGCGGGAGGCGTTTGTGGACTCGGTGCGCAGCTCCCGCGGCCGGATCCGGTCGAAGCACCTGCTGGCCCTGCGGCGTGAGATCCGCAAGACGGACCCTGTGTTGCTGGAGGCCGACGCCCACCTGGGACGGGTGGAGGTCCCTCGGAGGAGGGCAACCAGACAGATCCAGGCTGCCCTTCCCCGTTCCCCTCTCCCCCGCGCTTGAACTTATGGGGGGGCCAGATCCATGGCGTCAATGATTCAGGTTCCGGCTTGTAAAGCAACCATGTCCTACGACATCTGAGTTTCGGCGCTCCAGCGCCCCCGCCGAGCTCTTCGAGGGCAGCCCCCAGGGCCGTACATCGGCGCCTGTCCTTGTCCTTGTCCTTGTCCTTGTCCTTGTCCTTGTCCTTGTCTTTCTCTCAGAAAGGAGGGGGGGGAACAGTCGGAGGAGGTAGTGGGTGGGGCAGGGGGCATGATTGGCATGTGTGCCTCTACCCTTCAGGCTTCCTCCGACCTGATTGTTTCAGTCAGCGGCCCAAGAGCTCCCGACCCCTTCCCGGGGAGCAGTTTTTCGTCTCGGCTCCGTTTACGCCCAGATGGAAAACATCACGTTGTCTGATATCTGTGTCTGGAAAGGCTTCGGGTGGCGCGCGGACAGCCCCCCCCCCCAGATAGTCCCAGCTGGCCTCACCAGGCCCCCCCCAGTAGTCCCAGCTGGCCTCAACAGGCACCTCACACCAGAGCGCGCAGCGGCAGAGGGTGTGGAGACCGCCCCGGGCTGCTCGGAAGGCCACTGGAGGCCAGCTTGAGCTGCTCGGGGGGCCTGGCGAGGCCAGCCAGGGCTTCCCTGGGAGGCTGTCTCTGTCTAGGCCTCCTAGATGGGGTCCGAGTGGATGAGGTCGGAGGATAGCGCCGCATCGCCGATGCATCGACGATGCGGCTCGATGTGGAGCCCGTGTTTCCCCACGCCGACGTTATTGATGCATCGCCGACGTCGCCGACGCATCGCCGATGCATTGCTGATACATCGGTGATGCACTGGCGATGCGGCGCGATTCCTCGAACCCATCCACTCGGACCCTAGCTCGGAGGCCTCTACTCTGTGCAACCCGAAGCCTGGGGCGTGGAAACCCAGCATGCATGCAGTGTCCCAGACCCCAGGAATGCGGCGCGATTCCTCGAACCCATCCACTCGGACCCTATCTCGGAGGCCTCTACTCTGTGCAGCCCGAAGCCTGGGGCGTGGAAACCCAGCATGCATGCATCAGAGCGTGAAGTACCTACCCCGCTTTCGCTTCCAGGCAAAACCAAGCCATACCACGCGCCTCCTCGTCAAGCGGCCTGACCAGTACAGGCTGCAATTTGGCATCGTTTGGTATCTCTTGAAGCGAGGGT
Organism: Prorocentrum cordatum; assembly: GCA_963575745.1. Taxonomy (NCBI): domain Eukaryota; class Dinophyceae; order Prorocentrales; family Prorocentraceae; genus Prorocentrum; species Prorocentrum cordatum. The sequence continues at coordinate 33,298 of CAUYUJ010018754.1, forward strand.
GGCAAAAGCGAGTAGGCTTTCGTTTTCCCCAAAATGCCAGTTCCCAGAACACCCGTATCCCTAACCACCCTCCGCCCCGCGACGGCTTCTAGCCCGGACCCTGCCTCGACGGCCCCCAGGCCAGCGAGAGCCCCAAGCCACCACAGGCCAAACACCCCCGCCGCCCTTTTTTTTTTTTTTTTTTTTTGTTTTACCTAACAGCTTGTTCTGATAGGTTTCTAGTGGGGTCAAAAGAGAGCAGCAGATGACTCCACAGGGGGGTCTGGGCGGGTGCCGGACAGAGTGCCGCAGAAGTCGTTTTAAGCCAACAGTCACACACTTCGTGCTCTTCGACCTCCCAGAACTCCATTCCCGGGCCACATTCTGAATGCCCGGAGCCAACTGTAGGCCACTTCGTGCTCTTCGACTTCCCAGAACTCCATTCCCGGGCCACATTTTTGGATGCCCGGAGCCAACTGTAGGCCACTTCGTGCTCTTCTACTTCCCAGAACTCCATTCCCGGGCCACATTTTGGATGCCCGGAGCCAACTGTAGGCCACTCTGCGCTGCATTTCCCAAACCTACCAGTCCTGGCAGAGTTTGAATGCCGCCTGGTGAGGCCACTTCGTGTTCTTCTAGTTCCCAGAACTCCATTCCTGGGCCACATTTTGAATGCTGAGGCAGGTTGATGCTGCGGCCGAGGCAGGCTGAGGCTGAGGCAGGCTGAGGCTGAGGCCGAGGCCGAAGGCAGACTGAGGCTGAGGCTGAAGCAGACTGAGGCTGAGGCTGAGGCAGGCTGAGGCTGAGGCTGAAGCAGGCTGATGCAGAGGCAGGCTGAGGCTGAGGCTGAGGCTGATGCAGGCTGAGGCTTAGGCAGGCTGAGGCTGAGGCCGAGGCTGAAGGCAGACTGAGGCTGAGGCTGAAGCAGGCTGAGGCTGAGGCTGAGGCAGGCTGAGGCTGAGGCAGGCTGAGGCTGAGGCTGAGGCAGGCTGAGGCTGAGGCTGTGACTGCGACTGCCGTTGCCGCTGCGACTGTCATCGCGAATGCGACTACGACTGCGAGAACAGCAGAATTCTACAACTGGATTTTCATCTGAATCTGAAGGGGAATGCTTTCAGGTATGCTTCTACATATCGCTGTTAGGTTGCTTTGCCAGGATAATTTGTTAAACAAAATATAAGAATAAACACCACACATATCTATGTATACATATATGTATACATATATATATATATATATACATAGACACACACACACGCACGCACACACACAACACACACACACACCACACACAACACACACACACAACACACACACAACACACACAACACACACACAACACACACACACAACACACACAACACACACACAAACACACACACACAACACACACAACACACACAACACACACACAACACACACACACCACACACAACACACACACACAACACACACAACACACACACACACGAACACACACACACACTACACACCAACACACACAACACACACAACAGACACAACTCCGCTGATGGCAACACCCGTTAGAACACACACACACCACAAAGACACAACCCACACAACACAAGACACAACACACAACCCACACACAAACACACTCACACACACAACACACAACACACACACACACTCATACAACAACACAACACACAAAACAACACACACACACACCCACATCACACAACACACACACAACACACACACAACACACACACAACCACACAACAACACACACAAACATACACACACACACAACACACACACACACAACACACACACACACAACACACACCACACACATTTTGGCCCCCCCCCCCCCCCCCCCCCCCCTTCCCCTCCGCCGCGAGCACGTCTGGAAACTGCTCGGTGCTCCCCAGGTGCAGATCCTCGACCTGCAGGGCCTCGCCGCCCCCCCGCGCGGACCGCGCCCTGGCGAGCCTCGCGCAGCGCCGGCGCTCGCCGAGGCGCCCCGCGCGGCGCCGAGCGGCGCGGCGCGGCCCCCCGGCGGCGTCGAGGGGCAGCCGCTCGCCGACCCGGCCGAGGCTCCCGAGGGAGATGTGTTCAGGTCTGGTCGGGTATGGCAAGGACCCCAGGTACTCTGTGTCCCTCAGTAGTTCTGGGGGTACCTGTAGTTAGTCCGGGGGGGTAACCTATATCTGGGGTGGGGGTAGTCTCCGGGGGGGGGGTATCCTAGTCCGGGGGGGGTAACTTGTAGTCCGGAGGGGGTACCTGTAGTCCGGGGGGGGGTACCTGTAGTTCCCGGGGGCGGACGCATGGGTACTTGTAGTCCGGGGGGGCATATGGTCATGCCTCAAAGCACGCGTGGTTCCACGCACGCGGGTGTTTAGTACTTACGCGCGCGGGACCTCACGGCGAATTTCTTAGCACGCCTAAGTGTGAAAATGTGCGGGTAGTCCGGGGGGGGGTACTTGTAGTCCGGGGGGGGGCACCTGTAGTCCGGGGGGGGGGTACCTGGGGGGGTACCTGTAGTCCGGGGGAGGGGTACTTGTAGTCCGGGGGGTACCTGTAGTCCGGGGCCCCAAAACTATTGAGGGACACAGAGTAAGGGGGACGCGGTCAGTGGTAGGGCCCCGGAGCCTTTGGATTGGCCAGAATCACTACACAAGGTTTGCCGTAGGTGGTGTTTTTTACCTAACAGCTTGTTCTGATAGGTTTCTAGTAGGGTCAAAAGAGAGCAGCAGATGACTCCACAGGGGGGTCTGGGCGGGTGCCGGACAGGGTGCCGCAGAAGTCGTTTTAAGCCAACAGTCACACACTTCGTGCTCTTCGACCTCCCAGAACTCCATTCCCGGGCCACATTCTGAATGCCCGGAGCCAACTGTAGGCCACTTCGTGGTCTTCGACTTCCCAGAACTCCATTCCCGGGCCACATTTTGAATGCCCGGAGCCCAGTGTAGGCCATTTCGTGGTCTTCGAGTCCCCAGAACTCCATTCCCGGGCCACATTTTGAATGCCCGGAGCCAATTGTAGGCCACTTCGTGCTCTTCGAGTTACCAGAACTCCATTCCCGGGCCAGATTTTGGATGCCTGGAGCCAACTGTAGGCCACTTCGTGGTCTTCGAGTTCCCGGAACTTCATTCCCGGGCAACATTTTGAATGCCCGGAGCCAACTGTAGGCCACTTCGTGGTCTTCGAGTTGCCAGAATTCTATTCCTGGGCATGATTTTGAATGCCCGGAGCCAACTGTAGGCCACTTCGTGTTCTTCGAGTTCCCAGAACTGTATTCCCGGGCCACATTTTGAATGCCTGAGCAGGCTTGATGCTGAGGCTGAGCAAGGCTGATGCTGAGGGCAGGCTGAGGTGAGGCAGGCTGAGCTAGAGGCAAGCATACGTATATGTGAGGCTCGGGCAGCCCTCGGCTGACCCGAGAGGGAAGGCCAGAACAGAGCTGAGGCTGAAGCCATGCTGGGCTGAGGCCCGAGCAGCTGACTGAGGCCATCAGAGGCTGAGGCTGTGTCTGTGACTGCCGTTGCCACTGCGACTGTCATCGCGAATGCGACTACGACTGCGAGAACAGCACAATTCTACAACTGGATTCTCATTTGAATCTTAAGGGGAATGCTTCCAGATATGCTCCTACACATCGCTGTTAGGTTGCTGTGCCGGGATAATTACCTAACAGCGAAGACTGATAGCTAATGGGCTAAAAAGAGAGCAGCAGATGACTCCACAGGGGGGTCTCGGCGGGTGCCGGACAGGGTGCCGCAGAAGTCGTTGTAAGCCAACAGTCACACACTTCGTGCTCTTCGACCTCCCAGAACTCCATTCCCGGGCCACATTCTGAATGCCCGGAGCCAACTGTAGGCCACTTCGTGCTCTTCGACTTCCCAGAACTCCATTCCCGGGCCACATGTTGAATGCCCGGAGCCAACTGTAGGCCACTTCGTGCTCTTCGACTTCCCAGAACTCCATTCCCGGGCCACATTTTGGATGCCCGGAGCCAACTGTAGGCCACTTCGTGCTCTTCGAGTTCCAGAACTCCATTCCCGGGCCACATTTTGAATGCCCGGAGCCAACTGTAGGCCACTTCGTGCTCTTCGAGTTCCCAGAACTCCATTCCCGGGCCACATTTTGAATGCCCGGAGCCAACTGTAGGCCACTTCGTGGTCTTCGAGTTCCCAAAACTCCAGTCCTGAGGCTGAAAGCTGAAAGCAGGCTGAGGCTGAGGCTGAGGCAGGCTGATGCTGAGGCTGAGGCAGGCTGAGGCTGAGGCAGGCTGAGGCTGAGGCCGAGGCTGAAGGCAGACTGAGGCTGAGGCAGAAGCAGGCTGAGGCTGAGGCTGAGGCAGGCTGAGGCTGAGGCTGAGGCAGGCTGATGCTGAGGCAGGCTGAGGCTGGGGCTGAGGCTGATGCAGGCTGAGGCTGAGGCAGGCTGAGGCTGAGGCCGAGGCTGAAGGCAGACTGATGCTGAGGCTGAAGCAGGCTGAGGCTGAGGCTGAGGCAGGCTGAGGCTGAGGCTGAGGCAGGCTGAGGCTGAGGCAGGCTGAGGGTGAGGCTGAGGCTGATGCAGGCTGAGGCTGAGGCAGGCTGAGGCTGATGCCGAGGCTGAAGGCAGACTGAGGCTGAGGCTGAAGCAGGCTGAGGCTGAGGCAGAGGCAGGCTGAGGCTGAGGCTGAGGCAGGCTGAGGCTGAGGCAGGCTGAGCCTGAGGCTGAGGCTCATGCAGGCTGAGGCTGAGGCAGGCGGAGGCTGAGGCCGAGGCTGAAGGCAGACTGAGGCTGAGGCTGAAGCAGGCTGAGGCTGAGGCTGAGGCCGAGGCTGAGGCTGAGGCTGAGGCAGGCTGATGCTGAGGCAGGCTGAGGCTGAGGCTGAGGCTGATGCAGGCTGAGGCGGAGGCAGGCTGAGGCTGAGGCCGAGGCTGAAGGCAGACTGAGGCTGAGGCTGAAACAGGCTGAGGCTGAGGCTGAGGCAGGCTGAGGCTGAGGCAGGCTGAGGCTGTGCTGTGACTGCGACTGCCGTTGCCGCTGCGACTTTCATCGCGAATGCGACTGCGACTGCGAGAACAGCAGAATTATCATGTGAATCTTAAGGGGAATGCTTCCAGATATGCTCCTACACATCGCTGTTAGGTTGCTTTGCCGGGATAATTTCGGGTTGCGGCAGTTCCGGTTAGTGGAACGGGGCGGGGGGGGGCGTCCCCCAGAACACATCATTAAACCAGGTCCCACTAAACCCAGTTCTGCCAACGCCCGATCTGGGCTTACTGGGATGACCGTTGACCCCCCTAAGCCACTCGGGGCACTTGTAACTCACCTATAACATGAAGGGATCGGCTCGGTTCGGTTCGGTCCGGTTCTGCAGCCGGGTCGGTTTTGCTTGGCTGGTTCGGTTTGGCATCGGTCCGGTTTCGGCCGGTTCGGCTTGGGCCTGCCGCCGGTTCGGTTCGGTTCCGGTTTTCGCGCGGTTGGGTCCGACCGGTTCGGTTCGGTTCGAGTGGCCGCTCCGGTTCGGTTCGGCCCGACTGGTCAGGTGCGACGTTGGGCGCCCCGTCTGCGTAAGCGACGACCCAGTTTGAAAAAAAGGGAGGGGTGAGGAGGAGGAGGAGGAGGAGGAGGAGGAGGAGGAGGAGGAGGAGGAGGCGGAGGAGGAGGAGGAGGAGGCGGAGGCGGAGGCGGAGGAGGGAGGAGGAGGACGACGAGGAGGAGAAGGAGGAGGAGGAGGAGGAGAAACGTGGAGGCGTGGAGGCGCGAGGCCCTCCAGCGACGTGCCCCGACGGGGGTCGCAGCCCCGAGGGGGGTCGCAGCCCCGAGGGGGGTCGCAGCCCCGAGGGGGGTCGCGCCCGCCAGGGGGGTCGCGCCCGCCAGGGGGGTTGCACCCGCCAGGGGGGTCGCACCCGCGAGGGGGGTCGCACCGGGGTTGCGCCCGTCAGGGGGGTTGCAGCCCGCCAGGGGGGTTGCACCCGCCAGGGGGGTCGCGCCCGCCAGGGGGGTCGCGCCCGCCAGGGGTTGCGCCCGCCAGGGGGGTTGCACCCGCCAGGGGGGTTGCGCCCGCCAGGGGGGTTGCGCCCGCCAGGGGGGTTGCACCTGCCAGGGGGGTTGCGCCCGCCAGGGGGGTTGCACCCGCCAGGGGGGTTGCACCCGCCAGGGGGGTTGCGCCCGCCAGGGGGGTTGCACCCGCCAGGGGGGTTGCACCCGCCAGGGGGGTCGCGCCCGCCAGGGGGGTTGCACCCGCCAGGGGGGTTGCACCCGCCAGGGGGGTTGCACCCGCCAGGGGGGTTGCACCCGCCAGGGGGGTTGCACCCGCCAGGGGGGTTGCACCCGCCAGGGGGTTTGCGCCCGCCAGGGGGGTTGCGCCCGCCAGAGGGGGTTGCACCCGCCAGGGGGGGTGGCACCCGCCAGGGGGGTGGCACCCGCCAGGGGGTCGCGCCCGCCCAGGGGGGTTGCAGCCCGCCAGGGGTTTGCGCGCCGCCAGGGGGGTTGCCCCGCCAGGGGGTTGCTCGCCGCCAGGGGGGTTCGCCCAGCCAAGGGGGTAGGGCTGGCACCCGCCAGGGGTCGCCCGCCAGGGGTCGCACCCGCCCTCGGGGTCGCGCCCGCCAGGGGGGTTTGCCCCCCCATGTCCGCAGGCCCTCCAGGTGGGTGCGCCCGCCACGGGGGTCGCACCCGCCAGGGGGGTCGCGCCCGCCAGGGGGGTCGCACGCGCCAGGGGGGTCGCAGCCCGCCAGGGGGGTTGCACCCGCCAGGGGTGTCGCGCCCGCCAGGGGAATGCACCCGCCAGGGGGGTCGCGCCCGCCAGGGGGGTCGCGCCCGCCAGGGGGGTCGCGCGCGCCAGGGGGGTCGCGCCCGCCAGGGGGGTCGCGCCCGCGAGGGGGGTCGAAGTCGCCGTCGCTGTCGCCGCCGCCGCCGCCGTCGTCGCCGCCGCCGTCGCCGTCGCGGGTCGCCAGGGGTGTCGCCAGGGGGGCTGCCAGGAGCCCCCCCGGGGCTCCCCCGCGGCCCCCCGACGACGACGGCGACGACGACGACGACGACGGACGCTTGCCGACGCCCGCGCCCGCCGACGCCGCCGCCGTCGTCGGTCGTCGTCGGTCCGAAGGTGTTTTTTGTTTGGTTTTCCTGCTTTTGCCCCCCGCGGAGGCTTCGGGGGCCCGACAGGGCACACCTGCTGACACCAGGCTGGAATAGATTCCAAGAGAAAAGGTTCTGGGACCGATTTTGAGCGGACCGTCGTCGTCGTCGTCGTCGTCGTCGTCGTCGTCGTCGTCGTCGTCGTCGTCGTCGTTGCGCGCGCCCGCCAGCCAGGTGCTGGATTCGGCGGACTCCAACGGGGTCCCGGGGGTCCCGGGGTCCCGCGGTCTGGGGGTCCTGGGGTCCTGGGCCCTGGGGCCTTGGGGCCCAGGGGCCCCGGGGTCCTTGCCAAGGACCCCGGGGGGAGGAGGATCGAGGAGGAGGAGGAGGAGGAGGATAGAGGGAGGAGGAGGAAGAAGAGGAAGGGAAAGGAGGAGGAGGAGAGGGAAGGAGAGGAGGAGAAGAGAACAGGAATGGGGGGGGGAGGAGAGAGGAGGAGGAGCTAGGGAAGGAGGAAGGGAGGAGGAGGAGAGGAGGAGGAGGAGGAGGAGGAAGGAGAAGAAGGAGAGGAGAAGAGGAGGAGAGGGGGAGGAAAGGAGGTAGGGGAGGAAGGTGAGGAGGAAAGAGAGGATGAGAGGAGGAGGGGGAGGAGGAGAGGAGTAGGAGAGGAAAAAAAAGTCTTCGGGAGGTTCTGGGGTCATCGGGGTCCCGGAGTCCTGGGGGTCACCGGGGTCCTGGGGTCCGGACCAGAGGGGAAATGGGTTCGGTTCGGTTCCCGTCGGTTCGGTTCAGGGGCCGCCCGGTTCCGGTTCGGTTCCGGTTCTGGTTCGGTTCGGTCCTCGCCGGTTCGGTTCTGAATGAATTCGGTTCGGTCCGGTTTGGTTTTCTACGTTCCTGGTTTTGGACCGGTTCGGTCACGGTTCTCGGTTCTCGGTTCGGTGCGGTCCCTTCATGCTATAAGCGAGGTTGGGCCAGACATAGCCCAGCTTGGCATCTACCCGTAACCCCCATCCACTTAGATCCCCTCACGGTCATCCCAGTACGGGAGGTTCATGTGGCGTTGGCGCGCCGGCGACGCCAGCGGCGGCGTTCAAGGTTTAATTTTGCGACGCAGAAGCGCCAAGGGACGTGGTAGCGCCACTGGACCCGACAGAATTCAACCTTGAACGATCGGGGCCGCGATCGATTCAAGGTTGCACGATCGACGTGGTGTCAAAAACCTTTGCGCTCGCCGACGCCGCACGAACCTACCGTGCGTTGTTCCTCTCGTACTTGAGGACCACATCCCAGAAAAAAATCCAGCCCCCCAAAACCATCGAAACATTGCCGAACGAGTAACTATCGCCTCCCAGGGCCCGACACGTGAAAACCCGCCATGGACACAATTTCTGTTGCGCTTCGCGCGGATTCAAGAGTTCTCCCGGCGGCGCCTCCGGCGCCGCCCCTGGCGCGCTTCGCGCGCCAAGGAGGGGGGCCCAGCGCGGATCTAAGAAATCCGCGCGGAGCGCCAAAAGTGTATGTTTATGGCGTTTTTTCTTCTTTTAGTTGAGGTCTATGCCTCCTAGATGGGGTCCGAGTAGATGGTCGGAAGATCGCACCGCATCGTCGATCCATCGGCGATGTGGCGCGATCCTCCGACCCCATCTACTCCGACCCCATCTAGGAGGCCTCTATACGGGGCCTGGATCGTCCATGTTTAGATATGTTGGTCGCGAACTAGTGGGGGGGCGATGAAGTGGGGGGCAAGACAGGTGCCCTTCTCGGGCCCTAACGGTCCTCTTTGGGGCCTTGAGGGCCTTCTTTCTGCAGCTCTCGCTGCCTCCCCATATGCCGCCCCCCAACGGGGGCCCAGACTGGTATGTCCGCACGCCCCGAAAGAGAGGAGCCTCCCAACATGAGACCACACGAGACCACACGAAACTACAAGAAACTCTGACGCTAACAAAATCATATGGGAATAATGGCACCACAAGAAACTACAAGAAACGATGGCTCCGCGAGAGACTAGCGTCGTCATCGTCGCCGTGGGTATCGTCCTCGTCGCCGTCAGCGTCGTTGCCGCCGTCGGCGCCAGAGGGGGGATCTGTGCAGCACGATTGCAGTGGCCTCCGGCCAGTGCCGCCGATCCGGGGTGCCACCGATTCTGCTTGCAACGGATGCTTTTTTATGTTAAAAGTATAGCACTCGCTCGAGACATCCTCATAAGACAGAGATGTTGAACAACTTGCTTGGGCAGCCTCCGGATATTCGAGAGTGACGATCTCGCGTGAACAGCCAAACTCATGGGATGTCCCCTCCCACCTTGCGGCCCCCCGCCCCCCCCCCCCCGACTCCCCCGTCCCAGGCGTGAATGGCGTCAGTCATGGCGTCGGCCCCCCCCCCCCCCGACAGAGTGGAACTCGAGCGAGCTCCCCCGTCCCTCCCCCCTCCCGGGCCTGAATGGCGTCAGCCATGGCGTCCCCCCCCCCCCTCCCCCTTCCCTTCTCCAGATCCCCCTCCCGCCCCCCCCCCCCCTCCGACTTCCCCTTCCGGCTTGAATGGCGACAGTCAATGCGTTCCCCCCCCTCCCCTCCTCCCTCACGGGCCTGGATGGGTCGTCAGCCCCCCCCCCCCCCCTCCCCGACAGAGCGAAGCACACACCCCCCTCCTCCCTCCCGGCCGAAAGCGCCCCCCCCCTCCCTCCGCCCTCCCGGCCTGAATGGCGTCAGCCCCCGCCCCTCCCTCCCGACAGAGCGAAGCCCCCCCCCCCCCCCCACCCGACATCCTCCCTCCTGGGCCTGAATGGCGTCAGCCCCCCCTCCCCGTCCTCCTCCCTCCCGGGCCTGAATGGCTAAGCCCCCTCCCCCTCTCCTCCCTCCCGGGCCTGCATGGCGTCATGACCCCCCCCTCCCCCCCGACAGAGCGAAGCACACACCGTCCTCCTCCCTCCCGGGCCTGAATGGCGTCAGCCCCCCCCCCCCCCCCCTCCTCCCTCCCGGGCCTGAAGGCGTCAGCCCTCCCCCCCCCGACAGAGCGAAGCCCCCCCCCCCCCCCCTTCTCTCCTCCCTCCCGGGCCTGAATGGCGGCCAGCCCCCCCCCCCCCCCTCCTCCCCCCTCCCGGGCCTGAATGGCGTCAGCCTCCTCCCCCCTCCTCCGTCCCGGGCCTGAATGGCGTCAGCCCCCCCCCCCCCCCGACAGAGCGAGGCTTGAGCGAGCTCAAGCCCACGCTCTCCGAAACTCACACGCCGGATCGGCGGATTGTTTGAGTAATTCGACAGCCGTTTAATTCATGACTTTCTGTACGTGCCATATTTCATGCAGTTGCGGAGTTGGGGGGGGCTTTTCTCGCCAGAGTCTCGGCCTCCCGTTCCGCGGCTTGTTTGGGGTTCAGCCTTGAGTCCGTCAAGGACGATCGCGCTACGGAACTGCACATGGCGTGTGAGAGAAGCCCGACTCAAAGTGGGCTGGTACCGCCGCTGCTGCCGCCGCTCGTCTCGGAGCCCGGCACCAATCGACGATCAAAAGCGGCATGAGCATGGTGTCTCCGACTCAAAGTGAACTGTTGCCGCCGCTCGTCTTGGGAGCCAGGCGCCGATGGACGATCGAAAGACGGCATGAGCATCATTTCTCGGAGCTCCGCGCCGAGTTTCTCGCATCTCGGCGCGGGGCTTCCCCAGCGGCGCCGCTGGCGCCGCCCCCTGTCGACCAAAAAGCGAACTCACCACCCACCGAACCACCCCAACCCAACCTGAAGGTCCTGATTTGCCCTCCATTTCCAGTTGGGGGGGGGGTCGAGGAACACGGAGGAAACACACATATGGAATCCGTGCTCCCCCAACCCGAAATTCGGGTCTTCGGGTTGGGTTGGGGTGGTCTGGTAGTCACGAACGACACCACCCCACCTCTTTTTCCTCCTCCTCCTCCTCCTCCTCCTCCTCCTCCTCCTCCTCCTCCTCCCTCCTCCTCCTCCTCCTCCTCCTCCTCCACTTGTGGCCCTCCATGTTGCGCTACGGCCCATGGGGCGCCGCAGCGTACACCACGCAAAGACCCACGCCAGATCTCTCGGTATACGCTACGCCCCGTGGGGCCGCAGGTGGGATGGTGTCGTCTGTTTTCTGCTCCACCTGGCGAGCTCCGCGCGGCAGGGAGGGGGTTCTGGCGTCGGTCCGAGGAATCCGCGCGGACCTCTCCGAGAAAACCCACCCGAGGCTCAGAGAGGGCGGGGAAAGAGAGGTACCCCCAGACATGTTCGTGTTTTTCCTAAAAGCAACAACGCATACACACATAAACATATAACAATTTATAGACAAGACAACACATATGTTTAATTACACATTACACATCTATGCATACATATATATATATATATATAATTAAGAGAAAACGCGTCGGAGGATTTCTTTTGGGCCCTCTTGCGGCTTCTGGGGGCCGTCGCCGGGCCCCTGGGGCCGTCAAGAGACGCCCCACGACAGGAGAGGGTCGGGGCTGGGACCTCTGGGGGCCGCCGACGCTCCGCTCCGCCCTGGGGCAGCCCTCGTCGCCAGGGCCGAAGCGCCTCCTCGAGGTGCTCGGAGGCGAAGGAGGAGGAGGAGGAGGAGGAGGAGGAGGAGGAGGAGGAGGAGGAGGAGGAGGAGGAAAGGCAGGAGGAGGAGGAGGAGGAGGAGGAGGAGGAGGAGGAGGAGGAGCAGGAGGGAGAGGAGGAGGAGGATGAGGAGGAGGAGGAGGAGGAGGAGGAGGAGGAGGAGGAGGAGTCCTGGAGCCAGGTATCTGTCACGGCGCCAACATCACAGAGCTGATTTCGTTCGGAGAACAATGGGGTGAGCCCAGATTGTCCCGGAGAATTCCGTTCTGGATTTCGAGGAGAAGTTCGCGCGTTTTTTTGGTCAGGAATGAAGATTGCAACACATCCACGTGAATTCACTCCGCTTTTCGCCCGCCGTTTTGGGGTGTTGCATTGACAGAAATCCACGCAACAACCCGCTGCAGCACGTCTGCAAGGTCGGTGCAGTGAGCATTGAGAGAACGCCCATCTAGACATGTCGACCGAGGAAATCTCTTGCACAGGTTCACTGGACGTTCGTGTTCGAGTGTGCGGGCGCAGTCCTCAGGTTCACCAAAGGGCGTTTCCCGTCCTATCCTATCCAATCCCGTGGAGAGCCCTCGGCGCCACGGCGGGAGCCTGGCCTCGACATGCTGGTCAGGATGCGCCCTGGGAGAGGCCCCAGGAGGAGGAGGAGGAGGAGGAGGAGGAGGAGGAGGACGAGGACGAGGACGAGGACGAGGACGAGGACGGGGACGGGGAGGACGTCGAGAGGAGGAGGAGGAGGAGGAGGAGGCGGAGGAGGAGGACGAGGACGAGGACGAGGACGAGGAGGTGGAGGTACCCCCTTTGCTGCCGCCCGCAGGAGGCGGGGGCCCCAGCCGCGCCGGGCCGCCCGCCGCCCTCCCCGCCGGCGGACGGCGGGGCCGGCCCAGCGCCGCCGCCGCTCGGCCACCTCGGGCGCGCGCCGGGCGGCGAGGGCCTCGAGGGCTTCGAGGGCCTCGAGGGCCTCGAGGGCCTCGAGGGCCTGCGCCTGGAGCTGGGAGGGGGGAAAGGCATGCCTCCTCCTCCTCCTCCTCCTCCTCCTCCTCCTCCTCCTCCTCCTCGAAGGAGGGAGCGCCAAAGACATGCACTTTTCGCGCTCCGCGCGGGTTTCTCGGATGCGCGCCGGGGCCCCCCGGGTGGCGCTGGAGGCGCGCTCCGCGCGCCAGGGAAGGGGGTCCAGCGCGGATCCAAGGACTCCGCGCGGAGCGCCAAACGTTTATGTTTACGCCGTTTTTCCTCTCTGCCAATATACACCGCTGCCCCTTCCCTCGTTTTCGCCTTCTGGGCCTTCCGGGAGGCCCTCGCCGCCGCGGGCGGATTCGCCCCGAAGTCGTGGTTGGAGCGCACCCCAGGGGGGGGTGCGGGGAGCAGCGGTACCATCGGTGCCCTTCTGCGCTTTTCCAGGAGCTGCGGCGCGCGGTTGCGGGCATGGCCGGGCGCGTGGAGCGGCGCCTGCGGGGGCCCGGGCGGGGCGCGGAGGCCTGGCAGCGGGGGGAGGCCTCGCAGGCGCCCTCCGCGTGGGCCTCAGCGCCATGAGCGCTCCCGGCTTCTAGGCCTCCCACATGTCCACCGCGAGGATGTGGACACATCCGCTGCTTCAGAGTCGTGCCCAGGGACGCCAGGGAGTGGTGGATAATCATGGGTATTCTCCCACCTTCAGGGGCGGGCGGGTATCCATATCCACCACTCCCTTGAGGTCCATGGGCACAACCACGAAGCTGTGGATATGGACAGATCGTTGATGTGAAGCGTGGGGTCCGAGCAGATGGCGTTGGAGGATCGCGCCGCGTCGCCGATGTATCGGTGGCGCGGCTCGCTGTGGTGCCCGATATTCTTCACGCCGACGTCGCCGATGCACCGCCGATGCTTCGGCGATGCATCGCCGATGCTTCGGCGATGCCTCGGCGATGCGGCGCGATCCTCCGACCCCGTCCTGCCCGTAGCCCCTGCAGCGAGGCCTCCACAGCGGCCAGAGAGCATCTCATCCGGGCCGCCGGTGGGCGGGGCTGCGGAGGCGGGCGGGGGTCGGATCGGAGGGCCCAGAAGTGCTCGCGCCGCACGGGGACGATTCTTAAGAGTATGTTTGAGCATGTTTTGGATATGTTTGGCAACGTTTGATTTTCGGTCAAAATCCCCCTCGAAGGGGGAGACGCCCGATTTAATGTTGACCCCGCTCGGCCTCAAGGGGGCTGTTGCCGTGCCCCGGGGGCCGTCCAAGCGACGGCTCCGGAGGAAGAGCAGGCCGCAGGGAGAAGGGTCGCGTGCTGCAAGCAGCAGGACATCGCATGACTGGGGATGGCGCCGCATCGCTGATGCATCGGCGGCGTGGCGCCTGACCGGGAGCCTGGTCGTCTCCACCCCGGCGTCGCCGATGCATCGCCGCTGCAGCGGTGATGCAGCGTGATCCCTCCGACCCCATCTGCTCGGGCCCCATCCGGGCGGCCTCCAGAGTGGGCGAAGCAGGCTCTCTCGCTGTGGCTCCTGGAGAGTGCTGAATGCCTCGAAGGGCAGCCCGCCCGAGCGTTTTGCGTAACCATGTAGTTTGAGCCATGTACTTTGAGAATCTCAAGATGAATCCTCTGTTTCACCGCGCTGTATCACCCTGATCTCCGAATTACCCCGACAACCCTCGGCCGCCTCTGTCCCTTCCCCATGCATTATGGGCAAAGCCGAGGGCGCGGGCCGCGTGAGTCTTTCTCTGGAGTCTGTCTGCCCTTTTGCGCTGGATGCAGCATCTGATTTGATCCCCATTCCTGCGAGGCACGTCTGTGTCAGCAGGGTTCGTGTAATTATGGCTCCTCTCCCGTTTGCAGATCAATTCTAGGCATGGTTCGTCCCTGGTCGTCCCACGCAGGACACTCCTGCCCCGAAGCACCGGTTACTGGACAGGATTCCTGTATTGTGGGATCGCCGCCGGCAACCAGGGTACTACGAGGGGGAGGGGGGAAGGACGGAAGGATGAGTGGGGTGGAGGGAGCGAGGAAGGGAGTGCAGGACATGGGATGGGGGGGCGACGAGAAGGAGGAATAGGAGGAGGGGGAGAGGAGGAGGAGGAGGGGTGATAAAGGGAGAGGAGGAGGAGGAGGGAGGAGGGAGGAAAAGGAATCATATTCCTGAGTGCAAGTTATCGCGTTGCACGAGCATGTTGATTGGAGGGGGAAGAGGATCAGGAAGATTAGCGATGATTAGCGGAGCAAGGTGAAGCTGGACCGCCGCAGGGACCCAACCTGCCCGAGAGGAGACCGCTTCCCTCACCCCAGGCCTGTCCTTGGCGGTACTGGGGGGATCTCAAAGTGGCCTGTCCAGGGATCGTCCGAGGATATTCCCCCAGTGCTTCTGGACATACCGAAACCGTAGCTGAGGACGCTTGCTCTCAACAACTACCCACAGTGTAGCTGAACACGCTTTTCGTCGTAGGTACATCCTCTGAGAGCAACGCGGGCCTGCTCGCACTTTCGCACTACGACCTCATCTTCGCCCTGCCGACCTTCGCACACGCGCTGATCCCAGAATTGTACCTGAAGGCGTTTGCTCCAGCACTTCCGCCTTCTTGCATTGCCACAGCCTGCTGCCACTGCGTGCCATCCACGCATTGCCAGCGCCTGCTGCCACTGCCTGCCTTCGCGCACGAGCCGGTCCCCGAGCTGTCACTGAGGACGTCCGCTCTTGCACTTCCGCCTTGTCGCAGTGCCAAAGCTTGCTTCCCCGTCACGCGTTGCCAGCTCCTGCTGCCACTGCGTGCCTCCGCACACAAGCTGATCTCCTCACTGTAGCTGGTGACGTTCGCTCCTGCACGCTTCTCGCAGTACCAGCGCCTGCTGCCACTGCCCGCCTTTTCCGCTGTCGTGCTCCGTCTTCGCCTCCAGCTTCCCGCGCGGAGTTAGCTGATGGCATCGGGCTCGACCTCCGCCTGCTCTCGATGCGTCGGGCACCAGCTTCACCTCCCGCTCCTTGGCACGAGGCGATTGGCGTGGGTCCCACATCACCCTGCCCTGATCCCAGCGCTGCAGCTGATGGCACGAGGAGATCGGTGTGGGTCCCACTTCACTCTGCCCTGATCCCAGCGCTGTAGCTGATGGCAGCTGGCATCGTCCTTCGTCGGCCTCCCTCTTCACCGCTGGCTTGGCCCATCGCGTCGGATGCAGCCGACGGCGCACCGGGCATGCTCTCCACCGTCACACAGCGCCGGTGCCTGCTGCCGCTGCCCGTCCTCTTCTCGCCCTGCACGGGCGGCTCTCCCAGCGAGTGGGTCTGCGGCTCACGGCCCCCGCCCGCGCTCGTTTTTTTTCTCTCCCTCGCGGCGCTGGCGCCTGCTGCCGCCGCGCGCCCCCTTTGCTATCGCACGGGCTGCTTAGGGGGCCACGGGCGAAGCCTACCCCTACCCCCCACGATTTCTGAGGGGGGAGGGTGGGGTTCACTTCGTTCGGCAGCCCCCGAACGAAGTGGACCCCACCCTCCCCCTCAGAAATCCTGGGGGGTAGGGGTAGGCTTCGCATGTGGCCCCCTACTGCTCCCAGCGTTCCTGCTGATCATGGCCCACCCGCACTTGCCTCGCAGCGCCAGCGTCTGCTGCCACTGCACGCCCCCTTTCTCGCACGGGGCTGCCCCCAACGTTGCCGCTGCACATGACCCACCCGCACTTTTTTGTCGCTCTCGCATCGCCGGCACCAGCTGCCCCTGCTTTGCCTTCTCGCACGGCCTGATCCCTACACTGGAGTTGTTCATGACCCTGCTTTGCCTGCACTTCCGCCGCGGCGCTCGGGATGCCCGCGCTGCAGCTCGCCAGACTGACGAGGGGAGGAAAGAAGGGGGGGAGGAAGGGGACGACGAGGGAAAGGGGGAGAGGGCGGGGGGAGCCCAGTCTCCTGGCGGGAGCGTTTGCGCCTCTTCTCAGTATTGTGGCTGATGACGTGGGGCACCACGCTTCTCGCCCTCCATGCACTCCCCTCTTCTCCAACTCCTCCTTCTTTTCTCCCTTCTCTCCCTCCCTTCACCCCCTTTCTTCCCGCCCCCCTCTTCCTTCTTGTCGCTCTCCTCTCCCGATTCCCCTTCGCTCCTCGACCTTTCCCTCCTTCCCATTCCGCTTCCTCCCGCTTCTCCCCCTTCCCTCCCTCCTCAG